>SJYA01003317.1:1456107-1498955 GCA_006410615.1 Neotragus moschatus | reverse complement strand
CTGGTTGCCCCCCCCCCCCCCCCCACCACCACCATGCAGGGGGCCCAGGTTCAATCCCTGTGTGGGGAATTATATTTCACATGCTAGAACTAAGATTTCACATTCTGCTAATAAAGATCCGGCATGCTACAACAAGAGATCCCACATGCTGAATGAAACCAAGATTCAGTGTAGTCAAATAAAAAAATAGTTTTTAAAAGTTGTTGACTCTTCTGTCACTTGCATTGTGCTGTTGAGTCCATTTAGTTTTTTAAAACTTGAGATCTTACATTATTCAGTTCTAGAATTTGCATTTTTTCTTATCTTAATAGTTTTAATTTTTTTCTGCTGAAACTAGTATCTTTCTATTCCTTTACTCCATGGAGCATAATTTTAATATTTGTATGTTAGCTTTCTGTTGCTTCAGAACAAATTGTCACATATTTTGTAGCTTAAAACAACATGCACTCCCAGTTTCTGTTGATCAGCAGTCTGAGCATGGCCTAGTTGTTCAGAATCTCACAAGGTTATAACCAAAGTATCATGTGAGCTACATTCTCATTTGGAGTTTGTGGTCCTCTTCCAAGTTACATGGTTATTGCTAGATTTCAGCTCCTTGCAGCCTGCAGTTCTCTCCCACACATGGCCCTCTCCATAAGTAGTTCACATCATAACAGCCTGTATCTTCAAGGTTAACAAACAATCTCTCTCCACAAAGAATCTCTATCCATTAAGATAGAATCTTCTTTAATACAACATATTCATCGAAGTGACATCTCATTACTTTTGCCATAGAAAGTAATCTAATTGTGGGATTGGTATCCTATCACCTTTGTCTATTGCTTAGAATCAAGTTACAGATCCTGTCTTGACTCAAAGATAGAAAATTATACAAAGCCATGGTTACCATGAGGCAAAAAAATGACTGGGAGGTCATCTTAGGATATGTTTCCCATGAGCTGCTTTCAGTTCAGTTCAGTCGCTCAGTCGTGTCCGACTCTTTGTGACCCCATGAATCGCAGCACGCCAGGCCTCCCTGTCCATCACCAACTCCCAGAGTTCACTCAGACTCAAGCCCATCGAGTCAGTGATGTCATCCAGCCACCTCATCCTCTGTCACCCCCTTCTCCTCCTATCCCCAATCCCTTCCAGCATCGAAGTCTTTTCCAGTGAGTCAACTCTTCGCATGAAGTGGCCAAAATACTGGAGTTTCAGCTTTAGCAAGTGTTTGATAATTCCAACATCTGGATGATATAGGGTGTGATATCTTTTGACGGACTTTTCCCTTGAGAATTGATCACATTTCCTGGTTCTTTGTATGTTGACTAATTTTGGATTGTATCCTAGACATTGTGAATGTTATGTTGTATAAAAGATGGGTTACATTATTATCTTTTAGATAAATTTTTAGAAAATACTTAACATGTCAAAGTTACAGGACACAAGTTTTGTCCTGCCTTCTGTGGATTGGAGTTCTAATCTAACTTGAGTTTTCCATGTCATTAGTTTACTGTTTTATTTCTTTTCCATGCTTATGCCCCTCAGGGATTTGTCTAAGTGTTTATATCTTAGTTTACATTCAGTTCAGTCACTCAGTCATGTCCAACTCTTTGCAACCCCATGGACTGCAGCATGCCAGTCTTTGCTGTCCATCACCAACTCCAAAAGCCTACTCAAGCTCATGTCCATCATGTTGGTGATGCCATCCAGCCATCTCATCCTCTGCCATCCCCTTCTCCTCCCACATTCAGTCTTTCACAACAACAGGGTCTTTTCCAATGAGTTGGTTCTTCACATCAGGTGGCCAAAGTATTGGAGTTTCAGCTTCAATATCAGTCCTTTCAATGAATATTCAGGACTGATCTCCTTTAGGATGGACTGGTTGGATCTCCTTGCAGTCCAAGAGACTCTCAAGAGTCTTCTCCAACACCACAGTTCAAATGCATCAACTTTTTGGTGCTCAGCTTTCATTATAGTCCAACTATCACCTCCATGCACGACTACTGGAAAAACCATAGCTTTGACTGGATGGACCTTTGTCAGTAAAGTGATGTCTCTGCTTTTTAATATGCTGTCTAGGTTGGTTATAGCTTTTCTTCCAAGGAGCAAGGACCTTTTAATTTCATGGCCGCAGTCACCACCTTCAGTGATTTTGGAGCCCAAGAAAATAAAGTCTATCACTGTTTCCACTGTCTCCCCATCTATTTGCCATGAAGTGATGGGACCGATGCCAACTTTTTCTCTTTCCTCTTTCACTTTCCTCAAGAGGCTCTTCGGTTCTTCTTTGCCTTCTGCCATAAGTGTGGTGTCATCTGCATATCTGAGGTTACTGATATTTCTCCTGGCAATCTTAATTCCAGGTTGTGCTTCATCCAGCCCTGCATTTTGCATGATGTGCTCTGCATAAAAGTTCAATAAAAAAGGTGACAATATACAGCCTTGACATACTCCTTTCCTGATTTTGAACCAGTCTGTTGTTCCATGTCCAATTCTAACTGTTGCTTCTTGACCTGCATACAGATTTCTCAGGAGGCAGGTCAGGTGGTCTGGTATTCCCATCTCTTTAAGCATTTTCCACAGTTTGTTGTGATCCACACAGTCAATGGCTTTGGCATAGACAATAAAGTAAAAGTAGATGTTTTTCTGAAACTCTCTTGCTTTTTCTATGATTCAGCAGATGTTGGCAATTTGATCTCTGGTTCCTCTGCCTTTTTTAAAACCAGCTTGAACATCTGGAAGTTCACGATTCACGTATTGCTCAAGCCTGGCTTGGATAATTTTGATCATTACTTTACTAGTGTGTGATGAGTGCAATTGTGTGGTAGTTTGAGCATTCTTTGGCATTGCCTTTCTTTGAGATTGGAATGAAAACTGACCATTTCCAGTCCTGTGGCCACTGCTGAGTTTTTCAAATTTGCTGGCATATTGAGCGCAGCACTTTCACAGCATCATCTTTTAGGGTTTTAAATAGGTCAGCTGGAATTCCATCACCTCCACCTGCTTTGTTTGTAGTGATGCTTCCTACAGTCCACTTTACTATGCATTCCAGGATGTCTGGCTCTATAGTGGTTGCTACCATGGTTACTCTATTGTAGTTATACCATTGTGATTATCTGGGTCATGAAGATCTTTTTTGTATAGTCCTTCTATGTGTTTTTGCCACCTCTTCTTAATATCTTCTGCTTCTGTTAGGGCCATACCATTTCTGTCCTTTATTGTGCTCATCTTTGCTGAAATGTTCCCTTAGTATCTCTAATTTTCTTCTTTCTTTTTTTTTTTTCTAATTTTCTTGAAGAAATCTCTAGTCTTTCCTATTCTATTGTTTTCCTCTATTTCTTTGCACTGATCACTGAGGAATGCTTTCTTATCTCTCTTTGCTATTCTTTGGAGCTCTGCATTCACATGGGTATATTTTTCCTTTTCTCGTTTGTCTTTTGCTTCTCTTCTTTTCTCAGCTATTTTTAAGGCCTCTTCAGACATTTTGCCTTTTTGCATTTCTTTTTCTTGATCCCTGTCTCCTGAACAATGTCTCAAACCTCTGTCCATAGTTCTTCAGGCACTCTGTCTGTCAGATCTAATCCCTTGAATCTGTTTGTCACTTCCACAGTATAATGTAAGGGATTTGATTTAGGTCATACCTGAATGGTCTAGTGGTTTTCCCTACTTTCTTCAATTTAAGTCTGAATTTGGCAATAGGAGTTCATGATCGGAGCCACAGTCAGCTCCCAGTCTTGTTTTTGCTGATGGTATAGAGCTTCTCCATCTTTGGCTGAAAAGAATATAATCAATCTGATTTTGGTATTGACCATCTGGTGATGTCCATGTGTAGAGTGTTCTCTTGTGTTGTTGGAAGAGAGTGTTTGCTATGACCAGTGCATTCTTTTCACAAAACTTTGACCTGCTTTGTTTTGTACTTTAGGTCCAAAGTTGCTTGTTATTCCATGGTACTCTTGACTATCTACTTTTGCATTCCAGTCCCCTATAATGAAGATAATATCTTTTCTGGGTGTTAGTTCTAGAAAGTCTTGTAAGTCTTCATAGAACCATTTAACTTCAGCTTCTTCAACATTGCTGGTTGGTGCATAGACTTGGATTACTGTGATAATGGATGGTTTGACTTGGAAACGAACAGAGTTTATTCTGTCCTATGACTATGATGGTTACTGCATTTCTTCTAAAGGATTCTTGCCCACGGTAGTAGATATAATGGTCGTCTGAGTTAAATTTACCTATTCCAGTCCATTTTAGTTCACTGATTCCTAAAATGTCGATGTTCACTCTTGCCATTTCCTGTTTGACCACTTCCAATTTGTGTTGAGTTGTGGACCTAACATTCCAGGTCCCTATGAAATATTGCTCTTTAACAGCATCGTACTTTACGTCCATTACCAGTCACATCCACAGTTGGGTTCATTCTTCAAAGCTTTTATTGGATCCTTTGAGTCTCTTACTGTGATCCTTTGGGTCTTTCCTGCACTTGCACAGCTTAAAGATGAGAATGGGACTTGTGTGAGTTCATTTGCAGAATTTGAGGGTCCTTTTACTCCAGCTCTTTCCTGTATAGAATATCTTTCATTAGCCCATTCTTGAGGCAATGAGTACTCCCTTTATTGGCTCCTCTGGCCAGAAAGACATGGTATATCTCTTGGCTTCTTAGCTGCTCACAATGTCATCACTGCCAAACAACCCCATGACTGAGCAAATTGCTAGAAAGAAAACAAGACAAAAAACCCAACAGAATTACCCCTATACTCTTTGGCTTCTAGTCGTCCTTTTTATGATTACTCTGCCCTGTAATACAGAATTTCTGCTGGAATTTTCAACTATTAAACCAATGCTCTGCTGTGCAGTTGAGCAACTGGGATTCACCCTCAGAAAATCTGCAATAGAAAATGAAAATATGGGACATCACTTTGATGCAGGTACTTGTCAAAGTTTTAACTCTTTTTCATTATCTACGTGCTTTTGGTTACTTTTTAGTGTTTAGGCACTTGATTTTTGTGTGTTTTTTCCCATCATTTATAGTTGCATTTGCAGGAGAGATAGATTATAGTGGGTTTACTCTATCTCTGCCAGAACTAGAGTGAGTGAGTGAAAGTCACTCAGTCCTGTCTGACTGTGACCCCATGGACTGTATAGTCCATGAAATTCTCCAGGCCAGAATACTAGAGTGGGTAGCCTTTCCCTTGTCTAGGGAATCTTCCCAACCCAGGGATCAAACCAGATCTCCTGCATTACAAGCAGATTCTTTACCAGCTGAGCCACAAGGTAAGCGGAAAATTAGAACTTGTCTTTTAATTTGTAAACAATTTGTAGTTCAATTAGGTTTCTTAATGACAGGAAAGAGTTTGCTTATGCTTTTTAATTCAATCTGAAAATGTAAGGCTTTTAATTTGAATGTTTAGATAATTTTCAGCTATATTTGTAATTATGGCTATATTTGTGTTGGAATCTATTATTTTGCTATTTCTATTGTATTTGTTCCATCTGTTCTCTAATTGTTTTTCTTTCTATTCTTACCTTCTTTTGGAGAAGTTGAATTTTTATGATTTCACTTCATCTGTACTCTTGACTTATTGGCTATATGTCTTTGCTTTTGATGATTGCGCTTGTTACAGGCTTCCTCAAAACAATATTATGTTACTTTACATGTAGTATAAGAACCATACAAATATTTTTCCCTTCCAGTAATTTGTAGTTTCATATACATTTTACTTTTAAATGCGCTATAAACATCACAATGCATTTATTATTTTTGCTTTGCTAGTCACTTATCTTTTAAGTTTTCCTTTTTGAATGATAAAAAGTCTTTTATATTTACTGTTAATGACACTCTTTATTCCTTTATATAAATCAAAGTTTGCCTTTGGTGTCATTTTTCTTCTACCCTAAGAGCTTCATTTAATTTTTTTTATTATTGAGTAGATCTACTGATGAGGAATTCTCTCATCTTATAATTTCCGGAAAAAGTCTTTATTTAGCACTCAATTTTGAAAGTTGCACTGGCTAAAAAATTCCAAATTGACAGATTTTTGTTTCATCTTTTTACAAATGTCACTCTGCTGTCTTCTGAATAGTGTAGTTTCTGATAAGATGTCTGTGATCATTCTTACATTTGTTCCTCAATGTAATATCCATTTAATTTGAATGCTTTTCAGCATTTTCTCTTTATCACTTGTTTAAATAACTTAGATTATGTATGCCTTAGTATAGTTCTCTTTGTGTGTTACCTTGCTTGATATTTATTGATCTTTGTTAATTTTCAGGGTTATCATTTTTAATACATGATAAATTTTTGGCCAGTATTTTTTTGCCTTTATCTCCTTCTGGGTGTCAATGATCTGTTCATTTCTTTTATTTTTAATAGTTTTTCTTTCTGTGCTTTATTTGGATTGTTTCTTTCCTTATTCTTTGAGTTTATATATCTTTTTCTGCAATGCCTAATCTGTTGTTAATCCCATCCAGTATTTTCATTTTAGATATACTATTTTTAATCTCTAGAAATTTCTCATTTTTATAAAGTCAGTAATGGTGTCCCCATTTTCTTTCTGGATTCTACTGATTTGATTGTTGTCTTTGTTTTGCTTTTTCAGTTTAGCTAAAGTTTTCTCAACTTTGTAGATCTTTTCAAATAACCAATTTTTGGTTTTATTGATTTTCTCTATTGGTTTCTATTCACTACCTCATTTCCTTTCTTCTGCTTGCTTTGGGTTTAGTTTATTCTTGTTTTTCTAGGGTTTTAAGGTAGAGGGTTATTGATTTGAGATCATTTTTTCTTCTATAATTTTGTAATTTGCATTGTGATTTCTTTACTGCCTCATGGATTATTAAGAAGTGTGATTTTAATGTCCACATATTTTTGACTTTCCCAAATTTGTTATTGATTTCTATTTCACTTCAATCTTTTCAGAGAACATACTTTGTATATGTCCTTTTAAATTTGTTGAGACCTCTTTTATGGCCTAATATAACACTTGCTGCTGCTGTTGCTGCTGCTAAGTCACTTTGGTCGCGTCCGACTCTGTGTGACCCCATAGACAACAGCCCACCAGGTTCTGCCATCCCTGGGATTCTGGAGTAGAATATATATTTTATCACTGCCTGTTAAGAGTTATTTGGTTCTTGGTTTTGGTCAATTATTCTATATCCTTGTTGATCTTCTGCCTAGTTGTTTTAATAACTATTAACAATGGGGTACTGAAGTTGGCTGTTATTGTTGAATTGTCCAATTCTTGCTTTAATACTGTGAGATTAATCTTCATGGATTTGGGGGCCTTGTTTTTATGTACACAGATAGTTTATAGTTATCTTCCTGATGGATTGGCCCTTTTGTTGTTAAATAATATCCCTAGCAAATATCCCTACATTACCTTAAGCAATGTAATTTTATTGTTTTAAAGTTTATTTTACTGGATATTAATGTAGCCACTCCAAATTTTCTTTAGTTGCTGTTTCCATGACATATCTTTTTCCATTCTTTTATTTTTGATTAATCTTAAACTTTGAATCTAAAATATATGTTCTCAAAACAGCATTTTCTTGAATCTTATTTTTAATACAATCTGACAATCTCTGGCTTTTAACTGGGTTGTTTAAAGCATTCATATTTAACAGAATTGGTAGAGTTAGATTTACACCTAGCACTTTAGTTTTGGTTTTCTATGTGTCTTGTCTCTTTCTCTATGATTTCTTAAAAACTATTTTTCAGTTCCTTTCCCATTTTTTATTCTGGAGCTTACCATATACATCTTAATTTATCATAATTCAGTTCATGTTTTTACTAATTTAATTACTGTGAGATTTAGATACTTGACCTATTTACAGCTCCTCCCCTTTTGTGCTACTGTTATTTTCATACTATATCTGTATATGGTACAAACACAACACATTATTGCATTTATTACTTTATATAATTTATATTGCATAAGTTCAATTCAGTTCAGTTGCTCAGTCATGTCCGCCTCTTTGCGACCCCGTGGACTGCAGGATGCCAGGCCTCACTGTCCATTGCCAACTCCCAGAGTTTTTTCAGACTTGTGTCCATTGAGTTGGTGATGCCATCCAACCATCTCATCCTCTGTTGTCCCCTTCTCCTCCCACCTTCAATCTTTCCCAGCATCAGGGTCTTTTCAAATGAGTTAGTTCTTCACATCAGGTAGCCAAAGTATTGGTGTTTCAGCTTCAGCATCAGTCCTTCCAATGAATATTCAGGACTGATCTCCTTTAGGATGGACTGTTTGGATATCCTTGCAGTCCAAGGGACTCTCAAGAGTCTTCTCCAACACCACAGTTCAAAAGCATCAATTCTTTGGCACTCAGCTTTCTTTATCATTCGACATTCACATCCATACATGGCCACTGGAAAACCATAGCTTTGACTAGACGGACCTTTGTTGACAAAGTAATGTCTCTGTTTTTAATGTGCTCTCTAGATTGGTCATAACTTTCCTTCCAAGGCGTAAGAGTCTTTTTTTTTTTTTTTTTTCATGGCTGCAGTCACCATCTGCAGTGACTTTGGATCCCCAATAATAAAGTCTGTCAATGTTTCCACTGTTTAGAAATGGACAAAATAGAGGAGAGCAAGTATATCTTTACAGAATTTATTATATTAACCTTCCTACTACCATTCTGGTTCTCTTCACTTTTTTCCTATAGATTAAAGTTACCTTTTGGTGTCATTTCCTTACTTCAATAGAGTTAGTTCTTGCCTAACACTATGGTGCTGTTATTGTAAAATTTATTATATTTCTATATGTTATATTCCCAACAATTGAATAATACATATATTGTTTCAAACAAATTAAAAGAAAGGAGAAATATATGTACTTTACTGTCATTTATAAACATATAATTACGTTTACTAGTGCTCTGTGTTTTTTTGTTGTGCGATCAAATCACCATCAGAGGTCAGTTTCCCTGAAGAACCTTTAGTGTTTCATAAGGCAGATCTGCTAGCAATGAATTCTTTCAGTATCTGTTTTCTGGGAATGTCTTTATTTTACCTTTAGTTTTGAAAGATAGTTTCTCTTGATGAAACGTTCTCAGTTGACGGTTTTTCTTTTCTTTCATTACTTTGAAAATACTATATTAATGCCTTTTGGCCTTCATTGTCTTTGTTGGAATTTCTGCTGTTAAGCTTACTGGGTTCCCTTGGATGTGATAAGTTGTTTTTCTCTTGCAGCAAAAGATTTTAACTTTTTCATTGTCTTTCAGCATTTTTTGCTATGATTTGCTTCTTGGGTTTGAGTCTCCTTCATTTTAGAGTTCCTTGAAGTTCATGTACCTGGATATTGTTTTTCACTAAACTTGGGAAGTTTTCAGTCATTATTTCTTCTAATATTTTTTCTGCCTCTCTCTCCTCCTCCTTATCTGTTACTCCATTATGTATGTGCTGTTGTTTTTAAGGGAATCCTGTATTAATCTGAGGTTCTGCTCATTTTTCTTCATTCTCTGTTCTTTAGATTGCATAATCTGTTGATCTATCCTCAAGTTCACTGATTCTTTCTTCTGTTAATCAAATCTATCAATATTATTGAGCCCTTCTCGTGAATTTTTCACTTCAAATTATTGTACTTTTCAACTCTAGAGTTTTTGCTTGGATGTTCTCCTTTTAAAAAAATAATTTATATATTTTTAATTAGATTCTATACTTGATGAAAAGTTGTTATGATAGCTTCCTTTACTTCTTTAACCATAGTTTCTTTTAAGTTTTTTAAAAACATTTACACTCTGCTTTGAAGACTTTATTTGCTAAGTCCAGTATCTGAGCCTTTTCAAAGACACTTTCCATTGCCTACTTTTTTCTTGTGTAGAGTCACACTTTCTTATTTCTTTGCGTGTTTTATAATTTTTTGTTGAAAACTGGAATTTTAGATGATATATTGTAATAATATGAATGCTGACTAGTTCTTCCCCTTCCGGGTCTTACTGTTTGTTGTTTATTTGTTTAGCGATTTGTCTGTACTGCTGCTAAGTCGCTTCAGTCATATCCGACTCTGTGTGACCCCATAGACAGCAGCCCACCAGGCTCCTCCGTCCATGGGATTTTCCAGGCAAGAGTACTGGAGTAGGGTGCCATTGCCACCTTCTATACTAGTACATTGAAGTTTATTCCTCTCATAGTGTGAAGTTTGATATTTGGTATGTGCATAGTCAACATGGGAGGTAGTGGTTTTATAGCTGGGCCCTATTTGACAGTGTCTTTCTCTGATCTTTCTGTTCTCTGTTTCATCATCAGCTATTATTGCTATTAGTTGCCATCTGGTTGTTTTACTATTTTTGACAATGTCATGGGGCAAAAAATTTTACTATCATGGAGCAACCAGCCCCTTCTTTAATGCTCATAATCAAAATCTCCTTTGTTTTCCAAGGGCTCCAAAGGCTAAAACTTACTCGTGCTGTATTCCAAATAAAGACAGTTCCCTCAGGGAGAATTATGGAATCCTCTATCCTATGGCCTTCCTGTGCCCCTGGGAAAAACATCTATACCATTCCTCTAGAACAAGAGGTTGAGATGGTGGCCTGCTTCTGTCTTGGTCATATCCTTGATTCACTCATGGTGTGCTGGATGAGGGTAGTAGCTTTTGAACCGCTTGGCTTATGTAGAACCTCACTTTAGAAGTTACCTGAGATGCGGGCATTCAAGGCTCAGTATTCTTGGCCTGCCCTTCATGGAGTAGAGCCTCTGTCCTAAGGTGGTGGTTACTGGGTGGAGGAAGGGGTTTCCAGACCTTTCAGTCATACCCACCTAGATTAGAACTTCTGAAGCACAAGATTAGGAGATAATTAATGTGAGTAATTTTCCCCCACCACATGTGACACTGTAATTCTAGGAACTCGGGCTTGAGGAGAGCAAGGTATCTTGTCTAATGTGCCACACATTCTCATTGTTCTTATGAAAGTTAATAGATTTTTCTGGAAGACATTTTTCCTCGTTTGCTATGTGCTCTTAGGACAGTTTCTGGGGCTTCTCCAGTGGCTCCGCAGGTAAAGAATCTGCTTGCAATGCAGGAGACATAGGAGATGAGGATTCATCCTCTTGGTTGGGAAGATCCCCTGGAGATGGAAATGGCAATCCACTCCAGTATTCTTGCCAGGAGAATCGCATGGACAGAAGAGCCTGATGGCCTACAGTCCAAAGGGTCAGAAAGAGTTGGACTTGGCTGAACGACTAAGCACACACTTAAGACAATTTCCGTAGAGTTTTAGTGGTTGTTGCTTGTTTATAATTTTCACCAATTAAGGCTCTTTAGCTGAGTATTCAGTCTGTCAGGCTCCATATACTGCTGTCCTAAAAGTCATTCCCCGTATTCTTTTCTGATGGTTTGATCCCCAGCTTTGAGTAGCTTCCTCTCGTGCATATATGCTGCTGTTGCTGCTGCTAAGTCGCTCTGGTCGTGTCCGACTCTCTGCGACCCCATAGGCAGCAGCCCACCAGGCTCCCCCATCCCTGGGATTCTCCAGGCCATTTCCTTCTCCAATGCATTAAAGGAAAAGGGAAAGTGAAGTCGCTCAGTCGTGTCCGACTCTTAGTGACCCCGTGGACTGCAGCCTATCAGGCTCCTCTGTCTGTGAGATTTTCCAGGCAAGAGTACTGGAGTAGGTCGCACGCATATATAGTTTAGTAATTAGCCAAAGACTCAAGAATGTTCTCTTTATAGATGTCTGGAGGTCACACTCCGTGTAGCTCCCTTATCTCCTTTATTCTCCTACACAGTTTCAAACCACATTGGTTCGTCTGTATTCTAATATCTGGCTCTTCAACTCAGTGAGTCCATTGGGCTTTGTTTAAATTCCCTGTCCTTGTTCCATGGCCAGCAAACTACCTCCACACAGTAAAATGGGACAATAATAGCACTTATCTTGTTCATTTCCGTTTTGAGGGGGATCACAGTCCTGTTCTACTTGTTATCAATATCTGATAAAAATCTTGTTTTATCCCCTCCCCCACTGATTTTCAATTGCTTAAGTAAGGGTAGTAAATCTGGTCCTCTTTATTCTATTTAGGCTGGAAAAGGAATTTCTGGTCTAGTGTTCTTTTGCTATTTTCTTTTAGCATAGTGATTCAGAGTTGAAAATCTTGGAGAAGGAAATAGCAACCCACTCCAGTACTCTTGCCTAGAAAATTCCATGGATGGAGGAGCCTGGTGGGCTACAGTTCATGGGGTCATGAAGAGTCAGACACAACTGAGCAACTTCATGACTTCATGACTTCAGAGCTGAAAATCTAGGTTTGAATTCTGATTCTCAGTAGTTAAGGCAAGTCACTTCACTTTTCTGTGGCTCATCTTCCTTTTCTCCAAAGTGGAGGTAATGAATACCTCAGTTTTAGTGTTGTTGTAAAGATTAAATGAGTTTATGCTTGTTAAAGATTTATAAAAAGATATAGCCCAAAGAAGGTTGAAATAAGTTTTAACATTACTATCACTAGCATTTCCACTACCCCCATTGCTATTACTACTACTCACATCTTCATTTCCCATATATCATTGGAATTTCCTAAGGTATTGCATGTAGTAGGGATATAGAAGAAGACTGGACCATAATATATATAGTGAAAAAGTGTGAAAGTGTTAGTTGCTCAGTCATGTCCAATTCTTTGTGACCCCATGGACTAGAGCCCTCCAGGCTCCTCTGTCCATGAAATTCTCCAGGCAAGGATACTGCAGTGGGTACCCGTTCCCTTCTCCAGAGGATCTTCCTGACCCAGAGACTGAACCGAGATTTACCACATTGCAGGCAGATTCTTTACTGTCTGAGCCCCCAGAGAAGCCCATAAAGTGAAGTCACTGAGTCGTGTCTGACCCTTTGTGACCCCGTGGACTGTAGCCTATCAGGCTCCTCCGTCCATGGGTTTTTCCAGGGAAGAATACTGGAATAGGTTGCCATTTCCTTCTCTAGGAGATCTTCCTGACCCAAGGATTGAACCCGGGTCTCCCGCAGTGAGAGAAGCCCATACAGGCCATTATATAGCATTTTATATTAATTTTTGTATTATAACTTTCATTTATATGTATAAATGTACAGACTTAAGTGAGGAACAAGGAGGCCTGGCGTGCTGCAGTCCATGGGGGTCACAAAGAGTCGGACATGACTTGGCGACTGAACAACAACAACAGAGTTAAGATGATAGACTATGTATGCAAGACAGCAAAAGAGACACAGATGTATAGAATGGACTTTTGGACTTTGAGGGAGAGGGAGAGGGTGGGAAGATTTGGGAGAATGGCACTGAAACATGTATACTATCATGTATGAAACGAATTGTCAGTCTGTGTTCAATACAGCATACAGGATGCTTGGGACTGGTGCACGGGGATGATCCAGAGAGTTGATATGGGGTGGGAGGTGGGGGGGGGTGTTCAAGATTGGGAACTCATGTACACCTGAGATGGAAAAAAAATTAAAAAATTAAATTAAATTGAACAAAAAAGATGACAGACTATTAGAGCAGGAAAACATCACTTGTGTTGAGTCAGTTAACTTGAGTATGAGCATAGTTCTATAGGGCTATTACCATGGGCTAGGATTACATAACAACTCAATCTCTTTCATTGAGTAGTCTTGGCTTTTCTTTATATAATGTGTACAGACTCTATGGATTGTATAGTTCATGGAATTCTCCAGGCCAGAATATTAGAGTGGATAGCTTTTCCCTTCTCCAGGGGATCTTTCCAACCCAGGGATCGAACCCAGGTCTCCTGCATTGCAGGCAGATTCTTTACCAGCTGAGCCACCAGGGAAGTCCAATGTGTTCTTTACCACCATCCAAATGAAAATGATGCTAGTAAATTGCTAAAATTGTGTGATTTTAAGAAATTGAGGTATAACCAAATTTAACATTAACTGCTCACATGAAGTCTTAGGGTAATTCGTGCTAGCTAGGTGGATCTGTTCAACACCCAGGCATTTGCATAATATCCATGGCTATTTATATTTATAAAGATCTGGCAATGGTTAAGGTGGCTAATTTTGGAAATGTATTGCATTTCCATCTGGTCTGAATCAATGAACTTGAACTTCATGCTACATGAGATGGAGACATTTTATGAGACACCAGATTTAGACACTGTTATATCATGTTCCCAGAATCTTAACTCTGATGTAATAAGAGAATTTTAACTACTTATCTGGGCACAAGTGGTGTGGTATCAGTAATATTTGATGAAGAAAACAAATGGATACTTCCTATTAGCTTAGATATCCTGCTTTGAGCCCTCAAGCCTTCACTCTATGAATGATATAGTCTGTCAGGAGAACAGTGCATTGGTGCTATATATAATACTCTTGATCATATCAAGGTGATATTATAATAAAACTGACAACCCATTATTGAACATCTGTGTGCCAGGCATTGTGCTTTACCCTTTACATGTATTATCTCATTTAATCCTTGCAGATACATTAGGAAGTAGGTATTATTTTCCAATTTTACCGAAGAGGAAACTGAAGCTCAAAAAAAAAAATAAAGCATCTTTCTCAAGATTATATAACAAGACAGGATAAAAATGGGATTCTGACCCAGGGTGTCTGACTCTGAAACACCGTGCCTCCCATAAAGTTTATCGTTAGAATCATTTCTGCAATCTTTGATCGTATCACTGTTACCTAATGTATGGCTCTATAGCATGAAATCTTAAAGACAATGTTATAAATATACTCTAGCATATCTTTGTACCTAGAAGATCAACAAGGGAAACAGGTAAATAAAGATTTCATGTTAGATAAGACTTCGGTGAAAGAATACAAGAAGCTAAAGAACTGCTATGGACTAGACTCCTGAATGGTATCTACCCATTGTTTTTACCAGCCTGCAGGTTCTTTGAGAAAATAGCATGTTAGAGGCTAAGCAAAAAAATATTGTGGTTTAGAGTTATAAGGGTGGTTGGGTGAGGGGAGTAGTGTTGGTAGGAAGTTTATATACTTCTTTTGGATCCTAATAATGTTGCATTCAAGTGGGTGATATCATCCCCATTTTCAGATAAAGAACTTGAAACAATAAATTGCTTAATGGCACAAGATGGTATATTCTTTTTTTTTTTTTTTACCTTTTTATTTTGTATTGGGGTTTAGCTAACCGAGAAACAATGTTGTGATAGTTGCACATGAATAGCAGGGGACACAGCCATACATATACATGTATCCATTTTCCCCAAACCCCTTCCTATCCAGGCTACCACTTAACATTGAACAGATTTCCATGTGCTATACAAAAGGTCATTGTTGGTTATCCATTTGAAATATCACAGTGTGTACATGCCCATCCCAATCTCCCTAACTATTCCTTTCCTCCAGCCTTCCACCCAGCAACCATAAGCTCATTCCTGAAGTCTCTGAGTTTGTTTCCCGTTTGTAAGTTCATTTGTATCATTTCTTTTTAGATTCCACATATAAAGGATGACATACAATATTTCTCCTTCTCTGACTACTTCACTCAGTATGACACTCTAGATTCATCCTTGTTGCTGCAAATGGCATTATTTCATTCTTTTTAATGGCTGAGTAATAGGCCATTGTATGTATGTGCCACATCTTCTTTATCTATCCCTCTGTTTGTGGACATTAAGGTTGCTTGCTTGTCCTCGCTATTGTAAACAGTGTTGCAATGAACATTGGGGTTTATGTATCTTTTTGATAATGTTTTTCTCTAGATATATGCCTAAGAGTGTGATTGTAGGGTCATATCTCATTGTAGTTTCAGTCTACATTTCTCTAATAACTAGCAGTGTTGAACATCTTTTTTTTTAATATAAATTTATTTATTTTAATTGGAGGCTAATTACTTTATAATATTGTATTGGTTTTGCTATACATCAACATGAATACGCCATGGGTGTACACGTGTTCCCCATCCTGAACCCCACTCCCACCTCCCTCCTCATACCATCCCTCTGAGTCATCCCAGTGCACTACCCAAGCATCCAGTATCCTGTATCGAACCTGGACTGGCGATTAGTTTCTTATATGATATAATACATGTTTCAATGCCATTCTCCCAAATCATCCCACCCTCACCCTCTCCCAGAGTCCAAAAGACTGTTCTATACATCTGTGTCTCTTTTGCTGTCTCACATACAGGGTTATCATTACCATCTTTCTAAATTCCATATATATGTGTCTTTTCATTTGCCTCTTGGCCATCTGTATGTCTTCCTTGGATAAATGTCTATTTAGGTCTTCTGCCCATTTTTTGAGTGGGTTGTTTTGATGCTGTTAAGCATCATGAGCTGTTGTAAATTTTGGAGACTAATTCCTTAACTGTCATATCATTTGCAAATTTTTTCTCCAATATGTGGGTTGTCTTTTCATTTTGTTTATTGTTTCCTTTGCTGGGCAAAAGCTTTTGAGTTTAAGTAGGTCCCATTTGTTTAGTTTTCTTTTTATTTCCATTATTGTGGGAGACAGATTGAGAAAGATATTACTGTGATTTATGTCAGAGATTGTTCTGCCAATTTTCCTCTAGGAGTTTTTTATTTATTTTAATTGAAGGATAATTGCTTTATAATATTGTATTGGTTTCTGCCATACATCAACACGAATCAGCCATAGGTATACATATGTGCCCTCCTTCTTGAAGCTCCCTCCCACTTCCCACCCCATCCCACTCCTCTAGGTTGTTACATAGTCCTGGTTTGAGTTGCCTGAGTCATACAGAAAGTTCCCACTGCCTATTTGTTTTACATTTGGTAGTGTATTTGTTTCCGTGTTACTCTCTCATTCCCCCCACCCTCTTCTTCCTCCCTCAACAGCTGAGTCTATGAATCTGTTCTCTGTTCGTGTCTCCATTGCTGCCCTGCACATAGGTTCATCAGTGCTGTCTTTCTAAATTACATATATGTTCATTAATATATGTTATTTGTTTTTCTCTTTCTACTTTATTCTATATAAAACGCTCTAGGTTCATCCATATCATCAGAACTGACTCAAATGCATTCCTTTGTGAGGCTGAATAATATTCCATCGTATATCTGTATCACAGCTTCTTTATCCATTCATCCGTCCATGGACAACTAGGTTGATTCATGTCCTAGCTATTGTAAATAGTGCTACAGTGAACATTGGGGTACACGTGTCTTTTTCAATCTTAGTTTCCTCAGGATATATGCCTAGTGGTGGGATTCAGTTCAGTTTTTCAGCCATGTCTGACTCGTGACACCATGGACTGCTGCACACCAGGCCTCCATGTGCATCGCCACCTCCCAGAGTTTACTGAAACTCATGTCCATTGAGTTGCTGATGACATCCGATCATCTCCAATGAGTCAGCTCTTTGTATCAGGTGGCCAAAGTATTGGAGTTTCAGCTTTAGCATCGAGTCCTTCCAGTGAAGATTCAGGACTGATTTTCTTGAGGATGGACTGGTTGGATGTCCTTGCAGTCCAAGGGACTCTTAAAGAGTCTTTGCCAACGCCACAGTTCAAAAGCATTAATTCTTTGGTGTGCGGCTTTCTTTATAGTGCAATTCTCACATCCATACATGACTACTGGAAAAACCATAGCCTTAACTAGCTGGACCTTTGTTGGCAAAGTAATGTCTCTGTTTTTAATTTGCTGTCTACGTTGGTCATAACTTTTCTTCCAAAGAGCAAGTGTCTTTTAATTTCATGGCCACAGACACCATCCACAGTGATTTTGGACCCCCCAAAATAACGTGTGTTACTGTTTGTACTATTTCCCCATCTATTTCCCAAGAAGTGATGGGACTAGATGCAATGATCTTAGTTCTCTTAATGTTGAGCCTCAAATCAACTTTTTCACTCTCCTCTTTCACTTTCCTCAAGAGGCTCTTTAGTTCTTCTTTGCTTTCTGCCATAAGGGTGGTATTATCTGCGTATCTGAGGTGATTGATATTTCTTCCAGCAATCTTGATTCCAGCTTGTACTTCATCCAGCCCAGTGTTTCTCATGATGTACTCTGCATACAAGTTAAATAAGCACGGTGACAGTATACATACAGCCTTGATGTACTCCTTTTCCTATTTGGAAACAGTCTGTTGTTCCATGTTTAGTTCTAACTGTTGCTGCATGACTTGCATACAGATTTCTCAAGAGGCAGGTCAGATGGTCTTGTATTCCCATCTCTTTAAGAATTTTCTAGAGTTTGTTGTGGTCCACACAGTCAAACGCTTTCGCATAGTTAATAAAGCAGAAGTAGATGTTTTTCTAGAACTCTTTTGCTTTTTCAATGATCCAAAAGATGTTGGAAATTTAATCTCTGGTTTCTTTGGCTTTTCTAAATCCAGCTTGAACATCTGGAAGTTCATGGTTCGTGTACTGATGAAGCCTGGCTTGGAGAATTTTGAGCATTACTTTATTAGTGTGTGAGATGAGTGCAATTGTGTGGTAGCCTGAGCATTCTTTGACATTGCCTTTCTTTGGGATTGAAATGAAAACTGACCCTTTCCAGTCCTTTGGCCACTGCTGAGTTTTCCAAATTTGCTGGCATATTGAGTGCAGCACTTTCACAGCATCATGTTTTAGGATTTGAAATGATTCAGCTGGAATTCCATTACCTCCACCAGCTTTGTTCATAGTGATGCTTTCTAAGGCCCACTTGACTTCACATTCCAGGATGTCTGGCTCTAGATTGATGATCACATCATCATGATTATCTGGGTCATGAAGATCTTTTTTGTATAGTTCTTCTGTATATTCTTTCCACCTCTTCTTAATATTTTCTGCTTCTGTTAAGTCCATACCATTTTGTCCTTTATAGTGCCCATCTTTGCATGAAATATTCCCTTGGTATCTCTAATTTTCTTGAAGAGATCTCTAGTCTTTCCCATTCTATTGTTTCCCTCTATTTCTTTGCTGGACCATATGGTGGTTTTATTCCCAGGTTTTTAAGAATCTCCATACTGTCTTCCATAGTGGATATATCAGTTTACTTTCCTCCTAACAGTGCAAGAAAATTCCCTTTTCTCCACACCCTCTCCAGCAGTTATTGCATGTAGATTTTTTGATAATGTTCATTCTCTCCAATATTGAAATTAATTCAATTAATGAAATTAAAATATGCTATGAAAAGCTATGAAAGAAAGCTATGACAAACCAAGATGGTGTATTAAAAAGCAGAGACAGTACTTTGCCAATGAAGATCCATATAGTCAAGGCTATACTTTTTCCAGTAGTCATGTATGGACATAAGAGTTGGACCATAAAGAAGGCTGAGCACTAAAGAATTAATGCTTTTGACCTGTGGTGCCAGAGAAGACTCTTGAGAGTCCCTTGGACTGCATGGAGATCCAGTCAGTCCTAAAGGAAATCAATTCTGAATACTCATTGGAAGGACTGATGCTGAAGCTGAAGCTCCAATACTTTGGCCACGTGATGTGAAGAACCAACTCCTTAGAAAAGACCCTGATCCTGGGAAAGATTGGAAGCAGGAGGAGAAGGGAAGGACAGAGGACCAGATGGTTGGATGACATCACCGACTTGATGGATACGAGTTTGAGCAAGCTGTGGGAGATAGTGAAGAATAGGGAAGCCTGGCGTGCTGCAGTCCATGGTGTCAGAAAGGCGCTGCGGTCAGTGGGGTCACAAAGTGTCGGACACCACTGAGCGACTGAACTACAACAGTTCTGACCAGTGTGAAGTGATATCTCATTGTGGGTTTGATTTGCCTTTCTCTAATAATAGGCAGTCTTGGCCATCTTTTCATGTGCTTAAAAGCTATCTGTATGTTTTCTTTGGAGAAATATCTATTCTTTCTTGGGAGATGATGTCTTTCTAAGAATTTGTTAATTTCTTCCAGGTTGTCCATTTTATTGGCATACAGTTCGTCGCAGTAGTCTCTTTTGATCCTTGGTATTTCTGTGGAGTCAGTTGTAACTTCCTCTTTTTCATTGCTAATTATATTGATTTCAGCCCTCTCCCTTTTCTTTCTTGATGAGTCTGTTTAAAGGTTTATCAGTTTTGTTTATCTTTTCAAAAAACAAGCTTTTAGTTTCAGTGACGCTTGCAATTGTTTTCATCATCTCTACTTTATTTCTGCTCTGATCTTTATTTGTTTCTTTCTACTAACTTTAGGTTTTGGTTGTTCTTCTTTCTCTAATTGTTTAAGTTGTAAGGTAAAGTTGTTTATTTCAGTTTTTATTTGTGTCTTAAGATTATATTGCTGTAAACTTCCTTCATAGAACTTCTTTTGCTGCATCCCATTTGGATCATTGTGGTTTCATTTCCATTCGTGTCCGGGTATTTTTTTTTTATTTCCTCTTTGATTTCTTCAGTGATCCATTGGTCATTTAGTAACATATTGTTTAGCCATTACGTGTTTGTGGTTTTTAGGGTTTTCTTTCCTTGTAATTTATTTCTGATCTCATAGCATTGTGATTAAAAAGGATGGCTGACATTATTTCAGTTATCTTAAATTTACCAAGAGTGGCCTTGTGTCTCAGCATGTGGTCAAACCTGAAGAAGTTCCTTGTACACTTGAAAAGAATGTGTAGTCTGCTGCATTTGGATGGAATGCTCTATAAATATCAGTTAAGTGCAACTCATCTAAAGTGTCATTTAAGGGCTGTGTTTCCTTTTAAATTTTCTGTCCTGATGATCTGTCCATTGATGAAAGTGGGGTATTAATGTCCTCCACTATTATTGTGTTACTGTCAGTTTCTCCCTTTAAGGTTGTATCTGCCTTACATATTCAGGTGCTCCTATATTGGGTGCTGATAAATTTATAATTGTTTTATATTATTCTTGGATTGATCCCTTGATCCTTGTGTAGTGTTTTTCTTTGTCTTTTATAACAGTCTTTGTTTTAAAGTCTATTTTGTCTGATATGAGTGTTGTCACTCCAGCTTTCTTTTGATTTCCATTTGTGTGGATTACCTTACCCTATCCCCTTAGCTTCAGTCTGTAACTGTCCCTAGTTTTGAGGTGGGTCAGAATATATATGGGCTTTGTTTTTTTTTATTTTCCCAGCCATTCTATGTCTTTTGGTTAGTGCATTTAATTCATTTACACTTAAGGTAATTATCAATATGTATGATCCTATTACCATTTTATTAATTGTTTTGGATTTATTTTGTGTAGGGCTTTTCTTTCTCTTGTGTTAACTGCCTTGATAAGTTCTTTTAGCATTTGTTGTAAAGCTGCTTTCAGTTCAGTTCAGTTCTGTTGATCAGTCTTATCTGACTCTTTGTGATCCCATGGACTGCAGCACCCCAGGCCTCCCTATCCATTGCCAACTCCCGGAGTTTACTCAGACCCATGTCCATCGATTCAGTGATGCCATCCAACCATCTCATCCTTTGTCATCCACTTTTCCTCCTGCCTTCAATCTTTCCCAGCATTTAGGTCCTTTCAGATGAGTAAGTTCTTTGCATCAAAACTCCAACGTATTGGAGTTTCAGCTTCAGCATCAGTCCTTCCAATGATTATTCAGAACTGATTTCCTTTAGGATAGACTGGTTGGATCTCCCTGCAGTCCAAGGGACCCTCAAGAGTCTTTCCAACACTACAATTGAAAAGCATCAACTTTTTGGCACTCGGCTTTCTTTATATTACAGGCTCTATTGTAGAGCTAATGGGATCTCCAAGAGGGCTTACACCTAGGGACACCTCTCAGGACAGCTGGTACCCGTACCCCCTTCCCCATTCCCTTTGTGAGATACCACCAACTCACACCTCCACAGTGTACCCTCCAACTCGAGCAGGTAGGTCTGGCTTAGTTTCCTGTAGGTCCACTGATCCTTTCCTCTGGATCCTGGTGCACACAAGGTTTTGTTTGGGCCCTCCATGAGTGGAGTCTCTGTCTCGCTCAGTCCTGTGGAAGTCCTGCAATTCAATCCCACCGGGCTTCAAAGTCAGATACCCTGGGTATTTTTAGTCCATTTGCTGGATCTCTAGGCTGGGAAACCTAACATGGGATTCTGAACCTTCACAACAATGTGAGAACTTTCTTGGTATTATTGTTCTGCAGTTCTTGGGTCACCCACTCTGCAGGCATGGGATGTGATTTTATTCTGATTATACCCCTCCTACCGTCTCGTTGCAGCTTCTCCTTTGTCCATGGATATGTTTTTTTTTTTTTTTTTTTTTTTTTTTGCTGGGTTCCTGTGTCCTTCTATCAGTGGATGTGTAATAGCTAGTTGCGATTTTGGTGTTCTCACAAGAGAAGCTGCTATATTCTTGTAGAATTTGACAGACCTCCCCTACCCTTTATCCCAGGTCTGCCTTCTCTAGAGCCCTTGTTTTACCTCTCTGTCTGCCTCAAGTGTTGTTTAGATAGCATCAGCCCTGCAGTTAGCTCCTCTTCCTCTTTGATTTGGAATTTTGTATTGTTTTTCAATAGTAAGAAAGATATATTTCTGTATCACTTTTTTTTTTTTCCCCACTGAACAGCCTAATGGGATTCTTTAAAAGTAAAGTCGCTCAGTCGTGTCTGACTGTTTGTGACCCCATGGCCTGTAGCCTACCAGGCTTCTCGATCTATGGGATTTTCTAGGCAAGAATACTGGAGTGGGTTACCATTTCCTTCTCCAGGAGATCTTCCTGACCCAGGGATTGAACTCAGGTCTCCAGCATTGTAGGCAAATTCCTTACCATCTGAGCCACCAGGGATCTAAATGGGATTCTTTAGATCACATTGAATTCACCTGCAGTCTGTGAAGGCATGGATGGGGATTTTTGAGCAGTTTTCACACAGTAATTAACAAGTCCAGTTTGTATGCTTTGCCTTGGAATTTTGTCAACTTGTGATAACACTCATCTCATACTAATCACAGATTCTGAAGGGTAGTATATATTTTCAATTGATAAACTCTAAAGAATGATTAATTAATAAATGCCTTTTGTCTAGGTGATTAAACTTTTCAAAAATAGTGTCCTTTGGGGAAAAATAGAATGAAAGTACCTTTGGTAGAAAGGTTTGGAAGCCATTGCATTAATAGATCAGAGCAGCAGCTCTTATTGCTGATACTATTTGAGATTGGTGATGTTGCCAGCTAATGATTCTGCCTTCTGTCTTCCATTAACTAACCTTTAATCAGAATTATCACAAAGGAAAAATACAAATACGTGGCTTTGAGCTCCAAAATCTTTTTACCTTGGCTCTCTTACGCTCTTGAGCNCTCAGCATGTGGTCAAACCTGAAGAAGTTCCTTGTACACTTGAAAAGAATGTGTAGTCTGCTGCATTTGGATGGAATGCTCTATAAATATCAGTTAAGTGCAACTCATCTAAAGTGTCATTTAAGGGCTGTGTTTCCTTTTAAATTTTCTGTCCTGATGATCTGTCCATTGATGAAAGTGGGGTATTAATGTCCTCCACTATTATTGTGTTACTGTCAGTTTCTCCCTTTAAGGTTGTATCTGCCTTACATATTCAGGTGCTCCTATATTGGGTGCTGATAAATTTATAATTGTTTTATATTATTCTTGGATTGATCCCTTGATCCTTGTGTAGTGTTTTTCTTTGTCTTTTATAACAGTCTTTGTTTTAAAGTCTATTTTGTCTGATATGAGTGTTGTCACTCCAGCTTTCTTTTGATTTCCATTTGTGTGGATTACCTTACCCTATCCCCTTAGCTTCAGTCTGTAACTGTCCCTAGTTTTGAGGTGGGTCAGAATATATATGGGCTTTGTTTTTTTTTATTTTCCCAGCCATTCTATGTCTTTTGGTTAGTGCATTTAATTCATTTACACTTAAGGTAATTATCAATATGTATGATCCTATTACCATTTTATTAATTGTTTTGGATTTATTTTGTGTAGGGCTTTTCTTTCTCTTGTGTTAACTGCCTTGATAAGTTCTTTTAGCATTTGTTGTAAAGCTGCTTTCAGTTCAGTTCAGTTCTGTTGATCAGTCTTATCTGACTCTTTGTGATCCCATGGACTGCAGCACCCCAGGCCTCCCTATCCATTGCCAACTCCCGGAGTTTACTCAGACCCATGTCCATCGATTCAGTGATGCCATCCAACCATCTCATCCTTTGTCATCCACTTTTCCTCCTGCCTTCAATCTTTCCCAGCATTTAGGTCCTTTCAGATGAGTAAGTTCTTTGCATCAAAACTCCAACGTATTGGAGTTTCAGCTTCAGCATCAGTCCTTCCAATGATTATTCAGAACTGATTTCCTTTAGGATAGACTGGTTGGATCTCCCTGCAGTCCAAGGGACCCTCAAGAGTCTTTCCAACACTACAATTGAAAAGCATCAACTTTTTGGCACTCGGCTTTCTTTATATTACAGGCTCTATTGTAGAGCTAATGGGATCTCCAAGAGGGCTTACACCTAGGGACACCTCTCAGGACAGCTGGTACCCGTACCCCCTTCCCCATTCCCTTTGTGAGATACCACCAACTCACACCTCCACAGTGTACCCTCCAACTCGAGCAGGTAGGTCTGGCTTAGTTTCCTGTAGGTCCACTGATCCTTTCCTCTGGATCCTGGTGCACACAAGGTTTTGTTTGGGCCCTCCATGAGTGGAGTCTCTGTCTCGCTCAGTCCTGTGGAAGTCCTGCAATTCAATCCCACCGGGCTTCAAAGTCAGATACCCTGGGTATTTTTAGTCCATTTGCTGGATCTCTAGGCTGGGAAACCTAACATGGGATTCTGAACCTTCACAACAATGTGAGAACTTTCTTGGTATTATTGTTCTGCAGTTCTTGGGTCACCCACTCTGCAGGCATGGGATGTGATTTTATTCTGATTATACCCCTCCTACCGTCTCGTTGCAGCTTCTCCTTTGTCCATGGATATGTTGTTTTTTTTTTTTTTTTTTTTTTTTGCTGGGTTCCTGTGTCCTTCTATCAGTGGATGTGTAATAGCTAGTTGCGATTTTGGTGTTCTCACAAGAGAAGCTGCTATATTCTTGTAGAATTTGACAGACCTCCCCTACCCTTTATCCCAGGTCTGCCTTCTCTAGAGCCCTTGTTTTACCTCTCTGTCTGCCTCAAGTGTTGTTTAGATAGCATCAGCCCTGCAGTTAGCTCCTCTTCCTCTTTGATTTGGAATTTTGTATTGTTTTTCAATAGTAAGAAAGATATATTTCTGTATCACTTTTTTTTTTTTCCCCACTGAACAGCCTAATGGGATTCTTTAAAAGTAAAGTCGCTCAGTCGTGTCTGACTGTTTGTGACCCCATGGCCTGTAGCCTACCAGGCTTCTCGATCTATGGGATTTTCTAGGCAAGAATACTGGAGTGGGTTACCATTTCCTTCTCCAGGAGATCTTCCTGACCCAGGGATTGAACTCAGGTCTCCAGCATTGTAGGCAAATTCCTTACCATCTGAGCCACCAGGGATCTAAATGGGATTCTTTAGATCACATTGAATTCACCTGCAGTCTGTGAAGGCATGGATGGGGATTTTTGAGCAGTTTTCACACAGTAATTAACAAGTCCAGTTTGTATGCTTTGCCTTGGAATTTTGTCAACTTGTGATAACACTCATCTCATACTAATCACAGATTCTGAAGGGTAGTATATATTTTCAATTGATAAACTCTAAAGAATGATTAATTAATAAATGCCTTTTGTCTAGGTGATTAAACTTTTCAAAAATAGTGTCCTTTGGGGAAAAATAGAATGAAAGTACCTTTGGTAGAAAGGTTTGGAAGCCATTGCATTAATAGATCAGAGCAGCAGCTCTTATTGCTGATACTATTTGAGATTGGTGATGTTGCCAGCTAATGATTCTGCCTTCTGTCTTCCATTAACTAACCTTTAATCAGAATTATCACAAAGGAAAAATACAAATACGTGGCTTTGAGCTCCAAAATCTTTTTACCTTGGCTCTCTTACGCTCTTGAGCATCAAAGCAATCTATTCTTTGCTCATTAAGAAGGCAGAGATCCCACAAATAAGCTACTAAAAGCCTCACTAATGGAGTTGACTTATCAGTGCTCTAGAATATCAAGTGTCCCCAAAACATTCAGCCATAAAAGCTAAATTCTTAAAATCCAGATCCTCTACTCGTGCCTCCCTTCTTCCTTTTTCCCCTCACCTCATTCTGTCTTGTTTTCTCTCATTGTCTTACTTTCATTGTCTCTCTTTTGTTCTCTCTCATTTTCTCTGTCTCTTCAGTTCTCTGCCTCCCCTCTCATTCTCTCTCTAGTCTCTCTTTCTCTTGTTGCCTCTCTCTCATTATTTGCATTATAGGTGTCTTTCCTTTATGCAAACACTAAGCAAGAAGTCATGTTTGCTCCAGGTTGCCATGGAAATATTGCACGTAGTCCTTTTAAGGAAACTGGCCAGCTCCATTAGTGAAATCATACCCAGATAGTCTAAAGTTGGCGATTTAGGGAGATTTTCTACATAGAAATTACAACTCTCTGAAATTTAACCACCCCTACCAATCTGAACTTCAGTTCTCCTACATATAGTTTTCTTCCGTTTTGTCTTAGAGACCTGGTATGATTTTATTAAGGGAAATGATGGATTTCTTGAGACTTTTATTATAATTTGATTTTTTTCAAGCTCACAAAAACTCCCTCTGTGACGTCCACTATACTCTTTTCCAGATCAGAATAGAGAGTAAAAATTGGATTCTTGGCCATATACAGCCTGGCTTGCAGTGGAAGTAAAGCTGTTTTGGAGTAAGAGGAGAGAAGTCTTAACTTCTGCAAAGAGATTCAGATAGAAAAAGATGAAAGTTTTGTCGGGCAGAAGTGACCATTCTTCCCTCTCTTGGCAACAGAAGAAAGTTGAATAGGGGCACAAGCTTTTGGACGGTGGGAAGAAATGTGGCCACTATATTTTCCCAGCCTTTAGAAATGGAGTAAGGTGAAATACTTGCTACTGCTGAGGCCGCAAGTAGGAAGGAAATATATGTTCATTATTGCTTTCTGGAGTGTGACCACAGGAAGGTTCAAGATTTAGTAAAAAGTCTCACACTAGCAGAGGCTCCTCCCTGCACTGCAAAGGGCAGCTGTTTCTTCACTCTCAAAACCTTGTTCTGAGAATCTAGGCACTGGAGATACCATAATGAATAGAAATAGCCTCTGCTCTCTTAGAGGTTACAGCTATACTGGGGAGGAGGAGGCAATATATTTTAAAAATAGCTTAAAAATTGTCAAATGTTATCAAATATGAAGAAATAAAGAAATGGAGTTAATACGATAAAGATAATAATGATGGAAAGGACACATATGACAGGATGGTTAGAAGGCCTCTTTGAGGAGATAGTATTTAAACTAAGACTTAAAGATGAGATAGATTTAGTCAGAAAAAGAGCCAGGAGAGAAACAGTGTTCCAGGTAAAGGAAAAGACTGAGTTCAGAAGCCTCGAGATCAGGAAGAGTTTGGGCTTTCTTAGGTACCAAAGGAAAAACATGAGTGGAGTGAGATGTCAGCAGAGGTCAGATCATTCAGGGTGATTTATAGACAATGGTAAGGAATTTGGGTTTTGTTCTTGACTACAATGGTAGGCCATTGGAGGATTTTAAGGGTGGGGGGCAATAGATCTGATTATGCTTTAAAGAGAGTTACTGTCTGCAGTGTAGACTAAGGATTGTAGGAAGTCAAGGGGAAGCAAAGAAACTTGTTAAAATAGTAACAGTGGAGAATGAAAGAAATGGAAGGATTTCAGTTATGACTGAACATAGTCTCAACAGGGCTTACTGAGGCATTGTATTTGAAGGTAGAGGAAACAGAAGGAATAAGACCGTCTTCTCTTTCTAGGTTTAGTAACTGGGTAACTCAAAAGGTAGATCGATGTTGGTTAGGATTATCAGGAGAGACATTGAAAAGTAGAAACCCAAGTTAGTCTGGCAGAGCTCTGAAACCAACAGACTAACAGCAGTCAGTTCAACAGCTGCCACACTGGAAACAAGAGCGAGTGTAAGCCCCTTGGAGGAGATTGAAGGTGGGAAGTTGCTTAGCTCACCCCTGTGGTTGCAGGGAACAGTTAGCAGATACAGATGAGATCTTGCCTGGGCCAGGAGAAATGGGGAAAACCTAAACTTCTAGGATTTGAAGGGAGGGACTTGATTTTTTTTTTTTTTTTTACCTTCAGTGTGATCCAGATATCTTGATAATAGTATCTAAAGAAACACCTGTTAAACCTGTAATAGAAAAATACACCCTTTTGTTTATAAAGGAGAGTTAATTAGGTAAAGGTACAAGAGATAAGATGATTTGCAAAGTTCTGTTCCCTCCCATCTCCAAGACTGTGCAAAGCTTTCTTACTAAGAACTGTGCTAAAAAGCCCAGTTATGTGATACGTTGTAAATATGCATCATATAAACAAAGTTAGGGATAGTAATAATGGTTGCCTTAAAATAATGACAGCTTTAACATTATTGCACATTAAAAAAAAAAGAAAAGCAGTGAATCTTGAGGATAATCAGTAAACCAGCAACCATCGTTGGACTGTCTCCTTTGTGAAGATAGTATGTGCTATGCTGTGCTGTGCTTAATCACTCAGTCGTGTCCGACTCTTTGCAACCTCATGGACTGCAGCCTGCCAGGCTCCTTTGTCCATTGGGATTCTCCAGGCACGAAAACTGGAGTTGCCATGCCCTCCTCCAGAGGATCTTCCCGACCCACAGATTGAACCTGGGTCTACCGTATTGGAGGGAGATTCTTTACCAATTTAGCCACCATGGAAGCCCAAGAATATTGGAGTTGGTAGCCTATTCCTTCTCCAGGGTATCTTCCTGACCCAAGAATTGAACCGGGATCTCCTGCATTGCAGGCAGATTCTTTACCAGCTGAGGTACTGCTGTTGCTGCTGCTGCTGCTGCTAAGTCGCTTCAGTCGTGTCTGACTCTGTGCGACTCCATAGACGGCAGCCCACGAGGCTCCCCGTACCTGGGATTCTCCAGGCAGGCAAGAACACTGGAGTGGGTTGCCATTTCCTTCTCCAATGCATGANTAAAAAAAAAAGAAAAGCAGTGAATCTTGAGGATAATCAGTAAACCAGCAACCATCGTTGGACTGTCTCCTTTGTGAAGATAGTATGTGCTATGCTGTGCTGTGCTTAATCACTCAGTCGTGTCCGACTCTTTGCAACCTCATGGACTGCAGCCTGCCAGGCTCCTTTGTCCATTGGGATTCTCCAGGCACGAAAACTGGAGTTGCCATGCCCTCCTCCAGAGGATCTTCCCGACCCACAGATTGAACCTGGGTCTACCGTATTGGAGGGAGATTCTTTACCAATTTAGCCACCATGGAAGCCCAAGAATATTGGAGTTGGTAGCCTATTCCTTCTCCAGGGTATCTTCCTGACCCAAGAATTGAACCGGGATCTCCTGCATTGCAGGCAGATTCTTTACCAGCTGAGGTACTGCTGTTGCTGCTGCTGCTGCTGCTAAGTCGCTTCAGTCGTGTCTGACTCTGTGCGACTCCATAGACGGCAGCCCACGAGGCTCCCCGTCCCTGGGATTCTCCAGGCAGGCAAGAACACTGGAGTGGGTTGCCATTTCCTTCTCCAATGCATGAAAGTTAAAAGTGAAAGTCAAGACGCTCAGTCATATCTGACTCTTAGCGACCCCATGGACTGCACCGACTCTGTGCAAGTCCACAGACGGCAGCCCACAAGGCTCCCCTGTCCTTGGGATTTTCCAGGCAAGAGTACTGGAGTGGGTTGCCATTGCCTTCTCTGGCTGAGCTACTAGGGAAGCCCAAAGATAACATAGTATGGTGGTTATGAGCGTGGTGTCTTGAGCTGCCTGGGTTCTAATCTCTGTTCCACTGCTGATGTGTAGCATGATCTTTGAGTCAGTTAATTAACCTTCTCCAAGTCTAAGTTTTTATCATCTATAAAATGAGGATAATAGAACTACCCTCATAAGGTTGTATTGATGATAAAATGTATTGATATTCATAAAGTGCTTAAAACAGTACCCCTATTATTTATTTGTAAATGTCTCATATAAGCTAAAATAAGTAAACACTTGAATACAAGGCTAATAAAAGAATGTGAAATTGGCCTAGAATATTATATCATTAGGTGGAGTAGGCAGGACAGAGAAAGACACAGGTTTAGAGTGGCTCTGAAGTAGAACCAAGGTGCCTGCTATGATTTGATTAGTCTTTTCCTGGCTACAGGAAAGGAACTGATAAAGACCTTGAGGCCCAAAGACAAATGAAGAATCTGTAGATTCTCTAAGAACACTGAATTGCATACAATAAATATAAATAGGCAACTTCCTGTTGACATAAAATCTAATAGGGTATTAGTCCCTCTCAAACCACTGTTTTTGCAAAAGTAAATTATGTCCTTTTAGATATTATTCCTCTCACTTAGGTTTCTGTTTTCTTTTTTTTTTTATGCCTTCTTTCCTTCCTTTCTTCCTTCCCTTCTTTTTCTTCTTTCTCTCTTGTCTTGTTTTTTTTTTTTTGAAGGAGAGAGGGCTATCACGTCTTTGAGAAGAATGGATGACATAAAAATACCTTTCTCTTACAGTTTATCATTCCTTTGAAAAATTGACTATAAAGACTTTATTATATACATATTGCGTAATTTGTTCCTATTAACCAGGAACAAATCTCCCTCCCATTAACCTCCCTCCCATTTTGTTCCAAGTATTGCCTACTCGAAGACTTATAACTGCATTCTTTATATATTAGAACTAACAAGTGGTGCTTTGTGGCATTAAATGGCAAGTCAGGATCTGAGGAGGAATCATATTAGTAATAAGTGGCACATTTATCTTATTCCATTTGTGGAATGCAGCAAAATTGAGACCCTTTTTATTTCATCTTTTAAGTTGGAGAAGTTTATTTTATTTTACTCTATTTTATTTTAGGCCCCTTTTAGAGTTATAGAACTGCATGAGTTGGAGAGGTCTCATCCATCTTCTTCCCTCTAGGCTGAATTCTACTAAACCTTCCTTGAAAGATGAATATCTTATTTTTAAAGGGCCCTTGAGAATGAAATTTTGTAGCCTCCTTCTAAGTCATTTCTGTGTTTAGGACTTTCATAAAACATTTTATCTTTTTATTCAAGTAAAATCCTATTACAAAGACAAAGATATTTCTACTTGGAGGCTGTATAGTAATAGTGCTTTGTTACACTACCATATGAATCTATACAAGCAAATTTTTTTCTGGCCTTGATTCAGTAATAGCTAGTTTATAATACATATCTCTGGTTTTGTGTCTGCTTTGTGGAGGGAAGAAGAGAATTAAACTGGGGAAGAGACGTGAGGGGTTTGCTTTTATAATATTTTTGTTACTGCTATGTTGTGATCACTTGCTAATTTATCATAAATAGCTTGAGGTTAGCTCTCTTACATTTTTGTTCTATGGGTTGGGGATGTGATTTCTAGCAATATGCCAATTATAAACAAATTTCTACTCAACCAAAGAAATGGGAGGATCGGTTGAGGGAAGATAAATTATTGATCAACTCTTACCTGTATTTAACATGAGTACCTTTTTTTTTCTCCAGTGCTTGTTAGTCCCCTGGTCCTTTTGACTTTCACATTTTTCAGATTTTAGTCTCTGAGAAAGTCCTGGTAGATCCTGCTGTACTGGGAAGAAAACCTTGATTGGTCATGTGTGATAGCTCACAGTTAACATTTCTTTAGCCAACTGAACTCCAAGATTGAGCATTGGCTGAAATCTCTCTCTCTCTTTTAAATAATATTTATTTGTGATTCTGAATATTCAATGTTAAATCATCTTAACCCAATATATTTCTTTTAGGTAGTAAAAAATTATCATCTGGTATACATTAAATTCAACATCAACATTTTAAGAATCAGTGAACTAAAACGGACCAGAATGGGTGAATTTAATTTACATGAGCATTATATCTACTACTGTGGGCAAGAATTCCTTAGAAGAAATGGAGTAGCCCTCATAATCAACAAAAGAGTCCAAAATGTAGTACTTAGGTGCAGTCTCAAAAACTACAGAGTGATCTCTGTTCATTTCCAAATGACTGAGTGATCTCTGATCAACTGAACTCAATATCACAGTAATCCAAGTCTATGCCCCAACCACTAAAGTCGAGGAGCTGATGTTGAACAGTTCTATGAAGACTTACGAGACCTTCTAGAAATAAAGCCCCCCAAAACATAGCCTTTTCATCATAGGGGACTGAAATGCAAAAGCAGGAAGTCAAGAGATTCCTTGAGTAACAGGCAGGTTGGATCTTGGAGTACAAAATGGAACATAAAAGGCTAACAGAGTTTTGCCAAGAGAATGCACTGGTCATAGCTAACACCCTCTTCCAGCAACACAAGAGAAGACTCTACACATGTACATCATCAGATGGTCAATACCAAAATCATATTGATTATATTTTTTTCAGCCAAAGATGGAGAAGCTCTATACAGTCATCAAAAACAAGACTGGGAGCTGACTGTGGCTCAGATCATGAACTCCTTATTGCAAAATTCAGACTTAATTTCAAGAAAGAAGAGAAAACCACTATATCATTCAGGTATGACCTAAATCAAATCCCTTACAATTATACAGTGGAAGTGACAAAAAGATTCAGTGATTAAATCTGATAGAGTGACTAAAGAATTGTGGATGGAGGTTTATAACCTTGTACAATAGGCAGTGACCAAAACCATCCCCAAGAAAAAGAAATTTAAAAAGTAAAAATGGTTGTCTGACGAGGCCTTACAAATAGCTGAGAAAAGAAGAGAAGCAAAAGGCTCAGAGAAAAGGAGAAATATATCCGTCTGAATGCAGAGTTCCAAAGAATAGCAAGGAGAAAAGAAAGCCTTCTTCAGTGATCAATGCAAAGAAATAGAGGAAAACAACAGAATGACAAAGACTAGAGATCTCTTCAAGAAAATTAGAGATACCAAGGGAATATTTCATGCAAAGAAGGGCACAATAAAGGACAAAAATGGTATGGACCTAACAAAAACAAAAGATATTAAGAATAGGTGGCAAGAATACACAGAAGAACTGTACAAAAAAGATTTTCATGACTGAGATAACCACAATGGTGTGATCACTCACCTAGAGCAGACATCCTGGAGTGCAAAGTCAAGTGGGCCTTAGGAAGCATCACTACAAACAAAGCTAGAGGAGGTGATGGAATTCCAGCTGAGTTGTTTCAAATCCTAAAAGATTATGCTTTGAAAGTGCTACACTCAATATGCCAGCAAATTTTGAGAACTCGGCAGTGGCCACAAGACTGGAAAAGGTCTGTTTTCATTCCAATCCCGAAGAAAGGCAATGCCAAAGAATGTTCAAACCACCACACAATTGTACTCATTTCCCACGCTAGCTAGCAAAGTAATGCTCAAAATCCTTCAAGCTAGGCTTCAGCAGTATATGAACCGAGAACTTTCAGATGTCCAGGCTGCATTTAGAAAATGCAGAGGGTCAAATTGCCAACATCTGTTATATCATAAGAAAAAAGCATAATTCCAGAAAAACATTTACTTCTGCTTCATTGGATACGATAAAGCCTTTGACTATGTGGATCCACAACAAACTGGAAAATTCTGAAAGAGATGGGAATACCAGACCACCTTACCTGCCTGCTAAGAAATCTGTATGCGGGTCAAGACGCAACAGTTAGAACCAGACATGGAAAAATGGACTGTTTCTAAATTGAGAGAGGAGTATGTCAAGGCTGTATATTGGCACCCTGCTTATTTAACTTATATGCAGAGTATTTCATGCAAAATCCCGGGCTGGATGAATCACAAGCTGGAATCAAGATTGCCAGGAGAAATAGCAATAACCTCAGATATGCAGATGACACCACCCTTTTGGCAGGAAGTGAAGAGAAACTAAAGAGCCTCTTGATGAAGGTGAAAGAAGAGAGTGAGAAGCTGGCTTCAAACTCAACATTCAGAAAACTAAGATCATGGCATCCAGTCCCATCACTTCATGGCAAATAGATGTGGAAACAATGGAAATAGTGACAGACTTTATTTTCTTGGGCTCCAAAATCACTGAAGATAGTGACTGCAGCCATGAAATTAAAAGACGCTTGCCCCTTAGAAGAAAAACTATGACAAACCTAGACAGTGTATTAAAAAGCAGAGAGATTACTTTGCCGGCAAAGGTCCATATAGTCAAAGCTAAAGATCCATATAGTCAAAGCTACAGTTTTAAGGTATTCTCAAGAGTCTTTTCCAACACCACAGTTCAAAAGCATCAATTCTTCAGTGCTCAGCTTTCTTTATGGTCCAACTCTCACATCCATACACAACAACTGGAAAAACCATAGCCTTGACTAGATGGTCCCTTCGACCTCAAGGAGATCAAACCAGTCAATTGTAAAGGAAATCAGTCATTAAAATTCATTGGAAGAACTGATGCTGGAGCTAAAGCTATCTGATGTGAAGAACTGAGTCTTTGGAAAAGACCCTGATGCTAGGAAAGATTGACGGCAGGAGGAGAAGGGGATAACAGAGGATGAGATGGTTGAATGGTATCACTGACTCAGTGGACATGAGTTTGAGCAAGCTCTGGGAGATGGTGAAGGACATGGAAATCTGGTGTGCTGCAGTCATATGGTTGCAAAGAACAACAAAATACATTAAAAACTTACTAGAGTCCAAATCTCTTTCTTTATAACTAGATGAGTATTCTAACTTCATCCCAGCACTACTATTACTATGTTAAATGCTTGACAGCACTGTTTTCATAAGGAAGAAAATACTACACATTTATTTCTACCTGGAAGGATACTGCAAATCCTTGTGACAGAAAGCTGAACTTTCATACTACAGCCCTTACACATAGTCAAGATATGATTTTAATAATCCCAATTTTGATCATTTTGGCTTCGCGTGTCACATCGTATTTTATTTTCTATTAGACACACACCTCTGAAATCCTCACTAAGGGGCAGTGGTGGTAGAATCTTTACTTGTCCTGATATGTTTGTTTATACTGCCTGGTATAATGGAAGAAGAAGTTTAACATTCTTCGTGCAAAGATCTCAGTATGGGTTCTGTCTCTCTATGGAATATGTTATTTAATTAATTTATTGTATTTTCTTATTTGGCTGCACTAGTTCTTCTTGCTGGGAATAGGTTTTCTCTTTTGGCAGCAAGCAAAGGCTACCCTCTAGTGTGTAGTATGAGCTTCTCATCATGGTGGCTTCTCTTGTACAGCAGAGCCTATAGAGCGCACAGGCTTCAGTAGTTGCACATGGGCTTAGTTGCTCCTCGGCATGTGGAATCTTCTCAGATTTGGAATTAAACTCATGTCCCCTGCATTCGCAGGCAGATTCTTAACCACTGGACCACCAAGGAAGTCCTAGAATATACTCGGTATGTAGCTACAGATAAGAATTTATCTTTTGGCTATGGAGTCATCATTTTTAAGAAACTTATTTGCATTTTTGTTGTTTATCACTCAGAGATAGAGTTTATACAGAAATGTACTTTTGGATGCTAGAATAATTCATGTTTGTATCCTTGTAATTATACTATTACCATATAATTGTTTTTGGAACTTTCCTTTAAGACTACTTGCAAATGTTAGGTACACTGTATAGAAGATGTCCATCTTTGTATACACAGAGCAAGGGTTAGGTGTTCTGATTCATCCTGATAAATGAACATAAGCCAGAAGTTCTAGTGGAATAGAAGATCAGACTATTGCCCATGAATAGGATAAAATAGGAATCTTGGATGAAATGCTTCGGTAACATGGACATGGTTCAGTGTCAAGGTGTTACCTCTATATCTTTAGAAAGAACTGGCTTGATGATCATAGTTCATGGATTATTTTAGTGTGCTTGCTTCCCCCTCTTCTGTTACCTACATTTGTGTCTTTTTACTGTTCCTTAGACCTGGGAACAGAATTAATAATCAACAAATATTTTTTGAGAAGATTCTAAAGTACAAATTTTAAGAGACAATAAATAAATAAATAATCTCTTTCATATTTATACATATGAATCCTATTTCTGAGATTAGATTTTTGGATATCTGATTCTTGGTTTCACACAAGAATTTATGTACCATCTGATCTGTTTATCCTTGAATGCATTATGGTTTTTAAAGTTTACTTCAAGTAATATTTGCATTAATTAAAGAATGAGATTTTATTATTCAGTAATTCTGTATACGTTAAGGTTTCTTTACCCTCTACTTGTTCCAGAGAAATCAATGACTATTATTTTTTTTAAGCCATACAGCACTGTAGCTAATGATAGCCAGAATGTACTCAGTTCCAAGTGGACCAGTGTCATGTTTTTCTATACAACAGGAGTAAGATTATCTGTAGATAAGTCAGAAGGAAAGAAGAAAGTGGCTTTGTGCTTTGCCTTTGTAGCAGCCTCATGGAAGGTTTTTAATTTGATACTGTTATCTGTAAGAAATAGAATAGAGCAGAATGAAGCATGTACATTCAAATGTGTGGCTTACAGCACTATTGAAAGCACAAAGTGCTAATTTTTCACTTTAAAGAATTTGGAAGAGGGCCCCAAATAATTCATGGGGAAAATGATGCCCAGGCGAAGTCACATGACTAAGTGGATAATTCCAGTGAAACCCAGGAAGAACCGCATTAGTGATAGTCTGCAAGTATACACAGTTCTTTACAATAGGTTGATTGCACTAAACAAAAAAGAAAATCCTTTCTCTGAGGAGCTTACAGTCTAAAGACACAAGTTGGTGCCATACCATATGGAATGAGAACAATAATTGAACCCCATGGTGGGTGGTCTTCATAGCTGAAATGCTTCAAAAACAAGTGCCTTCTTGGTAAGGTGGAGGTTGGAGAGGGAGTGGCCCAGACGTGCAAAGAAGTAGGTAGGAGACTGTGCTTTGGGGGCTGAGGGTAGGAAGAAGGAAGGAGAGTTGGATCAGGTTTCTGAAAGGAGGCTCAGCATAAGAATGGGTAAAGAGATTAGACTGACATTGGCTTAGTAGAGCCTGGTGATTTAGCGAAGAAGGTAAAATGCCAGCAGAGGAGAATTAAGAGACAGGTAAACAATATACCATACCAATCTCTATTACAGCAAATGTTGTTGTTGTTGTTGTTGTTATTTAGTCGCTCAGTTGTGTCTGACTCTTTGTGACCCCATGGACTATACCTCACCAGGCTCCTCTCTGTTCATGGGATTTTCCAGGCAAGAATACTGAAGTTGGTTGCCATTTCCTTGTCCAGGGGATCTTTCTGACCCAGGGATCAAACCCTGGTCTCCTGCATTGAAAGGTGGATTCTTTACCGCTGAGCCACCAGGGAAGCCTTTTACAGCAAATACCACATCTTTAAAGACCCGGATATTGACAATGTTGCTTGCAATAGCTTCTTGCTAGTGTGAATGGTTTCTACAACAGAGAAAAGAATAGTCCAGACTGGTTCCAGTGAGATACTGTATGTGAAAGGGCTTTCTTTGTAAGCAGCAAAGCAGTATAATTATACGTCATCATAATATTCTGCTTAGCTTTGACTTCATTAAATTTTTGTTGAGTAAAAATTTTAAGACAAAAGATTAGCAATAGAACTTTCTATTTTCAGAAATGTTGTCAGGAAGAGATTTATTATAAATGCTTCATTTGTTTCCACGTTAGCTCATTACAAATTCTCATAGTAAACATTCCCCAAAGGGCTTTCTCTATTTTCTTTGCAGTTGAACTAATATTGATCTTCTTGTCAGTGAAGATCCTGATTCTCATCCTCAGTCTGTTCCCTTTCTTGCTATCCAGCCTCTTTTCCACCTCTGTTCATATGGTCATGTATTTTCTTTAGTTTCACAGTATCATTTTATACTCTGCCTCATTCTAACAAGAATTTGATTGGTTTACCAAGAAATTAATATAATAGCAGGATGAGCAAATTGGCAGAGAAATTAGTACAAAGGGAAAATAAATATAAGAAATTGAAATGAGGCCAGAGTAAGATTTGTATGAAGTATCCAGCATGGGAGACTTTATAACCTTGCTGTTAAGTTTGGCTCTGAGTGTATAAGAAGTTATATTAAGGAGTGAAATGTTTTCAGGTGTCCATAAAGTAAAAATGAACCAATTCCTGAGAAGTACAGTTTTCTTGAGAGCTGTGAGAAATTCCTCCCATGGGTTTAGAGATGCCAGTTTGGTGAGTTTGGATTTTAACCTGAGGGCACTGGGAAGCTAGTGAAAGCTTTTGATCCAGGGAATGACACACAGAAAACTATATTTAGAGTAGGTCTAGGAAAGCTCAAATGAGTGAGGAGAAACTAGATATAAGAGAACCAGTTAGAGATGAGCTCTAAGGGTCTGGACAAAGATGTATCAGAGGGAATGGAAAGGAAGGGAAAGGTATAAGAGGGATTATGAAAGTGGAGAAGATCACTGCTGAGCTATGAATGGAAAGGGAGGAGTCAAAGAGGCATGCAGGGTTCAGGACCACCTAGAGTGATGGTACCATAATCCCTTGCAAATATAAGGGAAAAAGATGTGTTAAACAAGAAAGCACAGAACATTATGAAAACGGAAAGATAATCACTATGGATGTTTTTAGTCATATTTCAGAGCAAGCAGAGCGAAAAAAATGGAAAGCTACCTTTTATGTAGCACTCTATATTTTGTGAAGTGCTTTCCATACAGTATGTTGTGTGTAGAGAAATAGTACATTTGTGCATGCTTAGTCACTCGGTTATGTCCAACTCTTTGCAACCCTTTGGATTGTAACCCACCAGGCTCCTCAGTCCATGGGGTTTTTTTCAGGCAAGAATACTCGAGTGGGTTGCCATGTCCTTCTCCAGGGGATTTTCCTGACTCAGGAATCGAATTGGCATCTCCTGTGTCTCCTGCGTTATAGGTGGATTCTTTACCTGCTGAGCCATTAGGGAAGACCGCATATCCACATTTTATAGATAAAATATCTGAGACTCAATAATTAACTGATGCACCTAAAGCTGTGTAACTAGAAAGAGACTTGTTCACCCCCACTGTGTCATACTGTCTCAAGAAGACCTTCTCCTTCGAGCTGTTGGTATAATATTAGCAGATGACAAAATCAGGACAAGGTTAGAGTTTTTCCATCATTATGAATCTCAGTTTTTGGCTTTGCTTCACTATAGTTATTCCACTGGGGACATTTGATATGAATAGGACTTTTTGCCCCGTACACTAAATGTCCCCAGACTGCTATGTTTTTCAAATTTCATATCTGGTTTTTATAGTTGTTTAATCTCTACCACTGCTGTCAGCTGTTACTACTTGATGTGTTTGGCAGCTTCTCTATTCCTAGTCATTTGTGCCCTTGGAAACCAGATAAATATGCTTGTTGCTTTTAGATACAACTTTAAGAGTGAATAATATTGAATGAGGACACTGGGATTCGCTTATGAGAGCCTAATCCTAATTTATTCTATGCTGTGTTTTTATGAATGAAAAACATAACTCTTAATGCTTTATTATTCTTGGAGTGTATATTTTTTACTATCTTCTATGTTATTGGATAATTTGGGGTCGTTGACGGTATTGGGTAAGTTACCTAGAAAGATGAAGTGTCAATATGTATATTTAGTATGTAACCCGTGATCCTTAATTTTTAGAAAACAAATGCTATTGGTGGCAACAGGGAAATATAATTAAGCTTTACAAACAGGAGGTGTGAATTTTTGATTAATAGCAATCTAGTTTCCAAAAGTTTGCAATGACTTCCCAATCCTCTTTATTGCAAAATAACTTGTCATTCCTTCTGTCAGTCCCCACTCCCTCTACTAGAAATGTTGCAGACATTCCTTTTTGTCTGTGATAAGTCTTCCCTCCTAAACGGTCACAGAAACTACCAACCAGCCCTGGTTCACTCGTCTCTCCTTTTTCCCCTTTGTGACGAAGGCTTTTATTAATAATAAAGGTTTATTGACTATTCACAGGGGCATTGTTCCTGCACTTCTTAGTTTGAAATTATTCAGCCAGCTGAATAAGGCATTTTCGTGACACTTGGTATACTGTGTGCATAGTTCAGATGTGTGGACTGTGAACAGCTCAGGCTTCGTGAAATGGTTTTTTCCAAATCTACTTTTCAAGTGAGTTTTTAAGATGATGGATAATCAGTCACTAATCAGCACATTTAGTAAGCACCTAAACTTGGGAGAAATGATACAAAAAGAAGAGGAAAGGTGATTTCCCTTTATGCTTTGCTGAAGGATGAAATTAATAAAAGTTGGTATCATTAAAAATCATTGAGGTCAATAGCTAACAATCTTGGCCTTTCAAATGTTGGTAGGTAGATTGAATTTTTTGTAGTATTGGGAAGGGAAAGTGTTTATTTCCTTGCATAGGTAGTTTGGGACAAAGAAGCTACTTTTATTGTTAACTAGAGGTACGCACATATCACTTTATGCCCAGAAACATAGGAATGACTTTGGTTTAGCTGTGGTCTATAGAAAATAAAGCTGTGATACTAGCATCCTGTGGTTCTGAATTGGGATCTTGTTGAAAGTGTCTGGTTTGATGCTCTTTGGAACTCATGACTAAAGATAAGATTTACAAAGATGATTGGTAGAATACAATTCCTGATGCTCTTACAAGAGTACATTTAAGGCATGAAACTATTTCTAGAAATAGGGCATTCAAGCATCAATGAGAGTGAAAGAGATTTCTTAGAAGCCTTTGGGCTTTAGTAGTTTTACTGCTTTGCATTTGACCATGTCTGTATATCCATTTTAGACACCTTTCAGAAGGAGACACATGTGTTCCGCCACCCCAACCTTTTTTTCCCATGCTTTTTGTCTAAGTATCTGTTATAGGAATATACATCTGGTGGACATTCAGATGTCTTTGATGCGATGTTTAATGGTGAATGAAAAGTGTTTTCTGAAGGAAGCAAATGGTATGCCCTCTAAAGATAATCAGGTTTATCAGTTTATCACTATGACAGTGCCACAGAAGTATCTAAATTAAATAGATGCTGTGAATTAATACCTATAGAATGCTGGAACTGCTCCCCTATGTGACCTCAACTTTAGCAGAATAATGAAAGTAAATTATTTATAGCCTTGTGGGACGGAGAAGGCAACGGCACCCCACTCTAGTACTCTTGCCTGGAAAATCCCATGGATAGAGAAGCCTGGTAGGCTGCAGTTCATGGGGTCGCTAAGAGTCAGACACGACTTAGCGACCTCCCTATCATTTTTCACTTTCATGCATTGGAGAAGGAAATGGCAACCCACTCCAGTGTTCTTGCCTGGAGAATCCCGGGGACGGGGGAGCCTGGTGGGCTCCCGTCTCTGGGATCACACAGAGTTGGACACGACTGAAGTGACTTAGCAGCAGCAGCAGCCTTGTGGGAGTGAAAATCGCTCAGTCATGTCTTACTGTTTGCGAGCCCATGGACTATACAGTCCATGGAATTCTCCAGGCCAGAATACTGGAGTGGGTGGCCTATCCCTTCTCCAGCAGATCTTCCCAACCAAGAATCGAACCAGGGTCTCTGGCACTTCAGGTGGATTCTTTACCAACTGAGCTATGTGGCTTTGTGTGTTATCTTTGGACCTAGCAGTAGAGAAGTTACAGTCCATGGAATTCTCCAGGCCAGAATACTGAAGTGGGTGGCCTATCCCTTCTCCAGCAGATCTTCCCAACCAAGAATCGAACCAAGGTCTCTGGTACTTCAGGTGGATTCTTTACCAACTGAGCTATGTGGCTTTGTGTGTTATCTTTGGACCTAGCAGTAGAGAAGTTTCACTCAGTATAGCACTTATGAGCACTGAGGTCAGCCCCTGGTATTTGAGGGACGTTATGCCAATTTCCCCAGAGTAGCATGGTTAGGAGTTCTCTGTTTGATGCTTTGTGTGTGTGTGTGTACTATGGTGCTTCAGTCGTGTTCATTTCTTTGCAACTTTATGGACTTGTAGCCCCACGCCTCCTCTGTCAATGGGCTTCTCCAGGCAAGAATACTGGAGTGAGTTGCCTTGCCCTCCTCCAGGGGATCTTCCCGACCCCAGGGATCAAACCTCTGTCTCTTAACATCTCCTGCATTACCTAGCTTTAACACCCTCTGACTAAAAATGATATGATGATGGATAAGTATCAGATGTTAAATTTAATATAAACGAATGAGATTCAAGAGTTTAGACTTTAATTGCATTTTATTTCTCAACCACATTGAACTTTCCTTTAGAAAACGCACTAACATTTACCTGCTATAATAAATCTCGATTAAGTATTTATAAATATAATAGAGACAGGGAATGAGCTGGTCAGAGAGGGAGAAGTAGGCATAAGGGATATTTTTTAAACTGAGAAGGGGATAATGAGATTACCCCAAAAGAAAGTTTATATCCCTCCTTGTCATTCCTCTCTGCCACTACCTTCATCCAATACTGAGCCGTACTCATAGCTCTTTTCTTATCCTTCTGTATTTTAGCTTTCTTCTATGACTACCACTTCTAGAACTTCTAAAGGAAGTTCCCTATTAAGATTTTAATTGCATAATAAGAGACACCAAAAAACTGCTTTTGTTGTTGTTGTACTTTTGAAAAATACTTCCTTCTTTCCCCTCTTACCTTGCCTTATGGATGCTACCAAATAAAATATTTACCAGATAATCTCTTCTCCTATATTTTAATAAAGGGACAAGTGTTATAAATGGCTGGAGCTGAGATCGTTATGTTTTTCCAAGGAATAATATTCTCTGAATGGCATCTCAATCACTCTGACATCCTGTCATCTAGAATAGCATCCCCAAGGTATTTATAATCTTATCAATAGATAGTATGAAATTCCCAAACTAAAATTAATTTGAAGTCACTTTAACTTAAAATGATTTGACAGAAGACAGCAAAATTCTGTAAGGCAGTTATCCTTCAATTAAAAATTAAATATTTTTTAAAAAACATTTATAAAATGATTTGGATAAGATCCCCAAATCAAAATGTCATAGGCATGGAATCATCTAACAATTAGTATTTGGTGCTTTGGAGCAATGGCTTTTTAACTATTTCATTTCTGAAGGAAATAAAATTCTAACACTCTACCTGAAAGAGAGGAACAATCATTTATCTCCAAATAGCCAAAACTCTGCTCTCCCTTCAGACGCCTCCTCAAAAAAAGTTT
>SJYA01003317.1:1429243-1440481 GCA_006410615.1 Neotragus moschatus | reverse complement strand
TAATTTGATCCCAGGCAAGTTCAATATGTGCCAGGCATATATGCCATATTATTTTTCTTTAAAATTTTATATGAGCAGGGACTTTCCTGGCAGTCCAGTGTTTAAGACTCTGTGCTTCCAATACATGGGGCATGCTTTCAGTCCATGGTCAGGGAACCATGATTCTACATGCCATGTGGTGTAATGAAATATTTAAAAAATAAATAAATGAAAATAAAATAAAAGTAGAAAAGCAGAAATGTATATTCTTTTATTGACTATGCCAAAGCCTCTTACTGTGTGGATCACAATAAATTGTGGAAAATTCTGAGTGAGATGGGAATACCAGACCACCTGACCTGCCTCTTGAGAAATCTGTATGCAGNCAAAAAAGGTCCATCTAGTCAAGGCTATGGTTTTTCCAGTGGTCATGTATGGATGCGGGAATTGGACTGTGAAGAAAGCTGAATGCCGAAGAATTGATGCTTTTGAACTGTGGTGTTGGAGAAGACTCTTGAAAGTCCCTTGGCCTGCAAGGAGATCCAACTAGTCCATTCTAAAGGAAATCGGCCCTGGGTGTTCTTTGGAAGGAATGAAGATAAAGCTGGAACTCCAGTACTTTGGCTACCTCATGCAAAGAATTGACTCACTGGAAAAGACTCTGATGCTGGGAGGGATTGGGGGCAGGAGGATAAGTGATGACCGAGGATGAGATGGCTGGATGGCATCACTTACTCGATGGACATGAGTTTGAGTGAACTCCGGGAGTTGGTGATGGACAGGGAGGCCTGGCGTGCTGCGATTCATGAGGTGGCAAAGAGTCAGAAACGACTGAGCGACTGAACTGAACTGAACTGAATATCCTCTAGGTTTGTACTGACAATCTTTTCCCTTCAATCTCTCTGATAGTCCCTTTTAATCTCTGTTTGCTTTTCACTGTGATTTTTACATGACGCCTGTCACTTTCTTGTATGTCATTTGGTGTGTTCAGAGCCATGAACTGAGCTATACTGCATTATTTCACTTGGGATGCTAAATGAGTTTTATGGAGAAAGAGATGTTTTGTAAAATTGCCCCCAAATTAAGAAAGCCATTTCCATACAACGTAGTCTTATGACATTGAAGATGAATCAGCATTTGAAAAAAATTTGCTAAAAATACATGTAAATATTTGAATATACAGCATGTAAAAACAAACTTATACCTTTTCTTGTTTAGGAAGTGAATTTTGCATAGGCCTCCAGTAAATAAGCATTCTTGTAGATTCATTCCTCTTTGCATGATTAACGATTCCAGTCATAAGAGATACTGATGGGTTTTTTTTAAAATAACAATCTAAATTCCTTTTCTTGTCAAATCTATATAATGATCTATGTGTTGAGTTTCTGAGGTTTATCTTTTAATTCCAACCTTTTGTATAATCTTGAATGTGTAAGTTTTCCCCAGTTTTAGTTACATTTGATCATAGCAGTATAATACAAAAGTCAAAGTTAATATGCTGGAATTTTAGAAATGCTGATAAGTAGAGGCTCCACTAAATATAGTTGGGACTTTGATAAAACATTTGAATTCAAGCTGGTAAAGCTGTAATATTTGTGGCTACAGATAAATGAAAGGAAGTATGGTTTTTATATTGGTCCCTGATATTATTGATTGAAGCAAAAATAACTGGAGGCAGGAGGTGAGCCAGACTTCTAAACAGTGATAACTGAAACCCATACCACTAAAATTTCAAGAGTCGGAATGCCAGGAAGTACTTGTTAAATGTCTCCTCCATTATGTATTTAGACTGTTCTGGCTTTTGAGTGCCCCTTCATTTTCCTTTCTTGAAGAACTTGCTAAGTAAACCTTCTAAAACATCTGTGGTGAACCATGATTACATCCTATGGTTTTGACAATTGAAGGGTTCATTGGATTTTTATGCTGACAGTTAAGTACAATAATCATTAGTTTACCAAAGTATAAGCGATCTGGCTATCTATCTCCCTTTATTTTTGAATTTCCATTGTGGCAACGTTTTGTGTGAGCTTGAATCTTACCACTCCAAGTTTTCTTAGTGATGAAACTGAGCAAACCATGAATGAATGAATCATGAACTTTTAGGATGTAGTCCAACTTTCTACCTTGGAGTCAGTAAACATTTCTGTCAAGAACTAGATAGTAAATATTTTGGTTTTGTGGGCCATCAGGTCTCTGTCACAACTACTCATGTCTGTTCAGTACATCAGTAGGCAGATAGTACATAAATAAATGAACGTAGCTGTGTTCCTATGAAGCTATATTTACAACAACAAGCAACCAAGAGTGTATTCAAATGGGCATCAGGCACAAGAAGAGATGTTCAACATTATTAGTCATTAGGGAAATGCAAGTCAAAATCATTTTGTACCCTACTCTGTTCTGCTCATTTCATGTCCAGCTTTTGTGACCTCGTGGACCGCAGCACACCAGGCTTCCCTGTCCATCACTTACTCCCAGAGGTTGCTCAAACTCATGTCTGTCAAGTCTGTGATGCCATCCAACATCACATCCTCTGTCATCCCCTTCTCCTGCTAGGATGGCTATAATTTAAGAAAAATAGAAAATAATAAGTGGAATGGAAAATAATGAGGATTTGGAGACATTGGAACCTTTATAGATTGCTGATTAGAGTGTAAAATGGTGCAGCCACTGTGGAAAACAGTTTAGCAGTTCCTCAAAAAAGTTAAACATAGGAATACTGTATGACCCAGCAATTTTACTCCTAGTTATATATCAAAAAGAATTGAAAACAGATATCCAAACGTTTTTACACAAATGTTAATAGGATTACTATTCACAATTGCTAAAGGATGGAAACAACCCAAATGTCTATCAGTGAATGAATGGATAATTAAATAGTGGTATATCCATTACAAAGGAATATTATTCAGCCATAAAACAGAATGAACCTCCAAAGCATTATGCCAAGTGAAAGAAGCAAAAGGTCATATACTAGTATACTGTTCCATTTGTATGCAGTATCTGGAAGAGGTAATTCATGAAGGCACTGCTTATTTCGTAAATTGATGCTTTGTTAATACCTGCTTTACTGAGACATAGTTCACTCAGTACTTAATTTCTTTGTATGGCTGAAGAACTGTCCATTGTATGAAAGCATCACATTTTATTTATCTATTCATCAATTCATGAACATTTTGTTTTTTCTATCTTTGGTCCATTATTAATAATGCTTCTAAGAAAATATGTGTGTAAATTCTTATGTAGACTTCTGTAAGTATTTACTTCTCTTGTATATGGAAAAGGAAATGGCAACTCACTCCAGTATTCTTTCCCGGAAAATTCCATGGACAGAGGAGCCTGGCAAGCTACAGTCCATGGGGTTGCAAAGAGTCAGCCATGGTGTTGCAAAGAGTGACTGAGCACATCTCCTGTATTCTACTTAAGGGTAGAATTACTGGATCATATGTCAAATCTGTGCTTAACCTTTTGAGAAACTGCCAGATTGTTTTCCAAGGTGGCTGAACCATGTTATATTACCATCAGTAGTTTACAAGGGCTCCCATTTCTCCATACGTTTGCCAACACTTATTATTATCTGTCTGTAAATAAGGTTTTATTGGAACACCACCATGCTCACTCATTTACAAATCGTTTATGACTGCTTTCACAGTGCAATGACATACTGTATGTGAAAGATACCATATAACTCTCAAAGGCCCAAATATTTACCATCTGGCCCTTTCCAGAAGAAATTTGTCAGCTGCTGCTATAGAGGTATTCTCATGAAGTTGATCATGTTTTGAATATCTTAGTGAAGTTTGCTAATTTAGAGGAATTTCTAGTACATTGCTTTGTATGGCTTTCTTAAGTAGGCTAAGAAATCTACAGTTGCTTAAAACAAAGTATACCTGTATATCAGTATCCAAGATAACCAATTATATATGTTAGATAGAAGTTTGATGATTAAAAAGAATACAGTTTTTTGTCACAGCTTATTATCAAAAGCTTTGTGATAAATGGTAAAAATACCAGAAAAGTTTAGTATCAAAACATAAGTAATAAACATAATATCTAAGAACATGTAAGATATATCTTGATGTATTATAGAATGGGGAGTTTTTGAGACAGGAATGGTTTTGGGAGGGAATTTTCAGGGAAAAGACATGGTTTACAGACTTTGGACGATAAGACAGGTGCTAAATCAGAAAAATCTCAAGTCTTATTTTGTTCCCAGAAGTAGCTACAGCCACGTCACTCCCTGGTTTGTTTTCCACTAAGAGAACTGAATACAGACTGTGGTGGCTAGAGATGTGGAAAGCTGCTATCAAGATCTCCCCACCTCCCGCTTTTTTTTTTTTGATAAGGGAAAAAAGACAGTAAATTAGAAGCAACACCAAGATGGGGGAGACATGGCGAGGGAGTAGAAAGGTGAATCAGTCACATAGAAAATTTGATTTCTTGGCCTCTGAACAATTTTCTCTACTTTCAATTGTGTATAGACAAATAACATTAAATGTGATATAAAACAGTAAGTAGCCATTAAGGAGCCTTGGACTGAAGGGAAGGGAATGAGTTAAGGAGCCTTGCCCAGAAGTTATTTTGGTCTTCTATGGCCACACAAAAGTGTGTCTTAGCAACTGTGTTTGTGTGGCATACTAGTGCTGCATTGTGTGATTATGAAATGGTGCTTGTTTTAAACAGAGCCAATTTCATTGTAGAAGAGCTTTATTCCTGGAGGATTTGTTAATCAAGCTGTCTCAGTGATAGATTTTTAAATATATTATAAGAAATTGCAAGCGCAGGCTAGGGAGCAAGCCAATAAAGCATACAATGCCTGGCTTCTCTGTTGTCAATTAACAGGTGAAAAGATCTTTGAAACTAACCCAGTTCTGGGAGACTTGACATAGCATCTAAAATATAACCTGTCTGAGCTCTCAAACTATTACTGGAGCATGTACAACATGTACATACACTTGAAATGAGAAGAGGTTTTGTGACCAAATGGGATATTTTCTCCTTCCTTGACTTGTACTGCAGAATTACTTCTTACATAGAATGAATTGAGTCCATATCAACAAACTATTTTCTGAAGATCATTCACCAGGTTACAGGAGAGGTCATATTCCTCAGAATCTGAGTCTTCGTTTGATAGGTATGAAGTATAAATGTATCTCTAGATCAATAAATAATTATAGAATAAGGAATCAATGTCGGAAATAAGTCCAGCTAAAATTTAACATACTGGAGCTTGGGGAAAGTACAGTACTGTTGCCGTGAAATAGTTTTCACTGGATGAAATAAGGATGGTTTCCCGGATGAGTTGACAATCAGAACAGTCTGAATAAGGAAGATGTTTTGTGAGCCATGGGGGGAACACAATTTGATCTTATTTCTGAGCAGAACCAGAGATAGCAGGAGCATGACCAAACAAAAAGATTTATGAAATTAACAGAGATATTCATTCCAAATGAATGCTCTGGACTGGCTACCTCTACCCTCCTTCCTTAATACTTTACACTATAGCACTCATCTACTATCATTATTATAGTAAAATCAGAGTCAGTGTAATTCCAGGCTAAATTCCAAAACCCATTGGCCTTTACTCAATCCTTATTCTTCATGATCTTTTTGCCATGTATTTTTAACAAATTTATTTGTTTACATATTTATTTAGTTTTGATTGCACTGGATCTTCATTGCAATGCCCAGGTTTCTCTTTGCAGTGGATTCTCTTGTAAAGCTCTGGCTCAGTAGTTGCAGTGCACTGGTTTAGTTCCTCTATGGCATGTGCGATCTTCCCATACTGGGGATTGAACCCATGTCCCCTGCAGTGGCAGGTGGATTCTTACCCAGTGGACCACAAGGGAGGTCCCTGCCATATTTTATGTACCTTCTCAAAACTAGTCCTTGATCTTGGTGATACTGTTCCAACCTAGCTTTCCTTCTGCTTTTTAAAAAATGTTCTATTTGTATCCCTCTTTTCCCCACTCCTTTCTGTATTTGTTCTATTATAAAACTATCTGCTTTTCAGGGTGCAGATTATGTTCTCTTGTCATAAACTCAGAAACTAGATCAGTGATCTATTGAAATAGTTTAACATCTCAAGTGGCTAATGGCAAGGCTTTCCTAAATGAAGCTGGGAAATTGAAGCAAAAGGATGCTTTGTAATTTGGTGTTAAAATAGCATATTAATGTTGCTAACTTGAACATAAGGTTACTGGTTCCCAGGCCTATTCTCTAGGTTTATTTGATTAGCCCATCTTGAGCATCTTGAACTCTTTTTGATTATCAGTCTCATGATTGCTTTATTAAATCCAATCCTTAACAAACCCTAAGAGCTCTGATTTGGAAGTACTCACAGAAGTTTGGCAAAAATAGATAAAGGAAATCTAGTAGGTCAATAACACCTGTTCTATGACAAGGCATTTTAAGATCTCTTTGTTAAGGTGTGTGTGTGTGTGTGTGAAAGAGAGAGAGGGAAACATAAAGACAGAGCTACAGAGAAATCAGATCCTACTTTTATCCATTAAGTTGCTTAGCTATATATTAATAGTTTATTGAATCATAGTTTCATTAATAGCATGTTAATCAAGACAGCAAATCCAGTGTGTGACCAACTTAATGACTGAAATAGCTTGCTGCCAAGAATCCCTTAATATGTGTAGCATATCTGATATATTTAGCAAGACTGTTTGGGCCTGAAAGTATAACAGAATGAAGTATGAATTACTTGGCAAACAACGTTTGTTATTGTTCTCAACTTTGTATGAGAATATGTATAGAATAACATATTAAACATCAATCAGTGCCTGACTGTCTTCTTGGAATAAGTGGAGCAAAGCTTCTAGGTCGTCTGCTCTACAGTGTACTATTTAAATATACCACTGATGACAACTGTAGTCCAGGATGCCTCACATAATTTCTTGGATGAACAATAAATTTTGCAGTCAGGAATTTTCTTATTTATTTATTTAGAAAATATGCTAAATTTATATTATTTTCTCACTCATATTATCCCCCTAAACAGGCAATTGAAGTAGAGTAGTAAGTGAAATAGAGTACTTTGGTTTTCATTTGAATAAAATATTTCCCTTTGAAGGGTATATATGCTTTTACTTAATTTATGGCAGGGAGGATGTGCCTCCTTTAAGCTATTTTACTATATATTATGGAAAATTCAATCATATACACAGATAGAATAGTAAATTGCCTCCCCCTGTATGTGTACATCACCCAGCTTTAACAACTATCAAACCATGGTCATTTTTAAAAAACAAAGTTTCAATTTATGAAATTAATCATGGATTCTATGTTTACATCTAAGAACTGGATAGAATTTAGAGATAAGTTGGGACTTCTGGAGGTAAAAATAATACAATAGTAACAAAATCAAATGTTTATTGGTACCAAGCTCTTTCTATGAGCTTTATTTGTGTTAAAGGCTTTATTTGCACAAACCCTCATTTTGTGGGCACTATATACTTAAAAAAAATTTTTTTTTGATGTGGACCGTTTTTAAAGTCTTTATTGAATTTGTCACAGTATTGCTTCTGTTTTATGTTTTGGTTTTTTGGCCACGAGGTATGTGGGATCTTAGCTTCCCCGACCAGGGACTGAACCCTGTACTCCCCACATTGGAAGGTGAAGTCTTAACTGGACTGCCAGAGAATTCCCAAGTGGGAACTATATTATTACAATTTTTAAGTAAGAAGGTGATCTGAGTTACACAAAGGTAATATGTCTAAGGTACCCAGCTTGTAAGTGACAGAACTGGGATTTGATCCTAGGAAACCAGGTGCTAGAAATTTATCTTCTTCACTACCACAAGAAGGAAAAGATGCAGACAACAAAGATGATGTCCATTTGAAGGTGAGTCACCAATGAAAACTGTGTTGTATGAAATTATAAGGTGTGTCAATAGTCAAACTGTACTTTTATAAAAATTTGATTAATTCAATTTTTTCAGGGCTACATTTGGTCTACAAAGTAAAAGCATATCTGTAGTTTGAAAGGGAACCCAATTAAGATGGCAGAAACCCTCTGATAAAAGTTTTATTTTAGAGTTTGCATCCTACCATATCATGTCTTTTTTTTAAATATAAATTTATTTATTTTAATTGGAGGTTAATTGCTTTACAATATTGTATTGGTTTTGCCATACATCTAATTAAGATCTCTTTGGCTACAAGTAACAGAACACCCAACTCTGAGATAAGGACTAGGTTTGAGAAGGGATGATCAGAAGCTCACCCATGGATAGACAGGTGGACCTGTTGAGTAGGCAGTTGGATGTGAAACTATGAAGCTCAGAAGGGGGCTAATTAGTGTTCTATCATATGGATGTACTCTGACATATTTAGTAACCCATTCCTATTAGGCATCAGAATTGTTTGCATGTTTTTCATCTTACAAACAAATGTACAATAAACATAATTGTAGCTAAATCTTGGTGTAAATAATTATTTCCTGAGGATAAATTCATACTGTTCTCCTTGGAAGAAAAGTTATGACCAACCTAGACAGCATATTAAAGAGCAGAGACATTACTTTGCCAACAAAGGTCCATCTAGTCAAAGCTATGGTTTTTCCAGTAGTCATGTATGCATGTGAAAGTTGGACTATAAAGATAACTGAGCACCGAAGAAGTGATGCTTTTAAACTGTGGTATTGGCAAAGACTCTTGAGAGTCCCTTAGCCGGCAAGGAGATCCACCCAGTCCATCCTCAAGGAAATCAGTCCTGAATATTCATTGGAAGGACTGATGCTGAAGCTGAAGCTCCAATACTTTGGCCACGTGATGCGAAGAACTGACTCATTGGATAAGACCCTGATGCTGGGAAAGATTGAAGGTTGGAGGAGAAGGGGACGACAGAGGATGAGATGGTTGAATGGCATCACTGACTCAATGGACATGAGTTTGAGTAAACTCTGGGAGTTGGTGATGGACAGGGAGGCCTGGCGTGCTGCAGTCCATTGGGTTGCAAAGAGTCAGACATGACTGAGCAACTGAACTGAACTGAGGATAAATTCCCATAAGTACAATTTCTGGGCCAAGGAATATGTATATTTTATTTTTGCTGCTGCTGCTGCTACTAAGTCGCTTCAGTCGTGTCCGACTCTGTGCAACCCCATAGACGGCAGCTCACCAGGCTCCTCCGTCCCTGGGATTCTCCAGGCAAGAACACTGGAGTCGGTCGCCATTTCCNCATTGGAAGGACTGATGCTGAAGCTGAAGCTCCAATACTTTGGCCACGTGATGCGAAGAACTGACTCATTGGATAAGACCCTGATGCTGGGAAAGATTGAAGGTTGGAGGAGAAGGGGACGACAGAGGATGAGATGGTTGAATGGCATCACTGACTCAATGGACATGAGTTTGAGTAAACTCTGGGAGTTGGTGATGGACAGGGAGGCCTGGCGTGCTGCAGTCCATTGGGTTGCAAAGAGTCAGACATGACTGAGCAACTGAACTGAACTGAGGATAAATTCCCATAAGTACAATTTCTGGGCCAAGGAATATGTATATTTTATTTTTGCTGCTGCTGCTGCTACTAAGTCGCTTCAGTCGTGTCCGACTCTGTGCAACCCCATAGACGGCAGCTCACCAGGCTCCTCCGTCCCTGGGATTCTCCAGGCAAGAACACTGGAGTCGGTCGCCATTTCCTTCTCCAATTATTTTTACTACTATTCCCTAAATCAATAAAAACAACTTGATATCTCATTAGCAGTTTTTAAGCTGGGCTACTTGATGTGGAAGGTCTTAAGAACTTCTGGTAGACTGTGATAATTTTGCTAAGCACCAAAAGACATTGTAGCAAGTCCAAAAATTTTGTGATGCTGTCTGTTGTATCTGTGGGTTCCCAGGCATGGAAAAAAATTTCATTGTTCTAAGAGAGCCTAGAAAAAGTGAATTTGCTCAGTCGTGTCCGACTCTTTGTGACACTATGGACTCTAGCCTGACCAGGCTCCTCTGTCCATGGGGATTTTCCAGGCAAGAATACTGGAGTGGGTTGCCATTTCCTTCTCCAAGGGACCTTCCCACCCAGGGATGGAACCTGGGTCTCCCACACTGCAGGCAGATGCTTTACCATTTGAGCCACCAAGGAAGTTCCAGAGAGCCTAGAGGCTAGTCAATAATGGAAAGTGAAGTGAGAAAATTACACAATGGAAAAGCAATGTCCCAAGTTCTATCAGCCACTTATATGTTACGATAATAACCATCTTAATCCATGACATATTTTTTACTTAAAATATGAAAAAATGTCTCTACTTTTTAGGAAAGTAAATTTTGTTCTTAGGATTCATTCAGTTATCAAACTTCTGCTGTTCCTTGAAGCAAAGCACATTTGTGAAGTTAGTCTTAAAGAGACTCAAAGTCTCATATTTATCATGACCCTTGCACATTTATCAATGTCAGAGCCATATTGCACCTGAGAGTATTGTGAGTACTCTTTTTTATCACTTAAAAGGTCGTGCATCATTCCAGATTAGATCCAGGGAGTGTCTTGTTACCTGCATTTATGATGCGTGTCTTTCTGGCCAGAACAAGCCTGACATCTCAGTAGAATGAAGAATGTTTCCTGCATTTAGTACATTCCTTGAAAGAAATAACTGCTGTACTAAAACAATACTTTAAAAAGCTTAGGTAAAATTATAGGAAAATTTATTTATGACCTTGGAGTATGGAAATTCTTGAGATAAACCAGTGATCAACCATAACATTAAAAGTTGGTAAATTTGACACATTAAAATTTTGAATTTCTGTTTATCAGAAGACACCATTATAATGTGAAAAGGTAACCTACAAACTGAGAGAAGATATTTGTAGCACATGCAACAGACTAGGGATTGTTACCCAGAACATATAAAGGATTTCTAAAATCAGTTAAAAATAAGATACCCATTAGAAAAATGGTTTGACCATAATGATGGGAAATAGATTAATGGTTGCCAAGGATTAGAGTGGGGGAGGATGTGAGTACAAATGGGAAGCCTGAGAAAGTGTTTTGGGAGTAATTGAACTGTTCTGTATCAGATAATTGTGATGGGTACATAAATCTATAGGTATATTAGAATTTATGAAGCTCTACATCAAAAAGTTCCATTTTAATGTGTGATAATTAAAAAATTAAAAGTTAAAAAATGGTTTGAACAGGCAGTTTACAGAAGAGATGACCTATATGATCATTCTTACTAGTAATCAGGAAAATACAAGTTAAAATTCAAGTTAACATTTCATGCCATCAAATTTGCAAAAGTTACCTTGTCTGGCAGTTC
>SJYA01003317.1:1403756-1428708 GCA_006410615.1 Neotragus moschatus | reverse complement strand
TAGAGTATATTTATACAATAGATTAATATACATTAGAGGAAAAGGAATAAACTAGAGCTACATGAATCAATATAGATGAATATCACAAACAGTGCTGAACAAAAAAGAGGACGCTGCAGACTAATATATGTATACAATGAAACAGTGTATATAAAGTTTAAAAAATCCACAATCGATACATTACTTCAAAATATAAACCTCAGTGATCAAAGAGAAGATTCAGTAGTAGTTGTTTTTTCCTTTGGTATGTCAACATTTTTGTGGGTGACCGAAATAATTATATATAGATTATATAGATACAGCTATCTCTAAATATATGGAAGATTAGAAGTCTTCCCAAAGGTGATTCAGTTCAGTTGCTCAGTCATATCTGAATCTTTGCGACCTCATGGACTGCAGCGTGTCAGGCTTCCCTGTCCATCACCAACTCCCGTAGCTTGCTCAAACTCATGTTCTTCAAGACGGTAATGCCATCCAACCATCTCATCCTCTGTCATCCTCTTCTTCTCCTGCCTTCAGTCTTTCCTAGCATCAGGGTCTTTTCTAATGAGTCAGCCCTTCTCATCAAGTGGCCAAAGTTATTGGAGCTTCAGCTTCAGCATCAGTGTTTCCAATGCATATTCAGGATTGATTTTCTTTATGACTGACTTGTTTGATCTCCTTGCAATACAAGGGATTCTGAAGAGCCTTCTCCAACACCACAGTTCCCAGGTAATGCTAGTGGTAAAGAATCCACCTGCCAGTGCAGGAGACTTAAGAGTCATTTGTTCAATACTTGGTTCAGGAAGATCCCCTGGTGGAGGGCATGGCAATCCACTGCAGTATTCCTGCCTGGAGAATCCCATGGACAGAGGATCCTCGTGGGCTCCAGTCCATAGAGTCACAAAGTGTCAGACATGACTGAAGCGACTTAGCACACACACACTTAGAAGTGTACATAGCAAGGCATGAAAATGATAAGCGAGAAATTTTAGATGGCATTTAATTTTGCTGCAATGAAGGGTGAAGTCGTCAGGGAGGAAGCACACCATAGAAATTCAGATGTGTTGGCAATGTTTTGTTTCTCAAGTTGAGTAGTAGGGATATGTGTATTCACTGTATTATCCTTTGTGATGTATTATAAATTTTAAACACTAAAAAGTGTTTTGCTAAGAGTATTAGATTGGATTTAGAGTCAGGAAGACACCCTAGCTTGCCTCTCAACAAGTGTAAGACCTTAGGCGAGTCATTTCCAGAACCATTTGGGGCAGCTTTTATGACTGCAAATGTTGGGCCTATTTCAACTCATTGTCAGACTATATGTAACAAACACTTGCCAATAACTATCTGGCAATATCTGTGCTGGTATTCTCTGTTGCACCTAAATTCATAAATAAAAAAGGAAAATCATGCAGAAAGGGCCCAGAATACTAAAAGAAAACCTGTGCAATGTCAAAACCCTTGGTTTTGGTCTAACACCTACCTGACCACACTGTGTTTTAATTGTTTTAAGTTCTTTATTCTATGCCTGGTTACCATGATATCTTGTAGAAAGGTGGTAGACCGACAAATATAACATTCTACATGATTGAGAACCAACCACCGATATTTAAAGACTTGAAGAAAGCAAACCTCAGTTATCAAAGAAAAGATTCAATAGTAGTTTTTTTTTTTTCCTTTTGTATGTTAACATTTTTGTGGGTGACTGAAATAATTATGTACAGATGATACAGATACTAAGATTTCGGAGATGTACCCATACCAACTTTTCTGTGAACATTCTCTGTATTAAAATGTACTTTGGCCTTTTATCGTTTGAAATAGGTTATTCAAAGGATGACTTTTTTTTCAAAACTGACTCATGTTGATATATGGCAAAACCAATACAATATTGTAAAGTAATTAACCTCCAATTAAAATAAATACATTCATATTAAAAAAACTTATTTTAGAAAAATGGTTCACCTATCATGCATGATACCTGATGTCACTGAATTACGTTGCTCTTAATCACGACTGTGCACAGTGGTAAAGAATCCTTCTGCCAGTGCAGGAGATACAAGAGACATGGGTTCAGTCCCAGAGTTGGGAACATCCCCTGGAGCAGTAAGTGGTAACCCACTCCAGTATCCTTGCCTGGGAGATTCCATGGACAGAGAAGCCTGGTGGGGTACAATCCATGGGGTCACAAAGAGTTGGACATGACTGAGAGACTGAACACACAATCATGGCTATTTTAATTTATATTTGAGAGAGAATGTGCTTTACTTTCTAATATTTCATTTATATAAAAGACCAGATTTCTGATTTTTTTTTTTTTAGATGTACAGCTCAAAGGATCCTAGAAATCAGAGTTGGAAGCAAAGAGTTACTTAGTTTGCTGAGAAGCCTGAAGTTGTTACTTAAAAATTGTCCCATCTATGAAGTATCATTACAAGAGAATGTCAACCACCAGTTCTTTCTCTTGCAAGGACAAAACCAAAAGAAAAACCCTTAAACTATATTGGGAATTTTAGGTTACACATAAGGAAGAAATGCTTAATAATGAAATTTATTAGTTTTATCAGTCAACCGAGGGAGATGGCCGAATGTCACTCCTGAATAAAGCCTCATGAATTAGGATAGGCAATCATCTAACATGATTGGCTATTGGAAATGATTTTCATGTAACTTAATGGTCTCTTAGTATGCCTTCCAAACTTTGGATTATATAAAAGTTATTTAATTTAAATCTGTTACCAAAATAAATGTGTAGTTTTTAATATTATATCAAATGGTTTAAAAGTTTACAATGAATATCTATGAAATTGGCCTAGAAATCTAGACTATCCTGCTGCTCATTAAAATGTTGTCATGGAATCTTTGTTAGTGATCTTCTTATTATTGTTTGAGCTGCAATATTATCTAATAGATTAGGGAACTGAGGATCAGAGGTAAGTAACTTGCCTAAATTCATAAAGTGTCACATGATTAGAACCCAGAACCTAGTTCCTTAGTTCTCCTTTTGGTTCAGAGATTTTTATCTCAACAACCTAATGACTTTGGGCTGTCCTATTCTGGGATTGCTTGGAGGTGAGGAGTTCTTGAACAAGGCTTTCTGAAATACCCTAATTCTCCTGAGATATGCCCTGAACTAACTTACTTTAATGTAAAATTCTGTTCTGTATCACAGCTACTAGAAGTGTAGAAGCTTCAGCAACCTTGAAATTAAGAAGCACTTTGGCCTTTTCTGCCTCTGAAGGGGCCTGATTAGTCATGTGTAGTCAATGTACTCCACTGCTCTCAGGGGAACCAGCCATGTCTGCTTTTGTTCTCTACTGAATCTCCAGTGCTTGGCACAGAATGTACTCAAATATCTGTTAATTGTGTGAATAGGTATGAATGAAATTAACTTTCTTCATTATCAACCGGATATGTGCTGTTACACTGAGCCACTGGCTATTTTTAAAGCTGAGTGAATCTTATCTTCTATTTTTCAAAATGCCTTTCCAAGATAAATGTAATTTTTTACCCTCTCTTGCTTAGAAAAGTGAGACAAAGCTACTGAACTATTAAAAGTTTTCACTATTTCCCAGGTAGGAGCTTCCATGTACGTATGTCTCTTTGGTTAAAGTCCAACTCACTGCAGCAATTAAGAACTTGTTGTACTGTTAACCTCAGCACAACACAAAATGCTTTAATTAAGCAACCACATGCCCAAGATACTGCGTGAAATTAAGCAGCTGTGGTCCCTGCTTGTACTCTAGTTCAGACAGGACTGATCAGGACATGCTGTATGTGTAAAAAGACTAAAAACTATGTAAATGACAAATAGGTATTCTAAATTATTTACATGTATGTGTTTGCCTTGTTTATACTATGCTCTGATATAGGGAAACACAATACACAGAAGCTTGAATTTTAAGATGGACAAACTAAAGTTTAGGTTACAGCATATCTACCTTATATTGACTACCTACCATGTGCCAGGCATGATGCTGGGGCTCTCTATATTTTTTTCATTCTCACACACACACACACAAAAAACATATGTCAGATATTATCTTCAATATGTAGACAGAAACAGGCTTGGAGAAGTTAAGTATTTTATCCATTGTTACCTGAGTTNTCAAGAACTCCTCACCTCCAAGCAATCCCAGAATAGGACAGCCCAAAGTCATTAGGTTGTTGAGATAAAAATCTCTGAACCAAAAGGAGAACTAAGGAACTAGGTTCTGGGTTCTAATCATGTGACACTTTATGAATTTAGGCAAGTTACTTACCTCTGATCCTCAGTTCCCTAATCTATTAGATAATATTGCAGCTCAAACAATAATAAGAAGATCACTAACAAAGATTCCATGACAACATTTTAATGAGCAGCAGGATAGTCTAGATTTCTAGGCCAATTTCATAGATATTCATCTGTCTCTTATACACATCTCGTAATCACTCTAGACTTCAGTTTTCCTCTGTATGATGGAGAAGGATCATTTATTAATGTTAGGACATGTCTGTGGTGACAATATTTTCTAAATGAATAGTCTTGACTGGTTTTATGAAACAGGAAAGAGGATTTAATACTGGGATTATCAAAAAAGTTATTTGTATTTTATTGGAAATACGTATTTATTCATCCAAAAAGTATTTGTTGAGTACTTAGAATATGCAAGGCACTGTGCTATTCACTGGAGATAAGGTGGTACGGGGGAGACAAAAAGGCAATGAATGCCACCATTCTGGAGTTTATTTTGATTTAGTGGGAAAGACAGACATCAGAAGGCTTCCCTGGTGGCTCAGATGGTAAAGACTCTGCCTGCAGGGGGGATAACCAGGTTCGATCTCTGGGTCAGGAAGATCTCCTGTAGAAGGGAATGGAAACCCATTCCAGTATTCTTGCCTGGAGAATTCCATGGACAGGGAAGTCTAGCGGGCTACAGTCGATGGCTTGCAAAGACTCGGATGTGACTGGACAACTAGCACACACACACACAAACATGAGAAATCACCAATAAATGTAAATTTTACAACTGTGCTACATGGTGCAAAAGAGAGAAATATACAGTAGCTAGGACATGGAAGCAACCTAGATGTCCATCAGTAGACAAATGAATAAGAAAGCTGTGATACATATACAGAATGGGATAATATTCAGCCATTAAAAAGAATGTATTTGAATAAGTTGTGATGAAGTGGATGAAACTGCAGCCTATTATGCAGAATGAAGTAAGTCAGAAAGAGAAAACACCAATACAGTGTATTAACGCATATATATGGAATTTGGAAAGATGGTAACAATGACCCTTTATGCGAGACAGCAAAAGAGACACAAATACAAAGAACAGACTTTTGGTCTCTGTGGGAGAAGGCGAGGGTGGGATGATTTGAGAGACTAGGATTGAAACGTATATTACCGTATGTGAAATAGATCGCCAGTCCAGGTTTGATGCATGAGACAGGGCCCTCAGGGCTGGTGCACTGGGATGACCCTGAGGGATGGGACGGGGAGGGAGGTGGGAAGGGGGCTCAGGATGGGGAACACATGTACACCCATGGCTGATTCATGTATGGCAAAAACCACTACAATATTGTAAAGTAATTAACCTCCAAGTAAAATAAATAAATTTTAAAAGGAAAGAAAAAAATATATGGGAAAAACCACTATAATATTGTGAAGTAAGTAGCCTTCAATTAAACAAATTAATAAACAAGAGAGAAATATGATGGCATGAAAGCATACGATAGGATACTCAGTCATGCAATGAATGAGGATTTCTTGATTAAGTGATGATAAGGCAGAGATCTGAAGAAAGACTAGGAATTAAAGAGATATAGTAGGGAACTGGTAAGAGAATTCCAAGCAAAAGGAATGAGATGCACAAGGGCCTGTGGTGGTGAGAGCATGGCAAATCTGAACAGATGAAGGGATTCAAGTATAGCTGGAGCAAAGAGTGGAAGAGTGAAAGAATGAAGCAAGAGGAAGCTTAGCGGGTCGGTAGAGTGTAAACCATACCAGGGCTCATAGACCATGTTAAGAGCTTGGTTAACTTCCAGTTAAATCCCGCTTGCTTTGGATTTTTTGAAGAGAATGATAGAATTTATATTGTATTATTTATGTTTACCTAGCATTTGTACAGAGAAGTTATATGGTTTTTACAGAGAGGTTATATGGTTATATGCACACCTCAACCAGTTAAAAAGAGTAAGTAATAGTTGGAAATATGACTGAGTAATCAATGACATGCAGTTGTAAATGGGAACTAGGAAGAAAATTCTATAGATAAGGAGAATTAAAACTCTGACACATAGTATCTTAAGAGGATTCAAACCACTAAGTAGGAAAAATGCAATATGTATTTTTGACCAGCTATTTTATGAGATACTACTAAATAAGAAAAATAATGCTGTATATGAGTAAGAGTTAAAACGAGTGGAATAGATAAGTACTGATGGAAGTGAGAGAAGGAAGAAATGACTGTGGCCTAAAATGGTCTAGGGAAGCATTATGAAGATAATTAGAATTGAATTCATCCCTGGATACTGGGCAGAATATGTAGAATGGGGCACACTAGATACTTCTTCAGTTCAGCTCGGTCGCTCAGTTGTGTCCAACTCTTTGTGACCCTGTGAACTGCAGCACGCCAGGCCTCTGAGGTTATTGATATTCCTCCCAGCAATCTTGATTCCAGCTTGTGCTTCCTCCAGTCCAGCATTTCTCATGATGTACTCTGCATAGAAGTTAAATAAGCAGGGTGACAATATACAGCCTTGACGTACTCCTTTTCCTATTTGGAACCAGTCTGTTGTTCCATGTCCAGTTCTAATTATTGCTTCCTGACCTGCATACAGATTTCTCAAGAGGCAGGTCAGGTGGTCTGGTATTCCTATCTCTTTCAGAATTTTTCACAGTTTATTGTGATCCACACAGACAAAGGCTTTGGCATAGTCAATAAAGCAGAAATAGATGTTTTAATGGAATTCTCTTGCTTTTTCAATGATCCAGTGGTTGTTGGCTGTTTTATCTCTGGTTCCTCTGCCTTGTATAAAACCAGCATGAACATCTGGAAGTTCTCGGTTCACGTATTGCTGAAGCTTCTTACTGTGTCTCAAAAATACAAATAATAATTTCAGATTTTGGAGCATAGATGAGCAGAAATTGATTTATTAGTCTTTGCTTCTGCTACCACAATTCTCCCGTTTACAGTAAATCTTCTAAAAACAAGTTGGGGAATTATTTCCTAAACCAGATCATGTTTGTATCCACCTAGCAACTACTTCTAACAACAAGGTATTACAGTACCTTAGAGACCATCTAATCTACTTCCTTTATTGGATAGAATGGGATACATGTTCCTGTCATATACTGGATCAGAGCTATCAGTTTCCATCCATCTGATTATTAAAAAGAAATACTCAGATATCATTTAATGAGAGAAGCAAGGGCAGGAGAAGACCCGAGAGTGTCAGTATAATTAATGTGAACTTTAATCAGAAGACTCAAATTCCAATCCTGGTACTACCAGAGACCTTAAGTAAATCACTCATTATTTCTGAACTTAAGTTTACTCAAATATAGAATGGGGCTAAGAAAAATACTTTCTCCACAAGTAGGTATAAAGGGTAAATGAGATTATAAAGAAAAATTTTTATAATAAAAACACTTCATAAAGTATGAAGTTCTATACAAATATGCATCACTGTCATGACACAATACACCAAACTAAATTATGTAATCAGCAACAGCAACTGTACTGACCTTAGACTTGTATTTTAGCTTCTTTTTTCTTATTCTTATTTTGTTAATTTTATTATTTATTTATATTCATTATATATCCTTTATCATAGGAAAAGTATACAAAGTATCACGAACCAAAGAAAGAGACCCACACAGCGGAGTGAGAGAGGATTCCGAACATGAAGCTTCCATTATCCTCATTAACCCTTCTAGATACACATGAAGTATTGCCAATCTAGGAAGCTCACCTGAGTCTTAGTGTCCAGACTCTTTATTGAGGCTTGATTGCATAGACATGATTGGTTTATTGATTGCCTATGTGGGTGAACTCTTTAGGTCAACTGATACTATGTGACACAAAGGACACATCCTAAGTGATATGGCTGCTCTTTGTGGCATGCTCGGCCCCTGCTCTAGGGTTCTCAGATATGTAATATCATACCTGTACTTCTGGAAGAAGTTGGATGCAGATAAGATCTTGCTGGCAAATACGATGTTTCATAGCATGTCTATTCAGTTATGCCCTATGAGTAGCCAGATAATATGGTATCAATTTGAAGGTGAAGACAAAATATAGCAGAGAGGATATTGAATATGTTAACCAAATCTATGAAAAGAAAATATATGCCAATTATTGATAGGATAGAGTGCATAATTTTAATATTTTGTCAGTTCATGTGCTGTTGAAGCCTAGCTTAAAGGAAGGACTTTGAGCATTACTTTGCTAGCATGTGAAATGACTGCAATTGTGTGGTAGTTTGAACATTCTTTGGCATTGCCCTTCTTTGGGATTAGAATGAAAGCTGACTGTTTCCAGCCCTGTGGTCACTGCTGAGTTTTTCAGATTTGCTGGCATATTGAGTGCAGTCCTTTGGCAGCAGCATCTTTCAGGAACTGAAACAGTTTAGCTGGAATTCTGTTACCTCCACTAGCTTTGTTCTTAGTGATACTTCCTAAGGCCCACTTGACTTTGCATCCAGGATGTCTGGCTCTAGGTGAGTGATCACACCATCATGGTTATCCAGATCATTAAGATCTTTTTTGTATAGTTCTTCTATGTATTCTTGCCACCTCTTCTTAAGATCTGCTTCTGTTAGGTCCATACCGTTTTTGTCCTTTATAGTGCCCATCTTTGCATGAAATTTTCCCTTAGTGTCTCTAATTTTCTTGAAGAGTTCTGCAGTCTTTCCCATTCTTTTGTATTCCTCTATTTCTTTGCATTATTCACTTAAGGAACTCTGCATGCAGACTGGTATATCTTTCATTTTCTCCCAGCCTTTTGCTTCTCTTCTTTTCTCAGCTGTTTGTAAGGCTGCCTCAGGCAACCACTTTGCCTTTTTGCATTTCTTTTTCTTGAGGATAGTTTTGATCACCACCTCCTGTGCAGTTTTACAAACTTCCATGTATACTTCTTCAGGCACTCTGTCTATCAGATCTAATCCCTTGAATCTGTTTCTCACTTCCACTGTATAATCATAAGGGATTTGATTTAGGTCATACCTGAATGGCCTAGTGGTTTTCCCTACTTTCTTCAATTTAAGTCTGAATTTGGCAATAAGGAGTTCATGATCTGAGCCACAGTCAGCTCCTGGTCTTGTTTTTGCTGACTGTATAGAGCTTCTCCATCTTTGGCTACAAAGAATATAATCAATCGGATTTTGGTATTGACCATCTGATGATGTCCATATGTAGAATTGTGTCTTGTATTGTTGGAAGAGGGTGTTTGCTATGACCAGCGTGTTCTCTTGGCAAAACTCTGTTAGCCTTTGCCCTGCTTCATTTTTTACCCCAAGACCAAACTTGCCTGTTAGTCCAGATATCTATTGACTTCTTACTTTTTCAGTCCAGTCCCCTATGATGAAAATATAGTGCAGCACAACTCATAGCATAAGCTGGCCAGCAGGCAGCAGCACAGCTCAAAGTGTACCTAGCCAACAGAGAGCAAGGCAAAAGGAAAAGAAGAAAGACCCCCAGGTGGTGATAGCTGTTGCTTCAACATCCTACTCACATGGCTGATTGTTTTGTTGTTACCCTGCAAGGGGTGGGATCAATTCCCCCACGGAGAATATTGATGTCTGATGATACCGTACACTTACTAAGAGGCTTGAAGCAGTTTATTACTGACATAATGGGGTTTTCTGGGAGAGGGTAGAGCTGGCTCCCAAGCTGGTCTGAAGTGGCTTGAGTGAAGATTGGTTTTTTGGGTGGTTAATTGGTTGGGTTTACTACCCTGGCTGTGACTTGCACGGTTTCAACTTCCCTGTCAGCACCATGGGAAGGAGCGTCCAGGCCTTTCTTATCATCTCACCCTTATGTGGGGAAAAAAGAGAAAGAAAAGAGGGGTGGGGCTTAATCTATCATTGGTTACACATAAAATTGAAATTAGACTCTTTATTACAGTTTGTCATGTCTAGAAACACATTCCAGAGCCACCAATAGAAGGCAAAAAAGAAGCTTGCCAGATAAAGAAGACTAGAATGAAAAGGAAAACATGTAATTTTTAAACTACTAATATTTAAAAAATATTATTATTAATAATCTCAGATTTCTTCTTGTCTAATTGTTATGCATTCTTTTTCCCCTATACTGATACTTAAAATGTAATGGTGATATTTATTTCCCTCCCACTCCATAATTCTATTTTTAGGAGTCATATAACATTCATATTATACTTTATTTTGAAAATACATGGTTTTATATCTAAAGATTTCTCTTTTTAAAATTTTATTGGAGTGTACTGGATTTACAATATTGTGTTATTTTCAGGTGTACAACATCATGATTCACTTACTTATTTACAAGACAGAAACAAACTCAGACTTCAAAAACAAACTTGTGGTTACCAAGGGGCAAATGTTGAAGGGAGGGATAAATTAGGAGCTTGGGACTGACATATTAATAATAACCTATATGGGGAAAAGAATATAAAAAAGAATATATATATATATATATATAAAATAAAATATTAAGTAGAGTTTCCTGCACTACACAGTAGATCCTTTCTGGTTATCTATTTTATATGTCATAGTGTGTTTATGTCAATTCCAAGCTCCCAATTTATCCCCCCTCAAAGTTTCCCCTTTGATAACCACAAGTTTGTTTTTGAATCTGTAAGTCTGTTTCTTTCTTGTAAATAGTTTTGTTTGTATGTTTTTTTTTAATATTCCACATGTAAGTTATACCATATATTTGTCTTTCTCTGCCTGACTTACTTCACTTAGAATGATAACCTCTGAGTCCATGTTGCCGCAAATAGCATTATTTCTTTTTTGTGATCCTAGTAATATTCCTTTGTGTGTATATGTGTGTATCAAATCTTCTTTACCCATTCCTCTGTCAATGGACATTTACGTTACTTCCATGTCTTTATCTGTCTTAAAGCAAATATTGCCTCACAGAAACTGAGACCTCTGGTCTTCATCCGTGGACTGCACACTCAAACTAGTTGTGCTGTCTTGGGGAAACTGTTTTGTGCCTCATGTTATTCATCTGTAAATTGATCCATCCAACAAAAGGTTTTTAGATGTCTTCTGTGAGATAGATGTTGATCAAGGTGCTGAAGGTACAAAGCTGAGTGAGACTTGGTCCCTGCAAAGAGCTCACAATCTGGGGAGGCAGTTGCAATCTGGTATGGTAATTGCCATGTTAAAAGGATGCATATGATGCTGGGAATAATAATTATATGGAATGTATCTTTACTGTCTTCCTCACTAGGAAGGGAATAAATTGAGAACAATCATATTCAAGTACTTTTGGCTATATAAAGCAAAACAAAAGCACAAATAGACACCCTGCCTCCTTTAGTCTAATTTATTCATTTTGTGCTTAAGTACTGAGAGCTTTCAGTACTCTTAAAATTATTTTTGGAATTTGAATTACTTTGGGAGAGTGTTTGATATATTTCTAATTAAGATTCAATTTTTGTTTTTAATGGTCTTATTCTGCAGATTATGGAACTGTGTGTTCCTCTTGCCATAATGGCTGAATGTTCCTGGAGCAAATGGCACAACTGTGGAGACTGTTAATACTACAAAATTGTGGTTTCTAAAGACTGCAACTGAACCCTTAGCACATCATTTAACAATCCTTGTATATATCCTTAATTATCCCCCTCTCCTGTTGGCAGCAGCTGCCACTGCAAACCTTTACCACCTTTTGCATGATCATTGCTGTGTGCATTCACCTTGATATAATCCTTGCCAGCCTCATCATTCTCACCTCCTTTCATTCTCTAAGACACCAGTATCTATCTATTGAATTAGCCATGTTGCTTTAAGTACCTTTGCACATGCTAGTCTGCTGCCTAGAATAAACACTAGACTTAACTAACCTCTATAGTTTTTAAGACTCAGCTCATGAATCTCGATTCTGTGAGGCCATCTTTGACAGCCAAAGCATAACTGGCCACTCCCTCCTTTGTGCCACCACTAGATATAATATTTTTTGCCACTATAGAATATATTATATAGTAGCGCACTTTTTAACCTTTATTAACTATTTCCTGTAATAAACTGTGAAGTCCTAGAGATCAGGTACTACTTCATATGTCTTTGAATCTCCAGCTCCTAGTATAATGCTTAGCACTAACATATTCAATAAATATTTATTGAGGGAGGAAAGGGAAGGAAACAACATGAATATTAGAAATATACAGCTTCTTTGAGAAACTACTTTTTTTTTTTGCCACTCTCAGCTTTCAAGTTAATTTTCAGTGGTATATTCCTATTTCCCTTTTCTCTCAACCTCTAGGAAAATTACTTTCCATTTAATAGATACTGAAAACTTCTTTTAAAGAACTTCAACAAAGACAGCTGTCTGACAGCTGTACACCATCTGTGCTTTCAGGCCTGGATAAATACATCTGGTTACTTGAGAATAGAAGCTCTTTACTAAAGGAGTTCCCCAGGCAGGCTGGTGGTGATTAGTATTCCACAAATATCCCTTGCATTGTCTCGCTTTGACATGATAATGTATACAACTTGTCCCTCTAAATTATAAAGTTTCTTTTTATTTGTGCACGTCAATGAAAGTAAAAAAAAAGAAAAAAAGAAGTATTAGCATGTTGCTACATTTTGCTCATAAAAATTGCTTTTATTGTAAAAGACAACATCACAACAAGGAACTGATTGATCCAGAGATGTGTGTACATGTGTCCCCACATATTCACCGACTCAATGGACATGAGTTTGGGTAAACTCTGGGAGTTGGTGATGGACAGGGAAGCCTGGCATGCTGCAGTCCATAGGATTGCAGAGTCGAACACGACTGAGCAGCTGAACTGAACTCAAGTGACCATGTATCTCAGATTTCAAAGCTGTGATCCAGATTCATCCAATATACTTTATGTTACATTCTGTAATGAAGGAGTAAAATGCTGCTTAAATGGTTACTCTCACTAATAACTTAAAAGGAAACTGAATTTATTAATTTGGTACATATCCTTCATTAGCATAACTAAAGTTAGTACAGAACTGACAGTAGTTCAAATTTTAGTGACACAGTTCTGACCTGTGTATGTGTGTAAAGATAGGAAGATGGAAGTCTGGTATTCCAGCAAGTGGTTAATAAAATTAGGTAGCGTGACAGTGGTGCAAAGACCATTTGCAACACATTGTTTCTTCTGGGTACTTATTTTATTGTATCTATACTTCTTTTAGAGCAGTTAAGAGTTCAAGCATCTTGAGAGAAGAAATATTTTTAATTTACCCTTTAAATCTCCCTAGCATGTAACATCCGGAGAAGGCAATGACACCCCACTCCAGTACTCTTGCCTGGAAAATCCCATGGATGGAGGAACCTGGTAGGCTGCAGTCTATGAGGTCTCTAAGAGTTGTTCACAACTTAGCAACTTCACTTTCACTTTTCAGTTTCATGCGTTGGAGAAGGAAATGGCAACCCACTCCAGTGTTCTTGCCTGGAGAATCCCAGGGACGAGGGAGCCTGGTGGGCTTGAAATTGAACACAGGCCAGTCCCATCACTTCATGGCAAATAGAAGGAGAAAAAGTGGAAACAGTGACTTTTATTTTCTTGGGTTCCAAAGTTACTGTGGACGGTGACTGCAGCCATGAAAGACCCTGCTCTTTGGAAGGAAAGCTATGACAAATCTAGAAAATGAAAGTGAAAGTCACTCAGTCACATGCGACTTTTTGTGACCACGTGGACTATACAGTCCATGGAATTCTCCAGGCCAGAATACTGGAGTGTGTAGCCTTTCCCTTCTCCAGTAGATCTTCCCAACCCAGGAATCGAACCCACATCTTCCTCATTGCAAGCAGATTGATTCTTTACCAGCTGAGCCACAAAGGAAGCCCATGATGAACCTAGACAACATAGTAAAAATAAAGACGTCACTTTGACAACAAAGGTCCATATAGTCAAAGCTATGGTATTTTCAGTAGTTGCGTGGATGTGAGAGTTGGACCATAAAGAAGACTGAGCACTGAAGAATTGATGCTTTTGAATTGTGGTGCTAGAGAAGACTCTTCAGAATCCCTCACACTGCAGGAAGATCAAACCAGGAAATAAACAGGAAATAAACCTGAACAGTTGTTGGAAAGACTGATCCTGAAGCTCCAATACTTTGGTCACCTGATGTGAACAGCTGCCACATTGGAAAAGACACTGATACCGGGAAAGATTGAAGGGAAAAGGAGAAGGGGGCAGCAGAGGATGAGATGGTTAGATAGCACCTCCGAGTCAGTGGTAATGAATTTGAGCAAACTCACAGAGAAATTCAAGCAGGACAGAGGAGCCTGTTGTGCTATACAGTCCATGAAGTCACAAAGAGTTAGACACAACTTAATGAATGAACAACAACAACCAAGAAGGTATAGTGTGTCAAATTTGTTTTGGCAATTTGGCGTCATTTATGGTTCCATGTAAATTTCTTTGTTGTAGGTCTACAAAAAATGTCATGAGCATTAAATTTGTAGATTGCTTTGGGTAGTATGGGCATTTTAACAATGTTAATTCTTTCGATTTTGCAGCATGGAATATCTTTCCATTTCTTTGTATCATTTTCAAATTCCTTCCTAAATGTTGGTAGTTTTTAGCATATAGTTCGTACACTTCCTTGATTAAGTTTATTCCTAGGTAATTATATTATTCTTTTTAATGCAATTTTAAACAAAATTGTTTTCTTGCTTTTCCTTTCTGATAGTTAATTATTAGTATATAGAAAAGCAACAGATGTCTGTATATTAATCTTGTATCCTGCAGCTTTACTAAATTCTGATAGAATTCTAGTAATTTTTTTATGGAGCCATTAGGGTTTTATATGTAGTATTGTGTCATCTGCAAATAGCGACAATTTTACTTCTTTCTTTACAACTTAAATACCTTTTATTTATTTTTCCTCTCTGATTGCTCTCACTAGGACTTCCAATACTATGTTAAGTAGAAGGGGCAAAAGTGGGTGACCTTGTCTTGCTCCTGATTTTAGTGGAAAGGCTTTTCACTGTTGAGTATGATGTTAGGTGGGGTTTCCCTGGTGACTCTGTGGTAAAGAATTTTTCTGGTAATGCAGAAGACACAGGTGAGATCCTAAAGTTGAGAAGATCCTCTGGAGAAGGAAATGGCAATCCACTTCAGGATTCTTGCCTAGGAAATCCCATGTACAGAGTTGTCTGGCAGGCTATAGTACATGGTATCATAAAAGATTTGCCTGGAAAACTCCGTGAACTGAGGAGCCTGCTAGGCTATAGTCCATGGGGTCACAAAGAGTCAGACACGACTGAGCAACTTCACTCGCTCACTCACTAGCAACTAAACAACAACAATGATGTTAGGTGTGGGTTTGTAATAAATTTCCTTTATTACTTTGAGATATATTCCTTCTATACCATTGTTGATGAGAGTTTTTGTCATGAAAGGATATTGAATTTTGTCAGAAATTTTTTCTGATTCTATTGAAATACCATATTCTTTATTTTGTTATTGTGGTGACAGCATTGATTTGTAATATTGAATAATTCTTATATTCTTGGAATGTGGTATTGTGATCTCTGTATTCCTTGCATAAGTCTTACTTGTTCATGGTGTTTCATTCTCTTTATATATTGTTGAATTTTATTTACTAATATTTTGTTGAGGATTTTTCCATCTATATTTGTCAGAGTTATTGGTCTGTGATTTTCTTTTTTGTAGTGTCTTTGAGTGATTTTGGTATCAAAACAGCATGGTACTGGCTCAAAAGCATGAATCATGATCCCAGAAATAAACCCTCACAATTAGAGTCAGTGAATGTGCAATGTGCAAAGGAGGCAAGAATATACAATGGAGAAGAGACAGTCTCTTCAATAAAAGGTGCTGGGAAAACTGGACAACTATATGTGAACGGATGACATTAGATCATCCCCTTACACCATGTACAACAATAAACTAAAAAATGGATGAGCGACCTAAATGTAAGAGCTGAAACCATAAAACTCCTAGAAGAGTCATAAGCAGAACCCCCTTTGACATCTATCATAGCCATATTTTTTGGATTGGTTTCCTAAGGCAAAAGAAAAAAAAGCAAAAGTAAACAAATGAGGCTAATTAAACTCTTTGCACAACAAAGAAACCATAGACAAATTGAAAAGGAAACCTCCTGAATGGGGAAAAGTATTTGCAAGTGATATAACCGATAAGGAGTTAATATATAAGATATATATACAGTCCATACAACTCAGTATCAAAAAATCAAACAGCCTGATTAAAAAGTGAGCCAAATATCTGATTAGATATGGTTCTAAGGAAGATATGCAGATGGCCAACAGGCACATGAAAATATACTCAACATCACTAATGACTAGAGAAATGCAATTCAAAGCCACAATGAGATACTGCTTTACACCTGTCAAAATGGCTATCATCAAAAGAAACACAAATAACAAAAGTTGGCAAGGATGTGGAGAAAAGGGAACCCTAGTACACTGTTGATAGGATTGTAAATTGATATAGCCACTGTGCATAACTGTATGAAGTTTCCTCAATAAAACTAACAGTATAACTACCATATGATTCCACAATTTTCCTGACTGATATTTTGTTGTTGTTCAGTTGCTCAGTCTTGTCTTTGTGTTCCCATGGACTGCAGTACACCTGGCTCCCCTGTCCTTTACCATCTCCCAGAGCTTGCTCGAACTCATGTCAGTTGAGTCAGTGATACCATCCAACCATCTCATCCCCTGTCGTCCCTTGGCTGATATCTATCCAAAGAAAATGAAAATACTAATGTGAAAAGAGACATGTTAGTGCATGGTAAGTCACTTCAGTTGTGTCCATTTCTTTGTGACCCCATGGACTGTAGCCCACCAGGGTCCTCTGTTCATGGGATTCTCCAGGCATGAATACTGGAGTGGGTTGCCATGCCCTCCTCCAGGGGATCTTCCCTACTAAGGGATCCAACCCAAATCTCTTACATTTCCTATAGTAGCAGGTAGATTCTTTATCCTTAGCATCACCTGAGAAGTTAATAGCAGGATTATTTATAATAGTGTTCATCAACAGGTGAATAGATAACAAAGATGTGGTATATTTCTCAGTAATAAGAATGAGATTCTGCCACTTGCAACAATGTGGACGGTCCTGGAAATTATGCTTAGTGAAATGAAGCAGGGCACCCAAAGCTGGTGCTCTGGGCCAACACAGAGGGATAGAGTGGGGAGGGAAGTGGGAAGGGCATTCAGGATGGATGGGACACACGTATACCCATGGAAAATTCATGTTGTTGGATGGCAAAAACCATCACAATATTGTAAAGTAATCATCCTCCAATTAAAATAAATAAATTAATTTAAATTTTAAAAAGAGACACAAACTGCTAAGTATAAAGTAGATAAGCAACAAAACAAAGCAACAAAAGGAAGCAAAACCATTATTTTTCTAGTACTCATGTATGGATGTGAGAGTTGGAACATAAAGAAGGCTGAGTGCCAAAGAATTGATACTTTTAAACTGTGTGGTTGGAAAAGACTCTTGAGAGTCCCTTGGACTGAAAGGAGATCAGATCAGTCAATCCTAAACAAAATCAACCTTGAGTATTCATTGGAAGGACTGATGCTGAAGCTGAAGCTCCAATACTTTGGCCACCTGATGCGTAGAGCTGATTCATTAGAAAAGACCCTGATGTTGGGAAAGACTGAAGGCAGAAGAGAATGACAGAGGACGAGATGGTTGGATGGCATCACTGACTCAATGGACATGAGTTTGAGCAAACTCTAGGAGATGGTGAAGGACAGGGATTCCTGGTGTGCTGCACTCCATGGGGTCACAGAGGGTCAGACATGACTGAACCACTGAAAAGCAAATTTTGTGCTGTGCTATGCTCAGTCGCTTCAGTCATGTCTGACTCTTTGCGACTGATGTTCTGTAGCCTGCCAGGCTCCTCTGTCTATGAGATTTTCCAGGCAAGAATACTGGAGTGGGTTGCCATACCCTCCTCCAGGGGAAATGGAGTATGATCTATAAAAATATTGCATCATTATGTTGCACATCCGTAATTTTATAAAATCAACTATACCTGTTTAAATAAAACTAAAATGTATCCAGAGTAACCATAGTATCTAAATCATCTTGAATCTCTAAATAGTGATTGAAAGATCTCTGTCCTAGAGCTGAATACTGAGGGGAAATATACTACTTGTCTTTGAATATTTGAATCGGCAGAATTGGAGTCAATGAGAGAGACTGAAGCAAAGCCAATTTCTGCTCAGATTTAAAAAAAAAACTTCCTACTACCTGAGATGCCTCACAATTGAGTGAGATCTCTTAAACAGTAAAGGTGTTTAAGCAATAGAGCAATGACTATCTGTGTGCAGTAGATCGTGCAGGAAGTGAGGTGAAGTGAGGTCGCTCAGTCGTGTCTGACTCTTTGCAACCCCATGGACTGCAGCATACTCTGCTCCTCTGTCCATGAGATTTTCCAAGCAAGAGTACTGGAGTGGGGTGCCATTGCCTTCTACATATCGTGCAGGACATTAGACTAAATAAGGTGATTACGTTAAAGATGGAAAAGGTATGAATGGCAGTCGTCTTACCTGTTATATTTTTCTAAGCCCCTCAATGAAATATTTACTTTTTGTATTGTTATACCAGCTAGTGTAGTCTTTAGCTCTTTCTGTTTGCTCTGCCAAGAATATTCTTTCCCTAGATAGAAGTTCAAGTAACAATGTCATTTTTATCACTCATATCTCAGCTCAAAAGCTTTCATTTTAGAATAGTCCATCTCTACCCCTTCCATCACTATCCCCCATTACTATCATATCACCTTGTTTATTTCCTTTGGAGAATTGAATATACTCTGAAATTTCCTTATTTGCTTTTTTCTACTTTTCTCTGCTCCATTATAAGCCCCATGAAGGCATGAACCTAGTCTGTCTTGTTCATAGGTAAATCCCTAGTTCCCAGCACCATGCCTTGCAAAAAGTAGGAACTTGGTCAATCTTTGTCATGTGGATGAAAACTCTCACACAGATTGGATTTTGTATTATGTTAATACCATTCTGGGACTTAAAGGTCCTTGCTCAGAGATATTTTGCCCTTCTTCACCACCCAAAATCAGGTACTTGGATATCTAAAGTTGATCATTTTTCCATTTTTATTGTGTATCAAAAAGTGATCCATTTTCTTACACTGCTTTCAATAATGTTGATGCAAGAACTGGAACATTCATGGGAGTGAATGTTTTGCAATTAAAATTTTGTGTGCTGTATTTAAGAATAAATGATGACCATAACTGATGGTTGTTTGCGAACATATACGTGACAGCTTGCTTCCTTGCCCTTCATCCAGTAATTTGCTTTGACTTAATTACTTAACTGATGAAATCAGAAATAGAAACACCTGAGACATAATAGAACGTGCTTCTCCAACCCCTATGGAAATTGTTTTATGGCATTTTCTTCCCCAGGGTCTAGTGAAGCTTCCCACCTTCTTAATTTGCTGTCCTTTACTTCAGTGCTTACTGGTCCTGTTTCCTTTCTTTTCTTATCCTCTTAATTTTAAAGATGTTTGAAGATAATTTCATTATAACATTCAGTTCAGTTCAGTTGCTCAGTCATGGCCGACTCTTTGCGACCCCATGAATCGCAGCACGCCAGGCCTCCCAGTCCATCACCAACTCCCAGAGTTACTCAGACTCGCATCCATCAAGTCAGTGATGCCATCCAGCCATCTCATCCTCGGTCATCCCCTTCTCCTCCTGCCCCCAATCCCTCCCAGCATCAGAGTCTTTTCCAATGAGTCACCTCTTCGCATGAGGTGGCCAAAGTACTGGAGTTTCAGCTTTAGCATCATTCCTTCCAAAGAAATCCCAGAGTTCATCTTCAGAATGGACTGGTTTGGAAAATTCTATTTTAGGGATACCCTTCAAAATTTACTGGCTAGATAAGCCATTCTCTTAAATGGTCTAGTTGGAAACCTGCCATAGCCCATCTTTTCTTTAGAAAGATTGATAATTTGTCTGATATACTTCATCAGCAAACTGAAAAAATAAAGTCTGGATAACTGTCTAAAGGTAAGGACACAGTTGGAGCAAAGACTACAGTCAGATTTATGGCCCACTCCAGTAATTCATTCCTTTTTTTTTTGGCAGTCCAAGGTGCTGCTATACAACCTTATGTCACTGCTACAAAACCTATCTTCTTGCTTTTGCCTCAGATTCTTTTGTTTTCATTGTTCCCTGGGATGATGACTTTTCATTGTATTAAAGACTAGATGAACCACCTGGCACTGCTTAAGAGACTCTCAAACCAGATTAAATAAGGACTCTAGAGACAATTTTTAACATGGAGCTGTAATAATTTTTTTATAATTGTATCAGCTGTTTTTTTTTTTTAAGATCATTTTTCTCTTTCTATTCTGCAAGGTACATATGAATAATTCCCTGTTTTTACTCACTCTATGACATGCTATAGAGAGGTGTCTATGTGACAAGTAGCTCAACTGAAAGTCAATGCCTGCAATTCAAAGTGCCGGCCTTGTGATTTATAAATAGCCATGGAGATACCAAGAAATGTAGATCTTTAAAAACAAAGGGATCATCAAAGGGAATTGGTAGAGTCTATGGAATTAATTGTCCCTTTTACCATAACCTGATGAAATGTGCTTTGGTAGAACCCAATTCTGTGTGAATTCCATATGTTGTTCTTCAGATTAAACTTTCAAGGGGACATAAAAACTCAGGAATAGATCCCAGTTAACTCTTTCATGTTTAACCTGATCTTTCTATTTTAGAAGTTAACAATGGTGACACATTCAGATTAACCAAATGTTGGACACTGTTAGGAGGATATCTCTCACCTTTGATAGCCAGATATCTCCTCATGTTGAATTTCAGAGTCTACTTTATGGTAAAAGATAAGGCTTCCTTTTCAGTAAACCGCTTCGTGGAACTCTGTTGTATGTAGTCTAATAAAGGATGCGCTCTTACACTTTGCATGATCAAACAAATATTCCTTACATTAGGTGTAAGTTACCCTCTGAAGAGCATGCTACTTTTCCAATCAAATACCAAATGATCTTCACATCATATATCTCCTTTATTTTCCCTGAAACCTGCCTGTCATTCATGTGTGGCCATTAAGTGATTATTCTTTTCAGCCTAACTTTCAGATTCTCAAAATTCTGATTTGCTTTTAGTGTTTGTCAATCCAGATTTGTTCATTTTCAAAATGCCATTTTCTTCATCTAATTGCTTCAGAGTATCTACAATGAAAAAAGTACGTCCTATATTGTAAATATTTAGCAACTCCTCCTATCCATATTATGACAGATATTGTTGTTCAGTTGCTCAGTCCTGTCTGACTCTTTAGAAGATGTTTAATTTATTAATACAACTAATCAGTGCTTTATTTTTTTTGAAGTATAGTTGATATATAATGTTATAAAAGTCTGAGATATGCAATATAGTGATTCACAATTTTTAAAGGTTATACTTGATTTATTCGGTTGTTGTTGTTCAGTCACTAAGTCATGTCAGACTCTTCACAATGCCATGGACTACAGCATACTAGGCTTCCCTGTCCTTCACTATCTCCCAGAGTTTGCTCAGATTGATGTCCATCGAGTCAGTGAAAATATCTAACCATCTCATCCTCTGCCCTCCTTATCTCCTCTTACCATCAATCTTTCCAGTATCTGAGTCTTTTCCAATGAGTCAGCTCTTCCCATCAAGTAGCCAAAGTATTGGAGCTTCAGCTTCAGTATCAGTCCTTCCAATGAATATTCAAGGCTGATTTCCTTTAGGATTGACTCATTTGATCTCCTTGTAGTCCAAAGGACACTTAAGAGTCTTCTCCAGCACCACAATTTGAAGGCATCAGTTCTTTTGTGCTCAGCCTTCTTTATAGTGCAACTCTCACATCCATAGATGACTACTAGAAAAACCATAGCTTTGACTATATGAACCTTTATTGGCAAAGTCATATTTCTGCTTTTTAATACACTGTCTAGGTTTTTCATAGCTTTACTTCCAAGGAGCAAGCGTCTTTTCATTTCATTGCAGTCACCATCTGTAGTGATTTTGGAACCCAAGAAAATAAAATCTGTCACTGCTTCCACTTTTTCCCCATCTATTTGCCATGAAGTGATGGGACCAGATGCGATAATCTTCTTTTTTAGAATGTTGAGTTTTAAGCCCGCTTTTTTACTTTCCTCTTTCACCTCATCAAGAGGCTCTTTAGTTCCTCTTCACTTTCTGTGATTAGAATGGTATCTACATATCTGCGGTTGTTGATAGTTTTCCTGGAAATCTTGATTCCAGCTTGTGATTCATCCAGCCTGGCATATATAAGTTAAATAAACAAGATGGTGACAAACAGCCTTCCCATACTCCTTTCCCAATTTTGAACCAGTCAATTGTTCCTTGTGAGGGTCTGTTACTTTTTGACCTTCATACAGGTTTCTCAGGAGACAGGTAAGGTAGTCTGGTATGCCCTTCTTTGGGATTGAAACAAAAACTGACTTGTTCTAGTCTTGTGGCCACTGCTGAGTTTTCCAAATTTGCTGACTCATTGAGTGCAGCACTTTAACAGCATCATCCTTTAGAATTTGAAATAGCTCACCTGGAATTCCATCACATCCTTTAGCCTTGTTTGAAGAAATGTTTCCTAAGGCCCACTTGACTTCAGACTCCAGGATATCAGGTTCTAGGTAAGTGACCACATCTATAAACTTCAGTTATTATTAATATAAAATGTTGCTTATATTCCCTGTGTTGTACAACAACATTTTAAATGAAATACATCCCAGCCTATAATTTAAATCAGACTATATCAATTTTGTTGAATTGTTAACTTTATCCAGTTATTTTCCATAGTATGGGTACTAACAAGCCAAAAGTTAGTTTTTGTTTATAGAGATTAGGTCCAAGTAGCTTCAGAGCTACTCACCAGACCACTTCAGACATGCTCATTTCCTTTTGCTTCTATTTATCATCTATCCTCCCCTCGTAGGGAAATTTGTGGATTTATTTATACCCTTCATTTTTCAAATCTACGTCCACTATTGAATGTTTTCAAAAGCTATAACTTGGGCTTGGAACTTACTACCCTAAATACCCCTTCATCTTCCATTCATTCATCCAGGAAGCTCTTGAAATCCTATATGCTCATTTTATCATTTGGCATTACCCAACTAATTGAAACAAAGATCATGTACCCTTTGCATACCTCTGTCTAAAAGTACTAAGATATTATTTGACTTTAACTTGTCACATCAAAATATTCATTTATTCCTTTGCCCAGTCAGAAGAATGGCATGTTATTTCCTTTTGAAGATATTCTGTTCAATACTCAGTTGCCCATATGCTCTTCATGGTCGTGAAAGTGAAAGTGTTAACCCCTCAGTTATATTCTGTTCAATACTCAGTTGCCCATATACTCTTCATGATTGTGAAAATGAAAGTGTTAACCCCTCAGTTATGTCCAACTCTTTACAGACTCTACAGGACTGTACCTGCTCGACTCCTCTGTCCATGGAATTCTCCAGGCAAGAATACTGGAGTGGGTTGCTCTGGGGATCTTCCCGACTGAGGAATCAAACCCAGGTCTCCTGTATTGCAAATAATTTCTCTACTGTCTGAGCCACATTTTCTACTGGCAAAGAGAACTGTATGTCATAGAGGTTGAAGGTTGAAAGAGGAAGCCAACTCTGGCATCAGAAGAGTTAATCAGTCAGTTGATGAATTAGTTGAAGAAAGGCATTATCAGCTAGAGTTGGGGAGCAACATGTGATCTTATTGGTTATGAGTCTAAAACTAGTATGTGTTAGAATGGACCAGCCCTCTGTACCAGTGTTTCCCAAAGTGTGCTACAGTATGTTAATAAGTAGAATAAAGAAAAAGACAAGGGAGATGTGATAACATTTAATCTTGTTGTGTTTACTTATCGACTCATTGCCTAAAACTCTTTAGTACCTTCTCTCTGCAGTTAAAATAATTCTCAGAAACTCTAGGTTTCCATCTGCCTCTAGATTCTTCTTGGGTGCTATGCTCCTCTGAATTCAACTGTGCACCAGTCACAATGGCCTTTTCTTTCCTTTACTTAAGCTCACCAAGCTTGTTTCTAATTCAGGCTTTGCACAAGGGCTCCTTCCTTCCGGCAAGAAAGTCTTTACCAAGCTTCTTCATGATTGGAAAGAGAGATCACTCCTCTTATAGGTCTTAGCTCATAAAATACCTCCTCAAAAAGGTCTCCAAAATACCTGTTTATTTCTGCTTATTTCCCTCATAGAAATTATCATTCTTAACTACTTTCCTTATTTTCTATCTTTCCCTAGTAGAATGAAAGCAGGAGTCCTACTTAACTTGCTTCCTCTGTGTGTCCAGAACATAGAACTGTGCTTGGCCTATGGTTGGAGCCCAATAAATATTTGTTAAATAAATGAATGATTGAACAAAGTGAGTGAAACAGTTTCAAAAATCATGTAGAAAATAAACTAAAATGTCCAAAAATAGGAAAAACAATAACATGAGTTGTTATTAAATTCAATATAGACTTTTTTCTGTTATTAATAGTAGGAATATTATGCCAAAATGTAGATATTTTTGCTAAGGTAATTGAGAAAGGATTAATATAGTAGTATATATGGGCTATAGTGAAATGTGTATATATATTCACAAGAAAAGGAATTGTCTATGAGGATGGTGGGCTCAGAAATTTCTTCCTGAATTTTAACATGTATCTATTATTTTCCTAATAAAAACAAATAATGTATCTTAGGAGATAAGTTGAGTAAAAGAAATGTCAATGGATTAGCCTTGTGACTATGGGGAA
>SJYA01003317.1:1358449-1379574 GCA_006410615.1 Neotragus moschatus | reverse complement strand
AAGAGTTCGAAGTACTTGTAATTAAAGCAAAAATAAAATTGAGTCTCGAGAATTAGTACTTTAAATACTAAGGCATGAGGATAGCACAGTTAATTACAGGTTGAGGAGATAGATGGAGGCTTTGAGAGATTGTTTCTGAAGAGCACTTCTGGATACTTTCAATAGACTCTGGAAGTTGATGGCACAGGTTTTGTCTAATTTCTGGTGTCTCAGATGGTAAAGAATATGCCTATAATGCAGGAGACCTGGGTTCAGTCCCTGGGTCAGGAAGATGCCCTGGTGAAGGGAATGGATACCCACTCCAATGTTCTTGCCTGGAGAATTCCATGGACTGAGGAGCCTGGCAGGCAACAATCATGGAGTCACAAAGAGTCAGACACGACTGAGCAACTAACACTTTCAACTTTCACTTCAGAAGAGATGGCTTTTATTTTTCTTGATACAGGTATCTTACTAACTGCTCTTATAACTATCCAGCCATGACTGTCGTCATTTGAGGTTCACAAATAAAACATATTGACTGAGAGAGAGGTTATCTTGAAGTACCTGGGCAAGAAAGAGGGGGAGGAAGAACAATTTAAAGGGTGATATTGATCCATGAAAGAATATGTGATTGTTTAAGGTGGTGTTAAATAACCACTGTGAAGATGAAAGAGAAGTGGGAGCTCAGCTCCTATATAGGATCCCAATGGACAGAAAGAAAGTGAGACATTTTCTATGAGACCCCAGCGCCTTTTAAATTTCTACTCAAACATTCTTCCTATACTGTAGATCTTCATATATATCCTCTCTCCCCTGCTTGACCACCTCTTAGAAGAAGAAATGATTTCTTATTCATCCCTCTGCTTCCAACAACAGCTAGCACACACAAGGTGTAGAACACGTTGTATGTTGAAATGAAATTAGATGTGATCTCAAAGTGGAAACCATTTGGTTGTTATTTGACCAGAGTGTTAAAAGGCTGTAAAACTCTATCCTCAACTAGCATGTGGTACATAATACTAGTATTTCCCAGAGCTGAATTCTGAATTGCAGTATTCCAAATAGATAATTGAGAATTCACACATGAATCCTCTCTGGCTATAGACATATTCTGTTCTCTCCATTTCATGGATAGTACCTTTACTCAGTCTGTCTTTATTTCTCTAATCTCCCTACCTTGGAGCAGTCTGGGCAAATGGAATTTCTACACACTCTTGTAGTTTTGGAGGCTACCTGATTGACAAAGCTCTTTAGAGACATACATTTTGTAGCTTCCCTCAGGAACACAAAGCATCATGCTGGATCCAAAGAGGTTTGACTATTGATTCTTTGTCTTCTTTACTTTTGTTGATCTGACCCATCCCTGATTCATTCCTACTGGAGACAAAGCCACATGCTGCACCATGGAGAGCAGTTTGTAATGAAACAACAAGCTGCTCCCAATTTTAAATATTGCATGTTGGGGCAAAGGCAGAGTTCCTTTTCCTCTAAAGCTATAACATTAAAAAAATTCTGTTTGATATTCAGAGTTATTTGATCTGGCAGTTTAACAACTGTTGATGTTTTAATTGCTTCTTTAAAGGATTTCATCTACATTTCTAGGTTTATTTTTATTTTACTCTGAAAGAATGTCAATATTAGCCATCACTTTGCCCAGTAAGTTACCATTGCAGGATCTTGGAGTAAAATCCAGTAATTACTGTAACTGGTAATTTAAGACTCTGCTGAGAAATTTGGCAGTTTCCCTTTTCGTGAGGAGGCATCTCTTCCCATGGGGCTAGCAGTCATTTATTGTTCTGAATCAGTTTTCACTCAGTTTATTGAGAAATAATTGACATATATCACTGTTTAAGATTAAGGCATACAGCATGATGGTTTGATTTATAAATATTGTTATATGATTATCACAATAGGTTCAGCTAACGTCCATCTTCTCATACAGATAAAATGAAAAGAAAGAAAAAGGAAAACAACAAAAAATTTCTCCTTGTGAGGAGAACTCATAAGATTTACTCTCTTAACAACTTTCCTATATATCATACAACAGTGTTACCTATAGTCATAATGCTGTACATTACATCCCTTTGGACTTTGCTTTAGATCCCACATACAATATTTGTCTTTGTCTGTCTGACTTATTTCACTTAGCATAATACTTTCAAGGTCCATCCATGTTGTCACAAATGGTAGGATTTCCTTGTTTTTGTAGCTAATATTCCATTGTACATATGTACTGCAACTTCTTTATACATTCATTTATTGATTGATTTAGGTTGTTTCCATGTCTTCGCTATTACAGATAATGCTGCTGTGAACATGAGGGTGCAGATATCTTTTCAAGTTTGTATTTTTGTTGCCTGTAGATATATTCCCAGATATGGAATTGCTGGATCATATGGCAATTCTATTTTTAGTTTTTTGAGGATGATCAATACTGTTTTCCATAGTAGCTGTACTAATTTACAATCCCATTAATAGTACACAAGCGTTCCCTTTCCTTCACATCCACACCAGCATTTGTTATCTGGTTTTTTTTTTTAATTTATTTTATTGAAATAGTTCATTTGTAGTGTTGTATTAATTTTTGCTATACATATATATATACACATTCTTTTTCATATTCTTTTCCCTGATGGTTTATCACAGGATATTGATTATAGTTGCCTGAGCTATACAGTAGGACCTTGTTGTTTATCCAATATCTATATAATAGTTTGCATCTACTAATCCCAAACTCCCTCTCCCACCACCTCCTCTTGACAACTACAAGTCTGCTCTCGATGTCTGTGATTTTTCTTTCTTTTTTTTTTTTTTTTTTGATGACAGTCATGCCAACAGGTACAAGGTAATATTGCACTGTGGTTTTATTTTGCATTTCCAACATCATAGTGATGTTGAACATCTTTTTATTACCTATTAATCTTTCATATATCTTCTTTGGAGAAATATCTATTTAGATCCTTTGCCAAATTGTAAATTGGGTTTCTTTATTTTTTAATTATTCAATGATTGCTTTACAATATTGGTTTGATTTCTGTCATACACCAGCATGAATTAACCACAGGTATACATATGTCCCCTCCCTCTTCAATCTCCCTCCTACCTCCTACCCATTTCCACTCCTCCAGGATATTACAGCTCCCCAGTTTGAGTTCCCAGAGTCTTACAGCAAATTCCTATCAGCTATCTACTTACATATATTACTGTATATGTTTCCATGCTACCCTCTTCATTCATCTCACCCTCTCCCTCTTCTCCCCCGCCCTTGTCCATAAGTCTGTTCTTTATGTCTGCAACACCATTGCTACTCTGAAAAGTTCATCAATACTGTCATTCTAAATTCCATATATATATATATGCATTAATATGTGATATTTGTTTTTCTCTTTCAGACTTGCCTCATTATCTGTAATAGGCTCTAGAGTAATCTACCTCATTCAGTTCAGTTCAGTCGCTCAGTCGTGTCTGACTATTTGCAACCCCATGAATCACAGCACACCAGGCCTCCCTGTCCATCACCAACCCCCGGAGTTCACTCAAACTCATGTCCATCAGGTCGGTGATGCCACCAGCCAACTCATCCTCTGTCGTCCCCTTCTCCTCCTGCCCCCAATCCCTCCCTGCATTTGGGTCTTTTCCAGTGAGTCAGTTCTTCACATGAGGTAGTCAAAGTATTGGAGTTTCACCTTCAACATCAGTCCTTCCAAAAAATACCAGGACTGATCTCCTTTAGGATGGACTGATTGGATCTCCTTGCAGTTCAAAGCACTCTCAAGAGTCTTCTTCAACACCACAGTTCAAAAGCATCAATTCTTTGGTGCTCAGCTTTCTTCACAGTCCAACTCTCACATCCATACATGACCACTGGAAAAACCGTAGCTGGACCTTTGTTGGCAAGGTAATATCTCTGCTTTTGAATATGCTATCTAGGTTGATCATAACTTTCCTTCCATGGAGTAATCATCTTTTAATTTCATGGCTGCAATCACCATCTGCAGTGATTTGGGAGCCCAAGAAAAATAAAGTCTGACACTGTTTCCACTCTTTCCCCATCTACTTGCCATGAAGTGATGCGACCGGATGCCATGATCTTAGTTTTCTGAATGTTGAGCTTTAAGCCAACTTTTTCACTCTCCACTTTCACTTTCATCAGGAGGCTTTTTAGTTCCTCTTCACTTTCTGCCATAAGGGTGGTGTCATCTGCATATCTGAGGTTATTGATATTTCNTCTTTCCCCATCTACTTGCCATGAAGTGATGCGACCGGATGCCATGATCTTAGTTTTCTGAATGTTGAGCTTTAAGCCAACTTTTTCACTCTCCACTTTCACTTTCATCAGGAGGCTTTTTAGTTCCTCTTCACTTTCTGCCATAAGGGTGGTGTCATCTGCATATCTGAGGTTATTGATATTTCTCCAATCTTGATTCCAGCTAGTGCTTCTTTCAGCCAAGGGTTTCTCATGATGCACTCTGCATAGAAGTTAAATAAGCAGGGTGAGAATATACAGCCTTGACATACTCCTTTTCTTATTTGGAACCAGTCTGTTGTTCCATGTCCAGTTCAGGTATGACTGAAATCAAATCCCTTACGATTATACAGTGGAAGTGAGAAATAGATTTCAAGGACTAGATCTGATAGACACAGTGCCTGATGAACTATGGACGGAAGTTCGTGACATTGTACAGGAGACAGGGATCAAGACCATCCCCATNCTACCGATATATAGCATGTTGACTTTTACATTTTCTCTTCTAAACTTTCTTTCCACTCCCTCAGCACCACAACTACCACCACCCACCCACCCACCCCACAGCATACATTTTGAGGTGATAAAAACCAATATCCTAGACATTTATTTTTCAGGTACTTCCCTGGCAATCCAGTGGTTAAGACTTCATGCTTCCAATGCAGGGGATGCAGGTTCGATCCCTGATTTGAGAAATAAGACCCCACATGCTGCAAAGCATGGCAAAAAAATGATTTTTCTGCTGTGAAGCAGCACTGCCAGTAGAGGCTTCGTTTTGCAAGTTACCCTTGTCAGGGATGGGCTTCCCTTGTGGCTTAGTTGGTAAAGAATCCACCTGCAATGCAGGAGACCTGGGTTTGATCCCTGGGTTGGGAAGATCCCCTGGAGAAGGGAAAGGCTACCCACTCCACTATTCTGGCCTAGTCGCAAAGAGTTGGACACGACTGAGTGACTTTCACTTTCACTTGTCAGGGATAATCAAAGTTTAAATGAAAGGTCCAGCCAGCTGACTGACAAGGGGATCACTAGATCAGATGGTTGGGGAAAAGTAGACTGAAGCAACTAGGTATATTATTCAGGTACCCGTTGTGTTTTCCTGCCTTTATCCTCTCTTCCAAACACTAGGAATATCAGAACTTTTACTTAAACTTTTATACTTACACTATCGACAACCTCTTTTTTTGAGAAACTGAACCAAGTGTTAATTCAACTGTCTGGTCCCTCTTTGAAATTAAAAAAATAAACAGCCTAATATCCAGAAACTGCCCAATGAAGCTCACAACTTTTTCTACTAATTTCTTGTGCCACTTCACTGGGCTTGAGGTCAGTTTTCTTTGGTCTGTGACTTTATGATTGTAAATCTGGACTTTTTTCTTCCTGATATTCCTTTTCAATAGGTAGCACTCAGTCTTGACAGTTGAAGAGATTGCTACCATGTGCAGAATTTCAGAATATGTACTATGGTAGTTGGAAAATTATATGTACAACATCAAAATATCAGAACCTGTTCTTGCCTTGATCAGTTTTACTGAGTCCACCCCCTTCTGCTAATGTTCACCTGTCTTAACCCTTCCCAGCCCACGTGTTTTTTTTTTCCCTCTTGAGTTCACCAGATGGGTAAACTATATCAGTCTATCCAAGTCACTGCTATAAATCTGTATATCTTATATGCCTAATTTAATACATGGCACACAGAACACTCAATAAATATTTACTGACTAAGCGAAGAGATTCTTGTTATTTACTTCTACCACCAGCCTAGATAGAGTTTTCTGACTGACCTCTGCTTAGTTATTGATGAAACAAGCTCATTTATGACTCTCTGTTTACCTTGAGTATAGACTACACCCCAGCAACCCTCAATTACCTTCCTAGTTCTGATGGCAATATTTCTCTAATCACCTACTCCTGAAACTCTTCAAGTGGCCTCTTATCACAACAAATTTCTCTCTTAACTAACCACCATCTTTCCTTTTGACTCATCCTTTCCTTTTATATTATGTGCTGTTTTGAAGATTGCCTGGGCGCAAAACATTTCATACAGTGTGCCATCCTTAGTCAGTCTCCTGCTTACTCTCCTACAGAGCACAAATGCACATTTACACTCTTATCTGCACAATAAAGGCCTACTCCTTTCTACCCTGAAGAAGGGCTACCCCAAGTCACAAACAGTGAGGAGATTCTTTTGAGTACAAGGACACAAAGAAGCCTGGTAATTCTGTTCCTTTAAGGCGATTTTTAAAATAATCACATTGAGGTGATGGTGTGAAAGTACTTTCATGAAGTTAAACTTGCAAGGGTCTGCCTTCCTCTTCTGTGGATATCATACTGACACATCTGCCATTCAAATTGGATGTTGTGAATCTTTAAAAAGTGAGAGTGGTGACAAGGAATGCTGTGGCTTTCACAATGTCTTTCTATTGTTCCCTCCTGAGAGCCAGGATGATGGGATGATATTACAATGGTTCTGTCTGTATTCCCAATCATCATTGCAAATTGACAGTGGTACTCTAAAGTCAGGAATATTGGCAAAAAAAAAAAAAAAAATTTCCACAGATTGTTAGACTTTGAGTTCTACAGCATTATGTAGAAGAAAAAGGAAATACTTTTAGGTAAAGATTATATATTGTCACCTCTGTATTGTAACACATAGCTGGGAACATAGAAGTTATGCAGTAAGTACATGACAAAGTTAAAATTGTTGCCTTGATAACAATTTTATTCTCAGGTTGTAGAATAATTCAAGCAAGAAATTACTGTGATCCTAATTCTAAACAGGAAGAAAGAGCTGATTGGTAACATAGTGGTGATAGGAATCTTGGAGTTTGTAGTAATAAAGGAAAGAAATTTTGTTTATAGCCCCACATCTATTATAGACTTTAGAAAAGCATATTTTAAAAATCAGGGGAATGAAAGATAAATATGTCCCTATTGTCCTGACATACTACATGTTTTCAATGATTAGAGATTCTCAAAATCAGGAACTCCTAATTTCTGGTCAATAAAGAAGAGAAAGTAATAATTAAAACAGTGACACTCAAGCTTCATCATGCCCCATTGCACCAAAAGGAGCACATACCAGAAGGGACATGACATATACCCAGTAATAGTGCTCAGTCCAGAAGCTGCAAAAACACACATCGTAATTTGTAGAGAAGACTGTGTAGAGTCATCCCTCAGGATCCACAGGGTATTGTTTTCAGGACACCCTCAAACAGCAAAATCCATGGTACTCAAGTCTCTTATATAAAATGGCTTGGTATTTCTATATAAATATACAAATCCTCCTATATGCTTCAAATCATCTCTAGACTACATATAATGCCTAATACAATGTAAATGCCGTGTAGTTGCCAGCAGATGGAAAATTCATGTTTTATTTTTTTGAACTCTCTGGATTTTTTCTTTTTTTTTGTATATATTTTTTATCCTTGGTTGGTTAAATCTGTGGATGTGAAACCTGTGGATACAGAAGCCAGCCTGTAGTTTGAAACTCCACTCAAAAGGGCATTCCCCCTTCCATAGCTCCTAAACAGCACCTGTGTGATGACACAGGAAGTTCTTTCTTGAAAATTTTGATACAATTTTTAAAGGTTACTTTCCATTCACAGTTATTGCAAAATATTGCCTATATACCCCATGTTCTACAATACATCATTGAACAAATGTTGGTGCGAATATAGAAGGATGGGAACCCTTGTACACTGTTGGGAGAATGTAAATTGGTGCAGTTACTGTGGAAAACAGTATGAAGGAAGTTCTTTGATAAGCTCAGGTGTGACATGATATTTGGAAGAGCATAGATCCAAGTATACATTAACAGAGAAAAACAGTTTTAAGAAAAGTGTCAGAAAAGAAGGACCACTAAATGTGTGCATATATTTAGTTCTGTTTAGAGCAAGAGCAATAAGAGGTAGGCCTGCTTGTCATTCTATGAAAAGTGACAGCTGACAGAACTATTCACCAAGATTTCTCTGTCAATGCGAAGGATGTTCAAACAGAAAAAGGGTGGATGAAACATGGATAAGAAGGAATTTGAACCTCAAAGTAAATAAGAAATTAAAAGACATTTATCTATTCCCTTTGAGTATTTTAGATCTCCAGCCCCAGAAAAACTGGATCTAAAGGCAGTGAATAAAGCTGCAAAAGTAACAACAGGACTATTATTATCAGCTTTTGAGGCATCATAGAGGGCACGTTCCGTAAGACTAAAGATGAGTAAAAATAAATGCTCTGATTTTCTCAAAAGGGGGTTGTCGTAGTAGGAGTGATTGTTGAAACTATGCATCTGGAAATTTAACAATTATTCCCAGCATAATTCTAAAGTTGATTTTTAATCAGATAGTTTATTAAACTCTGAAGCTTATCAGACATCCATTAAAGAAATATTGGTCATCAAGATCTTCAAGGTGATTCACTAAGAAAATAATATTTATGTGGCATTTAGCTTAGTCAGTAAAGAATCTGCCTGCAGTGCAGGAGACCCGGGTTCGATCCCTGGGTTGGGAAGATCCCCTGGAGAAGGAAATGGCAACCCACTCCAGTATCCTTGCCTGGAAAATCTCATGGACAGAGGAGCCTGGTGGGCTGCAGTCCATGGGGTCGCAAAGAGTCAGGCATGACTGAGCAACTAACACTTACTTACTTAGTTACTTCTTGATAGGATTACAAAATTAGACTTTAAAGGAAAGACAATAGCTAATACATGCGTAAAAAAATCAGGACTTAGAGGATTAAGAAAGGCTTGAATGATAACCAACAAGATTAAAGTCACAGTTGCCATGCACAGTTGACCCTTAAACAGTGCAGAGATTAGGGATGCCGACCCTTCCTGGAGCCATATAACTTTACAGTTATATGCCCTTTTTATCTGCAGTTCTACACGTGTAGATTCAACCAACCATGGGTGGTGAAGTACCATAGTATGCATTTATTAAAAAAAAAAAATCCCATGTACAAGTGGGCCTATGCAGTTCAAACCTATGTTTCTCAAGGGTCAACCGTACTCTTCATTGGCTAGTCTGGTGTTAACCAAGGCTGGGTACCATACTTCCAGAATCATTGGAAAACATTGCATCTGGAGGATGATTTACTTAGACAGTGGCAAACATGTCCAATGAAGCATGTTTCTTTTTTCAGGCTAGAGAATAAGAGATTTTATTGGTGAAATGGTGACATGGTGACATGGTGAAAGTGAAGTCACTCAGTCATGTCTGACTCTTTGGGACCCCATGGCCTGTAGCCTACCATGGGATTTTCCAAGCAAGAATATTGGAGTGGGTTACCATTTCCTTCTCCCTGAGATCTTCCTGACCCAGGGATTGAACCCAGGTCTCCCACATTGTAGGCAGATGCTTTACTGTCTGAGCCACCAGGGAAGTGGTAGTGGTCTTTAAATATTTGAAAAACTGTCATATGTAGGAGAAATCAGAACAATGAGGGAAGAAATGAGATCTAATGGATGAAGTATAGGAAGGAATATTTTAGCTTAAGACAAACTTTCTAACAGTTTTAGCTGTTTAACATTGCAGTGGTCTATATAGTTAGGTAGTGAGCTCCTTCTGTATCAATAGAGTAATTGAAGCAGAAACTAGATGAGTGTCTTTCAGACTGTTAAGATTATTCTGTCCTTAGAAGAAAATTTAGACAAGATGAGTTGTAAAATCCCTTCTAACTCTGAGGTCCTACCTGTATTAATACTTTTCTTTGTAAACAACTGCTTCTACCATAATTTATGAGGGGAAACTCAGTAATTCCAAAAGCCATGTTACAGATCAATATAAAACATTTTTCCCTGAATATGTTCCCTCTTCTCATATCTTTCTTCCCTATATACCCATTTAAAGCTATATTAAACTAATAACACATTCATAGTGGTAATGATCAGAACCCTGCATATTTGTACAACAAATTGTGCCATCAGAACAAATAATAAATGTGCTTACTCTTTTCTTTAGTATGTATGTGTTTGAGAGAAAAAAAATGCTCACAACTACATTTTTTTTTAATTGGAGGATAATTGCTTTACAGCGTTTTGGTGGTCTCTGCCATGCATCAACGTGAATCAGTCATAATCATATGTATATATATCCCCTCCCTCTTGAGCCTCCCCTCCCTACTCCCATTCCATCCCTCTAGGTCATCACAGAGCGCCAGGCTGGGCTCCCTGTGTTATAGAGCAGCTTCTCGCTAGTTATTTATTTTACACATGATACTGTATATATGTCAGTGGTACTTTCTCAATTTGTCAACCCTCTCCTTCCCCCACTGTGTCCACAAGACCAGTCTCTATGTCTGTGTTTCCATCTCTTCTCTGTAAATAGGTTCATCAGTACTATTCTTTAGATTCCATATGTATGTGTCAATATATGATATTTATTTTTCTCTCTCTAACTTACTTCACTCTGTGTAATAGGCTCTAGGTTTATCCACCTCACTACAACTGACTCAGATTTGTTCCTTTTTATGACTGAGTAGTATTCCATTGTATATATGTACCACAACTTATTTATCCATTCATCTGTCAATTGGCATCTACATTGCTTCCATGTCCTGTCTGCTGTAAATAGTGCTGCAATGAATATTGGGGTGCATGTGTCTTTTAGAATTCACAACTAATTTTGAAAGGAATAAGTTCATAATTATTTTGTAGAAATATCTCCATCATTGACACGGTGAAGTATTCTGTTTTAGAGATGTATCAAGCACTTTTTTCTAATTTAGAATATTATCTTAAAAGATTAGGATATAGTTCAAGCCTTATAGAATCCCCTATTAAGGTACTATAGATTTACCTCTTATCTATAAATGTGTATAACTTCTCTTAAACCTTTTTAAAACACATTTCTATTATCAATGTAAATCATTTTTAGTATAGTAGTGATAAATTCACAAGGGTAAAGTTGGATGTATCTTCTTTGGCACAAATGTTTAGTTATTGTTGCATATCTCTCATAGATACTTCAACAGTATTGAGCTATCTGCTAGGTATTGTCTATGTGTGAGGCAGTTACATACCCACTATCTTGGTTCCTTTTTGAAAGTGCTTATGAAGTAGATGGGGCTTCCTAAGTGGAACTAATGCAGGAGACATGAGAGACTCGGGTTCAATCCTGGTTTGGGAAGATCCCCTGGATGAGGGCATGGCAACCCACTCCAGCAGTCTTGCCTGGAGAATCCCATGGACAGAGGAGCCTGGCAGGCTACAGTCCATGAGATTGCAAAGTGTCAGACACAACTGATGCGACTTAGTACACACACACAGAGACCATTTGGTATCTCACAGATCTCTGAGGCTCTGCTTCATCTCTTTGGTCTTTGAAGCTCTGCTTATTTTTTCCCATTCTTTTTTCTCTATAGTGTTAAGATTGGACAATTTCTATGAGTCTATCCATCAGATTCACTATTTGTCATTTCATGGACTGCTGCTGTTAAATGAATAGAGTAAATTTCCTTTTCAGGTATTGGATTTTTCTGTTTTGAAATTTTCATTTGGTTATTTTTTTATATGTTACTGTTTCTTTGTTGAGATTTTCTATCTTTTCACTTATGACAAGTACATTTTCCTTTATATCCCAAAGCATAGTTAAGATAGCTGCTTTAAAAATTTCAGAATTGCTCTCTGTTGATTTTTTTTCACTTGAGAATGAATCGTATTTTCTAGTTTTTGTTTTTTTTTAATAGGTTAAATAATTTTGGAATTTATCCTGGATATTAGAGAAGAATATATTATAAAGGCTTTGTTATATTCCTTTAAAGAGTATTTTTTTGAAGTAAGCATTTAATTTGGCTGAATTCACACTGTAAACCCTATCTCTGTCTCTTATACACATCTTGTCTTTTAGAATTCACAACTAATTTTGAAAGGAATAAGTTCATAATTATTTTGTAGAAATATCTCCATCATTGACACGGTGAAGTATTCTGTTTTAGAGATGTATCAAGCACTTTTTTCTAATTTAGAATATTATCTTAAAAGATTAGGATATAGTTCAAGCCTTATAGAATCCCCTATTAAGGTACTATAGATTTACCTCTTATCTATAAATGTGTATAACTTCTCTTAAACCTTTTTAAAACACATTTCTATTATCAATGTAAATCATTTTTAGTATAGTAGTGATAAATTCACAANAGTCTACCCTGTATGTATACAATTCAGGGATCTGCAAGAGATTCAGACAGAATTTACAGGCAGAATTTAGGATACCCCTCTGTCTCTCACCTTTGCAGGATTTACTCTCACTACCCAATGGCTGTGACTGCCCTTGAACTTGGTCCTCTAGTTCTTCAAGGAAATGAGACTACAGATTAATATATGAGTTGTAGCTACCCCATGGGTGCTAAAAACCATTTTTCACAGTGGGAAATTCACTCCATTTCTCTTTTCTTAAAATATCAATTCTGCCCACTACTATCATCTACCTGCTTTTGTTTAACTCTCCAGGTCCTTCAGGTAATTTTGTTTTTCTATTTTACCCAGAGTTTACACTTGTTATCTGCAGAATGATTGGTTTGACAGGAGCTTACTTGGCTATTACCAGAAGTGGAACCATCCTGCAATGCTTCTACTCAGACATTTTAGAAGAGGAGACAAGATTCAGAAAGGATAATCAACCTTCCCAACATTACCTGGTTAGAAAGTAATAGAGCTACAGATTAAATATAGATGTTTTTGATCCAAATCCAGAACATCCTATATGTTACTTTTGGACATCAGTAATACTGTTCTGGGCTTCCCTGGTGGCTCAAGTGGTAAAGAATATGCCTTCCAATGCAAGAGACCCAGGTTCAATCTCTGAGTTGGGAAGATCCCTTGGAGAAGGAAATGGCAATCCTGCTCCAATATCCTTGCCTGGGAAATCCCATGGACAGAGGAGCCTGGTGGGCTACAGTCCGTGGCATCACAATGAGTTGGACATAGTGACTGTCTGTCTGTCTGAATACAGTTCCTCCCAAATGGATGAATCCTATCTTGTCTCTTCTCATATAATACCTAATATTCCCATCACCTTCATTAGTTTTTCCCTGTAGTTGTCCATTAACCATTTTCCAAGTTCCTACTAATCTCCTTTAGGTTCCTGCCATATTTCCCCAGTAGGTTTCATTGCATAAGAGAAAGAAAGTTACTTTTGCCTTTCTTTCTAGTATCCTTTCTGAATGATGTCCTAGCAATGTCTTCATGGAATAGTTCACAGGGTTCTTAAATATCATTTCTGTATTAAAAGTGGAAGCTCAGAGACTGTCATCTTACATGATTTAAGTTATTCTTCCTCCTAGATATGTTACCCTCCTCACTCTAATAGGAAATTTTACCTCTTTAACTCTCTCATGAGTCTTATTTGATCTTTATTGTTGTAATATTTCCTTGTTGTTAAAACATCTTATATGGAGAGAACTTGTGTCATCTAACAGTCTTAAACCCACAGTCTTTCAGATTATTAGCAAAATGTTAAAATAGACTGCATGGTATAATGAATTTAATAAAGTTACAGAAGATGTACATACATGTAAAAACCATGTTGTGAGTGCTTACTCTACAGCTGTCACTTTGCTAAATGCTGGAGATATGATAATGAACAAAACCAACATAGTCTTTGCCCTCCTAGGGCTTTTAAAGTCTAGCAGAGGAGTCAGACAACTAAATAAGCAGTAATCAAAAGAAAATTAAATGTGGGTGTGATGGGTGCTATGGGAGCTCATAATAGTAGTACCTTATCTGTCTGGTATGGGAGAGGGTAGATAAAGTGAATATTCTGATCTGTTTTAACTAGTATGGCTTCCTTGTCATATATCCTCTTTTGGCCTCAGTTTTCCTGTGAGTAAAATGAAGTTCATGGTAAGGTATTAACAGTTTACAACATCTTTTCTAATTAGTTAATTCTTCTGTCTCAAGTGACACATGATCAACTTTGAAGGCAGACACACCTGAGTTTGATAATCTTTCTGAGCCCCAAGTTCCACAACTACAAAATGGGAATAATAACTACTTCAGAGTGCTAATGATGTGAGAATTAAATGAGATCAGACATACAAGGCTGGGAATACAGAAAGGTTATAGGATAAACATGTAGCATTTTCCTTCTGTAATTGTTTTACTTAATAGTAAATAGTTTAAAGTATCATTTTTATGGTAAAATATTTATTATGAAGTAGAATGCAATGTTTATGTGAATTTATAAGATAAACCAAAAGAATTCTAGGCATTAGTAATATTAATCTCTTCTGTTCTTAAGGCTACTTGCATAGAAAAAGTTTAAGAAGCACTTTGCAAAAATACCTAGAATGGTGCCTAGTGCATGATAGGAACGCAATAAATCATGTTTTTTGGTGTCAATCAGTGCTCATTATTTACATTTTTTGCAGTCCCTTTTGTTTACTATCCTTAAAATTGTCTTTGCCAACTTCTACATGAAGTCATTTTTATTTTTAAGCCATCTTTAGTGTGTAATCTTAAAAAAAGTATTGAAAACCCAAATAAATGGCATCCAGTGGTTTCCCAATTGCCACTGTTGTGGAATCCGGAGTTGCAAAACAAACCTCCAGACAATGGAGTACAGTTTATTAGGCCAGCGGGTCCAAGGGGAATTAATTCCCNCCCATTTTGTCCATGAGCAGGCGAATGGATAAACAAATTCTGTTACATCCATAACAATGGAATGCTACTTATCAATAAAAAGGAACGAACTACTGATACATGTTACAACATGGATGCATCTCAAAATAATTAAGCTGAGTGAAAGAAATCAGACCCCCCCAAAAGTATAATTGTATTGTATTTTTATATATAATTGTATTTTTATACCATGTTTAATTATACACTGTATAATTGTATTTATATGAAATTCTAGAAGATGGAACTAGTCAGTAATGACAGGAAGCAGATCAGTGGTTGCCTGGGAATGCAGAGGGCACTGGACATGTGGATTAGTGGGAAAGGAATACCAAAGAATATGAGGAAAATTTGGGAGGGAGATGGATATCTTTGTTCTTTTGATTATGATGATGGATTCACAGTTGCACATATGTATGTCAAAACTTAACTTGTACCCTTAAATGTGTACAATTATTGTATCCATGTTCAACCATTACAAGTAATCTTCATGGTTGAGGATAAAGCTGATTGTAAATTAATCCATAGTTCGTGTTAAGAGAAAGGACATAGGCTTTGGGGCAAGGATTGGAGGAAAAAGACAGTTGGAATGAGAGACAGGAGCTATGCTTAGATGGCCCCGTGCCAGCATTCTTTTTCAGGTGAGGATTCTTGCAGGCTGGTTTGAGTTTAGTAGGGGTAAAAGATTCCTGTTTCAAAGTTCCTGGTTGGTTTTGGAGTAGCCAAGTAGTACATGCATGCGGTTTTTAAAAATATGAACTATGTACATAAAGGATTATAAAGTAAACAATATTTCATGGTTCTAAGCCTCTTTACTCCCACTTCTTATCCTCTGAGATTTTACTTTTAACTCTATTAACTGTTTCTCTAGTTCTTCTGTGATTGCTTCCATAGATATTGCTGTTACTTGATTTATCTTTTATTAATTTTCTGCTGTGATGAATCTTTACCTCAATTATTCTACCTCTCATCCTAATGTGGTTATCATGCCTTTTAGTCTCTCTATTTATTAGAGAAGTATACTTAGACCTGTATTTCTTCTTCCATAATCTGGGCAGTATCTCATAACTCTTATTTGTAAGATGAAGCCACTAGTTCTTTCCTTTATCTCTCATCTCTTCTACCTAGTATCTCTTGTCATTTGTGTATCACATTTATGTTTTGTTTTTTATCTATAATTAAGTGTCTCTATAATTAAGTTAGCCTGTGCTTTTGTAATTGGCTATTTGTGAAAGTTGAAAATCAGTATTCAGTGTTTATACTCTTGTGGCTATTTAAAAATTTTCTCTCTTTTGTCAAGAGTTATGAGAGATTTAACATTTCCTAGTCTATTTTTTTTTCTGAATTTTCTAATTGCCTGTATTTTTTCCCTCCTGTTGTCTGCAGTGTCCACAGTTTCTCTAATTCCTTAAAGGTGAGTAGAATCTTGAGCACCCTTCTCTTATTTTCAGGATTCTTCCTTCCTGGAACCCTCCTTCCTTCCATTCTCACTGAATGCTTCTTAGACCTGTTGTGTAGCTGTCATCCTTGGACTGATTTTTGTTAGTCTCTAGTTCTATGTTCACCCTTTACAGAATCCCACTTGTCTCTCTTTCTTTACTCATATTTCTTTATCATTTTGTGGGAGTATATTCCTAACGAACTTCCTAAGATAGAGGTGAGAGGTGAAATTTGAATCTTTGCAATCTGGAAATTTGTTTTTTTAACCATCAAACTTAATTTATGGTTGGCTAAAAATAAAACAGTAGGTTCAAAAAAAGTTTTCCTAAGAACTCTGAAGGCATTTCTCCATTGTTTTCTCTAACACCTACTGTTGCTGATGAGTTAACCAATCTATTCTAATTCTTCTTTTAACTATTAATGTTTTTCATCTCTGAGAGTTTTCAGGATCTTTCTTTTATCTTTGATGTTCTGAAACAATGTATATAGGGGTTGAGAAAATGGCTGGATACCCCAAATATGAGGCCTGTAAGTCCCACCCATGTGCAAAGGGCCATTGTGCTGTGGGGGACCTCTAAATTCCTGAATGTAGATTTCTTTCCTCTGGGGCACTAATGCCCATAGTAGGTACTTCAGATTGTTCTTAGATTACAGTCTTTTTAGAGGAAAATGTTTTGGGTTTGTTTGTTTGGGCCTTGAGAATAAATGCCTGAATACTAGGTGTCTTTATTCTGGAGCAGGAGATGATTATTCAATACACAGGCTTTCAGTGAATTTTTCACATTCTATTCTCACCCTCTCCCTTACTTATCATTTCCAAGTTTCAAACTTCTCTGGGGTCCTACAGGAGCAGGCCAGCATCCTCCAGGCTGTAAGCCCTCCCTTTTTCTTTCTCAGCTGTTCTTTACCCTATCCACTTTCTGTCTTTCAGAAACATACTGAAATCTCTTTACTGCTAATTTCCTGTTAGTCTTTCCATTAAATCATTTTTTAAAACTTACTTAATAATAAAAAGTGGAGCTAACATTGTTTGGTCAGTCAGCCACCTTGATCCAGATGTCCGCTTGTCAAATTTTAAACTTTATAAGCTTTTAATGATTTGTAAGGGATACTTGCAACTAGGAGCAATAAAGTGAGCAAACCTATATTGTTTACTCATTAATGGAAATTTGTTTTATCCTACTTTCTTTTTGAGTGTATACCTCTGTTGAAATGTTAAAAGATTTATGAGACAATACTCAGCATGAGACTTCCTTTACTCACTGTCCTGATCATAAGCAAGAGTCAGAAATTTTTCTGGGAAAAGATTTCCATAGAAACACCCTAATGGTGAATCCTAATCAATAGCCATGTTTTTAAAAAGTTGTTTTTTCTCTGTTCTATAGCTACTGAAACAGTATTGGTCTGCCTTATGTCACATGACCAGTTGTTTTGTATTTACTTCAAGTGAGGCCCTGGGCACACTTAGATACAAGAAAAACTAAAATGACAAGTTATCTAAGGACAAAATTGCAATATTCGATTAATCTCACAGTGTAACAGTCTTCCTGGACTTGCAGTTTTATTACCAGTCCTTTTCTGCCCTTTATGACTGTAGTGTAATTGTTAAAGTTCTGGATTTGTGTCCCAGTCCTTTCCTTTTCCCCTCAACACTCAGGTTTGTGCCTCACAGTCTTTTATTGCAGTTTGAGTCTCTGCTGATTTCATCACCATGATTACCTCACTGCTCCTAAGAGACTTGTATTTAATTCAGTTTTGCAGTACTTACACCCTATCCTGCCTGACCTTTCCCTTTGAGGTTCACTTTCTATACTCACATTTCTATGAGCCAGTCCTAGATTGATGGTCCACACACATGTGGGTGTGTGCTTAGTCACTCAGTTGTGTTCAACTCTTTGCAACCTCACAAACTGTAGCCCACAAGACTCCTCTCTCCATGGGGATTCTCCAGGCAAGAATACGGAAGGGGGTCGCCATGCCCTCCTCCAGGGAATCTTCTCAAACAAGGGATTGAACCCAGGTCTCCCACATTATAGGTGGATTCTTTACTGACTGAGCCACTAGGGAAGCACCACTGGCCACATATCTATGTTCATATCCTTGATCCACCCATCCCCATGGGTATGAAGGGAATGGCAACTTAACTCCAGTATTCTTGCCTGGAGAATCTCATGGACAGAAGGAGCCTGGTGGGCTACAGTCCATGGAGTTGCACAACTGAGCAACTAACACTTTCACTTTCATGATTCATCTTTTCTTAAAATCCTTCTCACTGCTTAATTTTTCTACAATGTTTTGAATGGTTTTGCCCTCTTAGAATCGATAGCAGTCTGTTTCATAATATGCTTCTTGCTGCTGCTGCTGCTGCGAAGTCGCTTCAGTAGCGTCTAACTCTGTGCGACCCCATAGACAGCAGCCCACCAGGCTCCCCCATCCCCGGGATTCTCCAGGCAAGAACCCTGGAGGGGGTTGCCATTCCCTTCTCCAATGCATGAAAGTGAAAAGTGAAAGTGAAGTCGCTCAGTCCGACTTCACGACCCCGTGGACTGCAGCCANTCTCACTGCTTAATTTTTCTACAATGTTTTGAATGGTTTTGCCCTCTTAGAATCGATAGCAGTCTGTTTCATAATATGCTTCTTGCTGCTGCTGCTGCTGCGAAGTCGCTTCAGTAGCGTCTAACTCTGTGCGACCCCATAGACAGCAGCCCACCAGGCTCCCCCATCCCCGGGATTCTCCAGGCAAGAACCCTGGAGGGGGTTGCCATTCCCTTCTCCAATGCATGAAAGTGAAAAGTGAAAGTGAAGTCGCTCAGTCCGACTTCACGACCCCGTGGACTGCAGCCAACCAAGCTCCTCCATCCATGGGATTTTCCAGGCAAGAGTACTGGAGTGGGTTGCCATTGCCTTCTCCAAATTTGCTTCTTACCTAAGTCCTATTCCTGTCCCCTTCAAGTTCAGACTGTTGCAACTCTCTTTTCACTAGGTACCTCACTCTTACCTTTCTTGATCTTGAATGTTGTAGGCAACATGATTTAGAGGTAGTTTATGAGGTTTAGGTCTCTACTGGGAACCAGAAGGGATTTCCTAGTGAAATTTTGGACAAGGAGAAAATCCTCGTTTAAACTTGCATAGGCAATCTCCTTTTGGTCATAATGCCCCTCTAACCTGCATTAGTCCAGCTTTGTAAAGATAAACTGCAGCATTATTATAAAATTTTTGAAAACCACTTAATAATTCATAATTAAGAGAATGTATTTAAGCTAATGTTTTCTGAATACCAAGATCAGTATTGGCTGAGATGGTTTTATCCTGGCACTTATAAGTTCTACAGGTGCATTCTGATATATAATGTGATTCTATTCACAAATGGTAGCCTTAAGTGATTTCCAGGTATTACAAGAAGCGTATGTCTTTCTCTTTATCAAAGTGTCAAAGCATCTTTTACTTTAGGGTGTGGGAAATTATTTATTACATAAGCAGATTCTCCCAAGAGAAGGCAGTGACATCTAACACATTTTGCTGCCCTTCTTTTTATTCAAAGATGTCACTACCAACTTCACCCACACTTCTAAGGATCAAAGACTAAACCTTCAACCAAAGTCTTTTCTTTCTATATGACACACATACACATTGTTTTTTTATTTGTGGCTGCAACTGCTATTTGTAGAGCCTGTCAGTGTCTGTATTTCTGTGTTCAACTTGCGGTCAGCTAAAAAAGCCTTTGCTCCGAAAGTTTCCAAATTCTGTACTATTGCATTCCAAGCTGGTCACGGTTGCTATTTTCCCAAGCAGCCCACAACTATGTCATGTTATTTGAAACTGTGCTCCAGTGCATCCTTTCGTGTATTTCTTATTCCTCTTCTGCTTATGGTTATGCCATAAAGCTCGCCATACTGAAGATGCGTGGGTATTCTTCTGTCATTGCCTCTCTGCTCATGTCAGCTGTGAGCACTGTTTTAATGCTCTTAGACCAGCTGACTTCCAGAATCTCAGTAGGGGTGCACCTCTCCTGCCATTTCACATTAAACATGACTCTAACAGTAAAATCGTTCAGCAAGGTACATGTGCCATCTTTGGTAAGTATGAAGTTCAAAGTCATAAAAAGCTACAGACAACTTTCATTGTCCATTGATGAGAATCAGTTCCATAACTGTTCTTCAGTTCTGTTCTGGATGTTAGGAATAGGGCCAAACCTAGGAAACATGATCAGAGGAGAAATCTATTTCCCCCTTTGTGTTAGTAGATGTGTGTTTAAAATAACTCACCTTTCCCTCTAATGCACATCTTAAACAGATTTCCCCTTAACCAAAGGACAAGACCACACAGGTTCAAAACCTACAAGTAACCTTTTAGGAGTTTACTACCAATAGAAGAGAAGAAATTTTCATATTAAAAATATTTGGCATTATTTGATGTCTTAAATGACCTCTGCTGCTCATGCTGCTGCTAAGTTGCTTCAGTCGTGTCCGACTCTTTGCGACCCCATAAATGGCAGCCCACCAGGCTCCTCCGTCCCTGGGATTCTCCAGGCAAGAACACTGGAGTGGGTTGCCATTTCCTTCTCCAATGCATGAAAGTGAAAAGTGAAAGTCAAGTCGCTCAGTTGTGTCCGACTCTTAGCGACCCCATGGACTGCAGCCTACCAGGCTCCTCCGCCCATGAGGTTTTCCAGGCAAGAGTACAGGAGTGGGGTGCCATTGCCTTATCTGTAAATGATCTCTAGAGCCCCAAAATAGGAGATAAGAAAAGGAGAGATTGAACTGCTCTATAGTATAATTTCTTGTCAATGCCACACTATGGTATTCTCCTCAAATAAAGATACTGCTTTTTTTTTTTTTTTTTTTT
>SJYA01003317.1:1336863-1348363 GCA_006410615.1 Neotragus moschatus | reverse complement strand
AAATGGGCTTAAGGTTTGTTTTGTTTTGTTTTGTTTTTAAGAGGGTATAGGGTTTATTGGGGCTTCCCTGATGGCTCAGTGGTAAAGAATTCAACTGCCAATGCAAGAGACGTAGATTCAATCCCTGGGTTGGGAAGATTCCTTGAAGAAGAACATGGCAACCCATTCCAGTATTTCTTGCCTGGGAAAACCCATGGATAGAGGAGCCTGATGGGTTACAGTCCATGGGGTCGCGAGAGTCAGACATGACTTAGTGACTAAACAACATCAACAACAAGGATTTTATTGGCTTATTTCTAACTGTAAAGTCTCTGACAAAGCTGGCTGAAAACATGGCTGAATCTTGAGGCTCAAATAATGTCATAAGGGACTTCCCTGGTGGTACAGTGGATAGGAATCCTCCTGCCAATGCAAGGAACACAGATCGATCCCTTGTCCAGGAAGATTCCACATGCCATGAGACAGCTAAGCTGTGTGCCACAACTTCGCCTGTGTGCTGCAACTACTGAAACCCCTGTGCCTAGAGCCTGTGCTTCACAACAAGGGAAGCCACCATGAGGAGAAGCCCATGCACACCAATGGAGAGTGGCCCCCCGCTCACTGCAACTAGAGAAAGCCTTCGCCCAGTAACAAAGATCCAGTGCAACCAAAAAAAAAAAAATGATGTCATCAGGACTTTCTCAGTTCTGCTTCCCTTTGTATTAGCCTCTTTCTTCAGGCAGTTTCTCCCTATAAGGTAGCAGAAATAGCTGCTAGCAGCTCTAAGCTTATATTTTACCAATTTAGCAAGTCCGATAGAAGAAGTGTATCTCGTCCATCCGTTGAATTCAGAAGTATGGTCAGAGCAGTTTGAGTAAAACAATAGGGACAGAAAGACTGAGAATCAAGTCATATGAGTAGGTAGAAAATAGAAATGAAAAGGAGTGGGAGAATAGCTAGAAATTTATTAACCATCTACTATGGATAAGGCACTGTATTATATTACATCTAGAGATACAAAAAATGGGTAAGATAAGGTTCCTTAGTTCTGTTAAGTGCATAAGAGAGAATCTTATAAGTACTTCCCAGAGATGGTAAGTTCTTATATGGAAGTATGATAAGACTGCAGTGGAAGCACAGAGGAAAGAGCCACAGAATGGCCAGTCAAATATATTGAGTATATCTCCAAGGAAATAGCTGGCACATACTAGGCATGCGTATTTGAATGAATAAGTTGACATTTGAATTAGATTTTGGAGGATGAATGGGACTTCAACGAAGAAAAGTAGAAGGTGCATTTCTGACAAAGGGAAGAGCAAGTGCAAAGGGTAGCTAATCCCCTAGGTTTTTTGACTCTCCTCTTGGCTTAGGAATCCTGACATGTAATATAGGAGACCTAAAGGAAGGACTGAGCGGAAACCAGAACCTTTGGGCAGAGAAAGTCTGACTCAAGCCCAGAACCACCTCAGGGCTTTCAAATGCTCACTCAAGCATTTGATCAATAGTATTTTAATCGCAAATTCTCTTGGCATCTTCCTCCATCTCACTACATCTCTCCCCTACCCTCCAAACACTTGGCAAATAAATATTAGCAAGGCAAATGTAATTCTTCTTTGTTTACAAACATGAGCCATGTACAATGATTCTTAACTTAATTTCCTTGATCTTCTTCTTACTCAACTCTGGTGCAGAGTAGCAACATTTAGACCCACAGGGTAATTTAGAAACGGTGATTAACCCTACCTTCTCTCTTGTTGAGGACTCCAAACTGAATTAGAAGACAGATCCTATGTCATTAACATGTTCAGAAATGTAGAGAAAGCTACTTTTGAGATGGGGAAGTAAGAGGGATGGTTTGCTGTGAGCTTATGGATCTTGCCTGCATTTTGCCACTTCTTCCAGTATGCATCCCTTTAATGAACCTGGTAATGTGGTGCATTAGCTCAGTTGTTTAGAGTCTAACCTCACGGTGTTTCTATATACCCTAACTGGGGGGATCTAACCAATCTGTGCTATTTGTCAAATGGTTTGCTGAGGAAAAGATGGCTTTGTGCAAATATTCTCCCTGTGGCAAAACAACTCATGGACTTGGCCTGCTGCCAGAAAGTTAGTAGTGTCATCTTTATAGAAGAAACTCGGCACATCATTATCTTATACTGTGACAGAAGAGCAGGAAGACTGACTTGTTAATATGCTATGTTTTGATTCTAATCTGTTTAGAAATATGACTTCTTAAAAAGGAAATGGAAAAATGTGTTTTTCCTGATAACTTCATGATATCTCCTGAGAGTATATTCAGTTATTGTAAATACAGCATTTTGATTGTCTCCTCAAATTTCAGATATACTTCATTACTCTTTAAAAAAAAACTACACTGAAAAGATCAAATTTTGAAGTATGAATTACATGCTTCCAATGCTGAAATTTTATATTACAGGTCACATATTTAAATCCCTGTTTTGTTCAAAAGAAATAAAAGATTTCTTACCTGAGTTATGAGGTCATTAATTTGTGTAGCACATTATCTTTATAAGTCACCACCAAGCTCTTTAAAAGCGTAGGTTTACATTATCACCTATTTAAAGGAGAAGAGTATATTTGTGGTACAAATATTTTATTTCAGAGGTTGTTTTCAAATTTCAGTTCAGCAGTTTGAATATAATCTGTTCTCTCCAACCCGACAGCATAGTATGCAAAATCCATAAGCTATCATAAATAAAACTCAAATTTAGTACAGTCAAGCTCTGGGTCCCTGGAAGAAATAATACATACAAGAAAGAAAAACTCTGTTTATATCAAGAAACAACCTTCCAGACTTTTGGTTTCTCTCTCAAATAGCTTGGGGTAAAGAAAGAGCATAGAATTTAAAGCCACATAGACCTGATTTAAAATTTTAAATTACTTTCAGCTTTGTGGCCCTGGCCAAGTCATATATCCTCTCTTAGTGTAAGTTTTCTCATGACCTAAATATAGTAACGGTACTTCCTTTTAGTATTACAAGGATTGAAGATAAAGTAAAATGCCTAACTCAATTCTGGCACTTACATGTTCTCAGTAATTGGTAATTATTAGTATCAAATGAGAATAGTACTATCTCCCTTATCTACACGAAGGACAGACAACTCTGTGGTTTGCACTGCATAAACTTTTGCTCCCTCCACTCATTTGCCACAATGCTGGATTTGTTTTTACCCCAAGTCCATCATAGGCCATAGCAATTGGCTTTCCCCTCCTCTAATCTAATTTTTAGTTTCTTTTCTCTAGGGCATCACAGGACAGTGGTGATGCAGGGATGCCAGCAACTCTCCATAGCAGATGTTGCCAAAACAACAGAAGTCACCCTGGGGCCCCTTTAAAGAGACAGGGTGAGAACTCCATGACTCCAGCTAGATAGGGTCTACAAGTCCATTATCAGCCTCAAAAAATTACAGAAGACAGACCTTCCCCTTTCATCTTCCCAATAAAATTTTTTGGGGTTTGCATCTCTCAGGGGGGATATGAGGCAGGAGGTAGATGGCCCCCTAACCCAGGGTACAACAATTGGAGATTCATTCTCTGGACTGAAACCCCAAGACAAGAATATCAAGACAATTAAGGCAGAAGGCTGAGCCCTGCCCAGACCACATATTTCTAATTGTTGAAGTCAGGAGACCTTCCTGACCATACATGTGCAGAAAAGCCTCCTTGCAAGTCAAAGGGGAAGCACTGTCAAAAGATGCTTTACCCAGCAGCCTTTTCTGTAAAATTCATCTTAGCTAAGAGATGTGTGTGCACACATGGGAGGATTCTGAGATTATACCAAAATGGCAGCCCACTCCAGGACTACTGCCTGGAAAATCTCATGGATGGCAGAGCCTGGTAGGCTACAGTCCATGGGGTCGCAAAGAGTCGGACACGACTCAGTGACTTCACTTTCACTATGGACTGTGAACCAGGCAAATCAAAATGATTGGCTGAAGAAAAGCCAGAAGAAATAACCCTTAAAAGTAATTCAAGCTGCCCCCAGGGCACGACTTAGTACTCTCTCTCCCTGAGTCCACCCACCTGTCTATCCATATGTACTGTACTTTTTTTCCCTCTTAATAAATACTTTACTTGTTTCATTAAAAAAATAAAATGAGAATAGTACTAACCCATCTATTTCTCAGGTTATGGATAGAATAAATGAGAATACTTTTTCTCAAATATTACAATCTGATCACTACTTTTATACTTGAGAAAAGAAGCTATATTGCATATCTCACAGGAATGTGATAATCAAAAAGACAATACATGCTAAAGTTCTTAGAAAGATATTAATTGGTGTTAAAGATTCAGATGGAGTATTTATTTTAAATAAGGTTTGTCTTAAGAATTCTCTTTTTCTTATCCCACCAATTAATTAAGAATTAAAGAATTAAAAATTGGATATTACAAACTGTTATTGCTATTGATAGTTTGTTACATATGTTTTTGTCCATCTTGGAGAAATATATACAATATGAGTTTCATAAACAAAATATGATTATTCTCTATATACCCTGATTAGTTCAGAGCTCTTTTATTTAGCAATCTCTAACACCCAGAATATAGCCTAAAACCACAAAAGGGGGTATAATGAAACCCAATGATTGAGGAATAAAATCTCAATCCACTGAGACTTCTTACTCTACACATGCAAGAGAAGGCTAGCACCAACCTCACTATGCCTTTTGGTTTGTTGTTCAGTCATTCAGTCATGTCCACCTCTTTGTGACCCCATCGACTAAAGCACGCCAGGCTTCCCTGTCCTTCACCATCTCCCAGAGCTTGCTTAAAGTCATGTCCATCGAGTCGGTGATGGCATCCAACCATCTCATCCCGTCATCCCCATCTCCTGTTGCTTCAGTATTTCCCAGCATCAGGATCTTTTCCAATGAGTCAGTTCTTTGCATCAGCTGGCCAAAGTACAGGAGCTTCAGCTTGAGCATCAGTCCTTGCAATGAATATTCAGGATTGATTTCCTTTAGGATTGACTGGTTTGATCTCCTTGCAATCTAAAGGACTCTCAAGAGTCTTCTCCACATCACAGTTCAAAAGTGTCAATTCTTCGGTGCTCAGCCTTCATTACGATCCAACTCTCACACCCGTATGTGACTACTGGACAAACCAAGCTTTAACTAGACAGACCTTTGTCAGCAAAGTAATGTCTCTGCTTTTGAATATGCTGTCTAGGTTTCTCATAGCTTTTCTTCCAAGGAGCAAGCTTCTTTTAATTTCATGCCTTCAGTCCACAATGATTTTGGAGCCCAAGAAAATAAAGTCGTTCACTGTTTCCATTGTTTACCCTTTTATATACCTTGAAGTCATGGGACTGGATGCCATGATCTTTATTTTTTTGAATGTTGAGTTTTAAGCCGGCTTTTTCACTCTCTTCTTTCACCTTCATCAAGAAGCTCTTTAGTTCTACCTCCCTTTCTGCTATTAGGTTGATATCATTTGCTTATCTGAGATTATAGATATTTATCCCAGCAAACTTGATTCCAGCTTATGCTTCATCCAGCCTGGCATTTTGTGTGATGTACTCTGCATATAAGTTAAATAAGCAGGGTGACAATACACCACCTTGACGTACTCCTTTCCCAATTTTGGACCAGTCCATTGTTCCATCTCCGGTTCTGTTACTTCTTGACTTGCATACAGGTTTGTCATCTACATATCTGAAGTTATTGATATTTCATCTGTTGATGGACATTTAGGTTGCTTCCATGTTCTAGTTATTGTAAATAGTGCTGCAGTGAACACTGGCATACATGTGTCTTTTTCAATTTTGGTTTCCTCAGGTTATATGCCTAGGAGTGGGATTGCTGGGTCATATGGTGGTTTTATGCCTAGTTTTTTAAGGAATCTCTATATCTTCTTCCATAGTGGCTGTATCAATTTACATTCCCACCAACAGTGCAAGGACGTTCCCTTTTCTCCACACCTTCTCCAGCATTTATTGTTTGCATACCTTTTGATGATGGCCATTTTGACCAGGGAAAGTGATATCTCATTGTAGTTTTGATTTGCATTTCTCTAATAATGAGCAATATTGAACATCTTTTCATTTGTTTGTTAGCCATCTGTATGTCTTCTTTGGAGAAATGCCTGTTTAGGTCTTTTTCCCACTTTTTGATTGGGTTATTTGTTTTTCTGGTATTGAGTTGTATGAGCTGTTTGCATATTTTGGAAATTAATCCTTTGTCAGTTGTTTCATTTAATATTATTTTCTCCCATTCTGAGAGTTGTCTTTTCACCTTATAGTTTCCTTTGCTGTGCAAAAAGTTTTCAGTTTAATCAGGTTCCACTTGTTTACTTTTGTTTTTATTTCTGTTACTCTAGGAGGTGGGTCATAGAGGATCTTGCTTTGATTTATGTCATCAAGTGTTCTGCCTGTGTTTTCCTCTAAGAATTTTATAGTTTCTGGTCTTACATGTAAGTCTTTAATCCATTTTGAGTTTATCTTTGTGTATGGTGTTAGGAAGTGTTCTAATTTATTCTTTTACATGTAGCTGTCCAGTTTTCCCAGCACCATTTATTGAAGAGGCTGTCTTTGCCCTTCTGTATATTCTTGCCTCCTTTGTCAAAAATACTGTACCCATAAGTGTATGGGTTTATTTCTGGGCTTTCTATCTTGTTCCATTGGTCTATATTTCTGCTTTTGTGCCAGTACTATACAGTCTTGTTGACTGTAGCTTTGTAGTATAATCTGAAGTCAGGAAGGTTGATTCCTCCAGCTCCATTCTTCTTTCTCAAGACTGCTTTGGCTATTCTGGGTCTTTTGTGTTTCCATATGAATTGTGAAATTTTTTGTTCTAGTTCTGTGGAAAATGCCATTGGTAATTTGATAAGGATCGTATTGAATCTGTTGATTGCATTTGGGAGTATAGTCATTTTCACAATATTGATTCTTCCTACCCAGGAACATGGAATATCTCTCCATCCATTTATGTCATCTTTGATTTCTCTCATTAGTGTCTTATAATTTTCTGTATACATTTCTTTTGTCATCTTAAGTTAGTTTATTCCTGGATACTTAATTCTTTTTGTTGCAGTGGTGAAGGGGATTGATTCCTTAATTTTTCTTTCTGATTTTTCATTTTTAGTATATAGAAATGCTAGTATATAGTATATTTCTATAGCATATATAGAAATGTTAGTATATAAATTTCTGTGTATTGATTTTGTATCTTGCAACTTTGCTAAATTCACTGATTAACTCTCATAATTTTCTTATAGTATCTTTAGGGTTTTTTAAGTACAGTATCATGTCATCTGCAAACTGTGAGAGCTTTACTTCTTTTCTGATCTGGATTCCTTTCATTTCTTTTTCTTCTCTGATTTCTGTAGCTAGGACTTCCAGAACTATGTTGAATAATACTGGGGAACGTGGACACCCTTGTCTTGTTCCTGATCTTAGGGGGAATGCTTTCACTGTTTCACCATTGAGAATAATGTTTGCCATAGGCTTATCATATATGGCCTTTACTATGTTGAAGTATGTTCCTTCTATGCCCATTTTTGGAAGAGTTTTAATCATAAATGAGTGCTGAATTTTGTCAAAGGCTTTTTATGCCTCTACTGAGATTATCATATGGTTTTTATCTTTCAATTTATTAATATGGTGTATCACATTGATTGCTTTGTGTACATTGAAGAATCCTTGCATCCCTGGAATAAACCCAACTTGATCATGGTGTGTGAGCTTTTCAGTGTGTTGCTGAATTCTGTTTGCTAAAATTTTGTTGAAGATTTTTACATCTATGTTCATCAGTGATATTGGCCTGTAGTTTTCTTTTATCGTGTTGTCTTTGTCTGGTTTGGGTATAAAGGTGATGGTGGCCTCATAGAATGAGTTTGGAAGTGTTCTTTCCTCTGCAATATTTGGAAAGAGTTTTAGAAAGATGGGCATTAGCTCTTCTCTAAATGTTTTATATAATTCTCCTATGAAGCCATCTGGTCCTGAGCTTTTGTTTTTTGGGAGATTTTTTTATCACAGCTTCAATTTCAGTGCTTGTGATTGGATTGTTCATAATTTCTATTTCTTCCTCATTCAGTCTTGGAAGATTGAACTACTCTAAGAACCTGTCCATTTCTTTTAGGCTGTTTATTGTCATATGGTTGTTCATGATAGTCTCATAATCCTTTGTATTTCTGAATTGTCTGTTGTAACCTCTCCTTTCTCAGTTCTAATTTTGTTAGTTTTTTTCTTGTAATTGATATCTAGTCTCATAGCATTGTGGTTGGAGAAGATGCTTGATATGATCTCAATTTTCTTAAATTTACTGAGGTTTAATTTGTGGTCCAGGATGTGCTCTATCCTGGAGAATGTTCCATGTGCACTTGAGAAGAAGGTCTATTCTTTTGATGGAATGTCCTGAATGAAGATATCAAAGAGCTCCATCTCATCATTTAAGACTTGTTTTTCCTTATTAGTTTTTCTGTTTTGATGATCTGTCCATTGGTATGAGTGGGGTGTTAAACTCTCCTACTATTATTGTGTTACTGTCAATTTCTCCTTTTAGGTCTGTTAGTGTTTGTCTTTTGTATTGAGGTGCTCCTATGTTGGGTTCATAGATATTTACAATTGTTATGTCTTCCTCTTGGATTGATCCCTTAATCAGTATATAGTGTCCTTCCTTAGCTCTTGTAATCTTCTTTATTTTAAGGCCTATTTTGTCTGCTATGAGGATTGCTACTCCCGCTTTCTTTTGCGTCCCATTTGCATGGAATATTTTTTTCTATCCTCTTACTTTCAGTGTCTTTAGGTCTGAATTGGGTTTCTCGTAGACACCATATATATGGGTCTTGTTTTTTTATCCATTCAGCCAGTCTGTGTCTTTTGGTTGAAACATTTATTCTATTCGCATTTAAAGTATTCATTGATATATATGTTCCTACTGCCATTTTCTTGTTTGAGGTTGATTTTGTAGATCTTTTTTCTTCTCTTTATTTCTTGACTTTATAAGTCCCTTTAACATTTGTTGTAAAGCTGTCTTGGTGGTACTGAATTCTCTTAACTTTTACTTATCTGAATAGCTTTTTATTTCNTTTAATCCATTTACATTTAAAGTAATTATTTATATATATATATATATATATATATATATATATATTCCTATTGCCATTTTCTTAATTTTGTTTGGAGTAAACTCCAGGAGTTGGCGATGAACAGGGAGGCCTGGCGTACTGCAGTCCATGAGGTCACAAAGAGTTGGGCACAACTGAGTGAATGAACTGAACTCATTTTGTAGATCTTTTTTCTCCTCTTGTATTTCTTGACTATGTAAGTCCCTTTAACATTTGTTGTAAAGCTGGATGCCCTCAAACACTTTGCTGGTCTCTGGACAGGCTTTCGGGGGCAGCTCAGATTCTAATCTGATCCTACTCCTGTGTGTTCTCGCCTCCAGTGTCCACAGCTATCAAAACTAGTATGTTTTCTTTTGTGGGAGCTCTCAATGGCCTTTTATATATTCCATAGAGCTTGTACAGCTAGTGGAAAGGTTTTGGGTTTTCTTCCTTAGCCACACTGCCCCTGGGTTTTAATTGTGGCTTTATTTCCACATTTGCATGTGGGTGCTAACCCTGGGGTTAGCTCCTGAGGCTGCCCTGGAGGGCTTGGGTTGCCCCTGTGGGGGCCAGGTGTGGAGGTGGTGCAGCTGCTTGGGTCACAGGGGTTCTGGCAGCAGCAGGTATTCAGGGGATTTGGCTAGTGCCTCTAGAAGGTATGGCAATGAGTATTAGCCAACACGCTCCAGTATTCTCACCTGGAGAACCCCCCTGAAAGAGAAGCCTGGCAGGTCACAGTCCACAGGGTCTCTAAGAGTTAGACATGACCAAAGCGACCCTGTATGCATAGATGCAAGACATTTCGCCTATCTGCTCTCAACTGGTGTTCTGCATGCACTTCTGTGTCTGAAGGTGTATTCCTGATATATCCGTAGAGAGAGATATTCTCCACCACCACCTACTCTGTCATCTTGTTCTCTCCCTCATCTTCTTAGTTTATATTTTCTTCTTTGTACATGTTTGAAACACATTTGGTAGATCTCTTTCATGTACATCTCACATCTTCCTAGCTAGATGATAAGTCACAAGAAGTTAGAGATTCCTTCTACCTCAGCACAACAACTAGCTAGGACAAGCAAACAGTCAGGTGGTTAATAAATCTTTCCAGATTCAAAGAAAACTTACTACAGGTCCATGTAAAGTATTCCCCTCGTAGTTTTTTTTTTAATTGGAGGCTAATTACTTTACAATATTGTGGTGGTTTTTGCCATACATTCACATGAATCAGCCATGGGTGTACATGTGTTCCCCTTCCAGAACCTCTGTCCCCATCCCATCCCTCAGGGTCATCCCAGTGCCCCAGCCCTGAGCACCCTGTCTCATGCATCAAACCTCGACTGGCGATCTGTTTCACATATGATAGTATACATATTTCAATGCTATTCTCTCAAATCATCCCACCCTTGCCTTCTCCCACAGAGTCCAACAGTCTATTCTTTACATCTGTGTCTCTTTTGCTGTCTTGCATATAGGATCATCGTTACTATCTTTGTAAATTCCATATATATGTGTTAATATACTGTATTGGTGTTTTCCTTTTTATCTGACTTTGCTCTGTATAATAGGCATATTTCCCTCTTTTAACTGAGAAAGCTGCATTTGGAAGATCTTAAGAGACAAATAGTGAATGATGCAAATATCTGTGAAGCCACAGGAATTGTGTATAAAAGCAAATACTTGGTAAGTCATTGAGAGATTGAGGGAAGGAGCAGTAATAAATATTTGCACATGAAGGAGCAACTTGTGGGCCCTTTCCAGTTCTATTCCTGCCCAGACAACTATTCAAAGGACTATTTTGGGCAATGTACCAGTGTTCCATTCTCACATAAAAATACAAATGAAGAAATAAAAATTACATTGCCTATAATTATTATTTCACCTTTAATTTACCAAGTGTAGTTACTTCTCTGACTACTGTGATATGTAGTGTGGCAGATCTTGACCTTTTATCAGCATAATACACAGCTTGGGTAGACTTCCCATTCAGGACTCCCTCCTTGGGGTACCTGGTCTGCCTTCCTGAGGTTCTTGGAGTTTCTATGCATATTTTTAACATGCTGGCTATAACTAGGTTCCTTTCTTTCATGCTCAAGAAACCTTATCAGGATGCAAATGAGTGGTGCTATTACAGAAACATTATTAAATCTATTCCAGTTTTTATATACGTAAATCATTATTAGCAGCAAAGTATTAGCAACACACTTTAATACCTCAGTTGTAAATCACTGGGGCAATAAATCAGTCGTTCATTTTGTGTTTAGGGACCTGGGTTCAAGTTGCTGGTCTGCTGCTTCCTTGCTATGAAACTTTATGAACATCCTTATTAATCATTCAGCCTCAGTTCCTATAAAGTGGCAATAATGGTAATACCTACTTCCCTGGGTTTCTGTGGGGATTAAATATAGTGTGCTTTGAAAAGCACTTTTCAAAATGTAAAGCCCTGGGCAAATCT
>SJYA01003317.1:1310037-1336677 GCA_006410615.1 Neotragus moschatus | reverse complement strand
ATTACATGCACCTGTATAATTCTCTCTTTTATCATTGCCAGGCTCTTGGTTTAGGCTGTGAACTTCCTATTGCTGTTTCTCTGTCCTAACTTTATATAAATTCATCAACCTCTCTTAAATAAGAATCAGTCCCGCATAGCTGATCCAGCTAACAATCTGAGATTCATGTTTTTCCATTAGAACCAGCTATGCTAAGCTCCAACTCCTAGAGGTTATTTTTACTGTGCTCATAGTGATGAACTTAGCATAGGCTAGGACAGATAAACAAATCTCTGTTTTAGAATTTTCCATCTTTCCCCCACTCTCAGAGAATGCTTTAATGTATACCAAAAGTCAAACTCTTGTGTTTCCCTGAGAGTGCCTCCAGTATATACCTGCACATAACCCAGTACAGAAAGATGATTTATGGGATGCAGAGGAAAGGGACTGACCACCAAGCACCAGACAGGGGTGGTGCGTTTGGGAAGACGGGGCCCTAGTTCTGTAGGTGTGTTGGCATTGCCAAAATTTTTCTGATCTTTATCAGTAGGGCCTGGCTTTACTCACTGCTACTGTTCCAAGCTTTAACTGCCTATGATGCAGCCCAGTAGTGGAAAATATGACAGAAAAACTAAGACCAACTGCAACTCACAATGTTTTGGGGGCCTCCTCAAGCAACACCATCCCTACCAGTTGCTCTTCCTACTCATTCAAACTCATATTAAAACTCTCTCTATGTGATCTCTATCTGCCTTCTCCCTCACCTGATATAGAATTGTTTCATTTGGGTAAGAATTGTGAATTCTTAGATTTCTACCAAAAAGAAACTGTTATGTGTATGAAATAGTAGATTTACACAAGAATATACAAACAAAAATATAATAACCTAAATGTCCATCAACGGAACAGTGTATGAATAAACTGTAATATAGTCATACAGTGAAATATTACACAGCAGTCAATCCAATGAACTGTAGCAACACTTAGTAGTAGGATGAATTTTACCAATATATTTAAGCTTATAAAAAGAAAGTCCCCTATGTTGAAGTTGTCACAAAAAACCTATGTATATTCTAAGTATATATCCAAAGGAAACTAAATTACTATTGTGAAGAGATATCTGTACTCCCATATTCACTGCAGCACTATTTACAATAGCCAAAACATAGAAACAGCATAAGTCTCACTCAACAGATGAATGGATAAAGAAAATGTGATATATATATATACATATGTATATGTGCGTGCTCAGTCGTTTCAGTTGTATCTAACTCTTTGAGACCCTATGGACTGTAGCCCACCAGGTTCTTCTGTCCTTGGGATTCTCCAGGCAAGAATACTGGAGTGGGTTGCCATGCCCTTCTCCAGGGGATTTTCCCGACCCAGGGATTGAATCCACTTCTCCTGCATCTCCTGCTTTGCAGGCAGATTCTTCACCCTCTGAGCCACCTGGGAACCCCAATAATAAAATGGAATATTATTGATCCATAAAATAGAAGGAAATCTTGCCATTTGCAACATGATGGACCTTGAGGGTGTTATGCTAAGTGGAAAAAACTAGACAGAGAAAGACAAGTATTATATAATGTCACTCATATTTGGCATCTAAAAAAATGAAATTCAAATAGACAGAACAGATTAGCGGTTTCCAGATGCCAAGGGGAGGTAGTTGGGGAAATGGGCAAAGGTGGTCAAGAAGTATGAACTTCCAGTTATAAGATTAACAAATCCTGGGGATGTAATGTGCACCATAGTGACTCTAGTTAACAATGTTGTGTTGTATATCTGAAAATTGCTAAGAGTAGATCTTATAGGTTCTCCTCACAAGAAAAATAATTATAATTATGTGTGGTGATGGATGTTAACTTAAAACATTGTGGTAAATATTTCATACTTTATGCATATATCAAGTCATTCTGTTGTACACCTTAACTGAATACAATGTTATATGTCAATTATACCTTAATAAAACTGGGGGGAAAAGGAAAGCCTATGTATGTATTATGTAATGTATGTATGTATGTATGTATGTATGTTTGAGCCTGCTCAAACTCATGTCAATTGAGTCAGTGATGTCATCCAACCATCTCATGCTCTGTCATCCCCTTCTCCTCCTGCCTTCAATCTTTCCCAGCATCAGGATCTTTTCCAGTGAGTCAGTTCTTTGCATCAGGTGGCCAAAGTATTGGAGTTTTAGCGTCAGCATCAGTCCTTCCAATGAATATTCAGGGTTGATTTCCTTTACAATTGATTGGTTGGGTCTCCTAGCAGTCCAAGGGACTCTGAAGAATCTTCTCCAACACCACAGTTCAAAAGCATCAATTCTTTGGCTCTCAGCTTTCTTCATGTTCCAACTCTCACACCCATACATGACTACTGGAAAAGCCATAGCTTTGACTAGATGGATTTGTTGGCAAATGTCTCTGCTTTTTGATATGAGCCAATGTGAAATAAGATATGTCATAAATGTAAAATATGTAGCAGATTTCAAAGACTTTTAGTACCTAAAAAAGGCAATATTTTGGGTATATTGAGTTAAAGTGTAATATTAATTTCACCTGATTGTTCTTTTGCTTTTATAAAATGGCTAACAGAAAATTTTAAATTACATATATGGCTCAATTGTGTGGCTTATGTTTCTACTGGACAATGGTGGTATAAGAATTCTATAGCATTAGTCCTACACTATGTGTGTGTGTGTATTAGTCACTTAGTCATGTCTGATTCTTTGTGACCCCATGTACTGTAGCCCGCCAGGATCCTCTGTCCATGGGAGTCTCCAGGCAAGAATATTGGAGTGGATTGCCTTTTCCTTCTCCACTTAACACTATAACCAGCTGTTTTCAGGCTTATAGCTATTTAGTTTGTCTCTTTAGACTTAATAATTCTGATTCATTTTATTTTTGGCTTCTAAATCCTCAGTTGAAAGTTTCAATGAATACAAGAGAAGTACACGCTCCTTCTAAAACAAAGTTAAGCATTACAGAAAGTTATGATGTAGCACAGGGAAAGTAACACCACAGCCTCAGGTCCCAGACATAGCCACTATTGACAATTAAGTAGAATTTCAAGACATATGTGTGTTTAAGGTTTTAAAATGTGAACATCAAAATTGTCCCTCTTTCTCCCTTTCTCTGACAGCACAGAAGCAATGGAAGGTCATATCTTGATATGCGTGTCAAACAGCTAAATCTTCGATTCCCACCCCTGGGGTCACAGTACTCTATTGTTAGCTGGATTTTGTATTTCTTTTCCTTGCCAAGATTCCTTCTTCTCCCCCAAAGAAGTGCCATTTAGCATATATATACTAAAAGCTAAAGTGAACTGAAATTAATGTTTCAGGAATTTACACATACTCCTGGAAGGAAAACAAAGAGTCCCAGTAGAATATTGTAAAACCAGAACTAAGAATCACTGTTTCAGTGTATCGATCTCAACAAAGCACCTGACCATTTCTTTCAGTGGGAATGAAGCAGGACTCTGGTGGAAGCGTAACGATCTGGGGAAAATAATATGCATCCATTTTCCTTTAGTCATAGATTTCTCTCTACTCTGAGGAAGCAGTTTAATGGATGTAAGGGGGAAAAAGAATCCAAAAGTCAGAGATAGTTGGATTATGTGTGTAATCTTGAAAATGTTCTTTCCAAATTGCCTGAGACTCTATATAAAAAGCATTGATAAAGGAATAAGCTTTTTTTTCCCCCTAGGTGGGCTAATTGCCATGGAGATTACAGAAACTATTTTCTTTGTTCACATTATTGATTAATAAGTTCAAAGAGTTTGGATATGTTTCTTGGCATGTGTGCATACTAAGTTGCTTCAGTCATGTCCAGCTCTTTGTGACCCTCTGGACTGTCTGACTCTTTGATACCCTATGGAGCCTGCCAGGTTCTTCTGTCCATGGGATTCCCCAGGCAATAATTCTAGGGTAGGGATGCCCTCCTCCAGGGGATCTTCCCAACCATGAACCAGGGATGGAACTTGTGCCTCTTATGTCTCCTGCATTGGCAGGTGGGTTCTTCACCTCTAGCGACACCTGAGAAGCCCATTTCTTGGATCAAATATCAAATAATTCGACATTTTTCCTTGTTGTCCATTCAATGAAATAAATTCATTCAACTTCATGTTGTTCAGAAACATGCCAATGAATTTTTAAATCATCTTCTCTATGATTGTAGTTCTTGCATTTGTTGAGACCTGTGTGGAGAAAAATACAAACTGCCCTGTAACTGTTGTGCTATTAGGATCTCTTTCCTCTCTCTTACTGTGAAATGTCAGATCTGAACTAGGTATTCCAAGACTTTCCTGAAACTCTGTCATTGTTCAGAGGCATCCTATCTACCCTCAATTTCATTATCATTTTTCCTCTAACCTGACTCTCTTTACTCCTCAATCCAAAGTTCTTTATTGGTCACCTGTTTTTGTCTTGCCTCCTCCTCCTCCCATTAGATTGACAGTTCATTGAAGTAAGAGACCATGTCTAGATTTAATTCCAAAGTAATACAATGCACATGTTAAGAAAACACTTAACAAAATTATTACCTAGAACTGATGTGCCCCAAGCCTTGTCCAAGTTTCTCTTATGCTATTTATGCCTTATTTAAGGGAGAAGGCAATGGCAACCACTCCAGTACTCCTTGCCTGGAAAATCCCATGGGCGGAGGAGCCTGGTGGGCTGCAGTCCATGGGATTGCGAAGAGTCGGATACAACTGAGCAACTTCACTTTCACTTTTCACATTCATGCATTGGAGAAGGAAATGGCAACCCACTCCAGTGTTCTTGCCTGGAGAATCCCAGGGATGGGGGAGCCTGGTGGGCTGTCGTCTATGGGGTCACACAGAGGTGGACACAACTGAAGTGACTTAGCAGCTGCAGCCTTATTTAAAAGCCATACATGCACATAAAATTGTGTACTTGTTTAGAGATCACAAAAAGATGAACTGAACTTCAAAACACAAATAGACAATTTGTGAGACTTCTTTATGTTAATACCTTATTTATATATTTTTCACATTTTTAGTTTTGCTCTTGCTATTTTGAAATGTGTCCTGTTTATGCAGCACTGTGTGATCTAATTTATTGAGTAGAATGATAGGCTAGATAGAGCATTGGTTGAAAATAAATTAATAATTCAGGTCCAATTCAGCTGTGGATCAAACATTTATTTAATTTCTTGGGCAAGGGAAGGTGATGGTCTAACATCCATCCTGATCACCTAACAAGAAAATTAACAAGATCAGTACATCAGAAATATATCAGAAAGTGCTTTGTATATTAAGCACTATATAAATACAAGGTTCTTAAGATGTGATTTTATTTGCAGTTCCAACCTGCAGAAGAACATCCATTTCCTACTGGCTTCTTTTGTAGTTTGTGGATATAGTATCAAGGTACTTTGGCTTTTGTCAATATAATAAAGCATGCCAGGCTTTGGGCACAGATGTAGATTATTTGAAAAAATATTAGATAGCTTTTATCTTTTTTAAAAATTAAAATAGAACATGTTATTAAAATGGCTAAGCATAGTAATAAAAATATGTTAATATGATAACATACACAGCAAAACCCCAATGTACCTAAGTAATTTATTGCTCACTTATCATTTACTGTTGTAATCCTCATTTTTTAAAGAGCAGCTGAAATTGAGATAAAAGTCACATACTGTGTAATTCACCCATTTAATATGTACAACTAGATAGTTTTTAGAATGTTCACAGAGTTGCACGACAACCACCAAAATCAATTTTAGAATATTTTTAACACCACAGAAGGAAGCCCTTTAGCTGTCATTCCCGAACTCCTCCATTACCTCTCCTAACCCTCAGTTCAGTTCAGTTCAGTCGCTCAGTCATGTCCGACTCTTTGTGACCCCATGAATCGCAGCACACNAAACATGTATAATGTCATATATGAAATGAATCGCCAGTCCAGGTTCGATGCATGATACTGAATCCTTGGGACTGGTGCACTGAGACGACCCAGAAGGATGGTATGGGGAGGGAGGAGGGAGGGGGGTTCAGGATGGGGAACACATGTATACCTGTGGCGGATTCATGTTTGATGTATGGCAAAACCAATACAGTATTGTAAAGTAATTAACCTCCAATTAAAATAAATAAACTTAAAAAATAAAATAAATAAATAAATTGTATCCTTTACAAGAATCCCAACAAGTCACTAGTACTTAGAGTTGAAAATAATGCAAGCAAGAATTCTGTAGATAAATAAAAGAGAATTCTGTAGATCAAATGCTGTAAAATTCTGAAAGAAAAATTATAACTCTATAATTCTAAAAAAATAAATAAATAAATTGTATCCTTTACAAGAATCCCAACAAGTCACTAGTACTTAGAGTTGAAAATGTGAGTATTGAAAAATGTTACATCTATTACTTTTGAGACTTAAACTGAAATTGAAATCACTCAGTCATTTCCGACTCTTTGCAACCCCATGGACTGTAGCCTACCAGGCTTCTTCATCCATGGGATTTTACAGATAAGAGTACTGGAGTGGGTTGCCATTTTCTTCTCCAGAGGATCTTCCCAACCAAGGGATCGAACCCAGCTCTCCCACATTGCAGGCAGATGCTTTTACCTTCTGAGCCACCAGGAAACCTTTTGAGACTTAAAGCAGCTGCTGTAGTAACCCCCTAGGGTACTCTGTTTCCACCAGTCTTAATTTTACTTAAGAGAAAGTGTGAATCTCACATCTTTTATACACAATGAGTCAAAGATTCATTGCCACTCACATCTTTCCCTGGATTCCCTGGTGGCTCGTGCCTAGAAAATTCCATGTATGAAGGAGCCTGGTAGGCTACAGTCCATGGTGTCACAAAGAGTCAGACACAACTGAGCGAATTCACTTCACTTCACATCTTTCCTCCTAAAAAACCCAAAGAACTTTACAAACCCATAAAGGGGCATTGTATAGAAAGAGAACTTGGGCCATACCAAGTATGATCAGTTTAACATTCCACAAATTTCCAGTGAAATTAGGAAAGATATTTTGCATGGTTTCCAAACCTAGTAAATCTCCACCTCTTTAAGTTTTTCCAGATACTCACTCTTTTCACTATGTTTAATTCCTTAATCATTACTGTCAGAAATCCCCTTAGATATTTTTTTAATCCATTTTTGAGAATGTTATGTGCTCTGCTTATTTTTTCTGTAAAAAATAAAGGGATTTACATTTTTTGCAAAGATGGAGAAACTCCATTTCTTCTAGGTCTTCCCTTTTTCAACTGAAAACTTCGGAACATAACACAACAAACAAGATTCTGAAAGGTGGAAAGAACAAGACAGACTGCCTGAGATCTAAGAAACAATACATCAATGGGCTCCTTTGGTTTCCTTTTTGCCGCCCATATATCCAAGACAAGGCACTACAGGAGCCTCCAACCATAACTGCCAATCAGTTCAGTTCAGTCACTCGGTCATGTCCGACTCCATGCAACTCAATGGACTGCAGCACACCAGGCTTCGCTATCCATCACCATCACCCAGACCTTGCTCAAACTCATGTCCATCAACTCAGTAATGCCATCCAACCATCTCATGCTCTGTCCTCCCCTCCTCCCCCTGCCTTCAGTCTTTCCCAGCATCAGCGTCTTTTCCAATGAGTCAGTTCTTTGCATCAGATGGCCAAAGTATTGGAGCTTCAGCTTCAGCATCAGTTCTTCCAATGAATATTCAGGAGTGATTTCCTTTAGGGTTGACTCGTTTGATCTCCTTGCTGTCCAAGGTACTCCCAAGAGTCTTTTCTAACACCACAGTTCAAAATCATCAATTCTTTGGCACTCAGCCTTCTTTATGGTCCAGCTCTCACATCCATACATGACTACTAGAAAAACCATAGCTTTGACTAGATGGACCTTTGTTGGCAACGTAATGTCTGTTTTTTAATGTATTGTCTAGGTTGGTCATATAAGTTAAATAAGCAGGGTGACAGTGTACAGCCTTGACATACTCGTTTCCCAATTTGGAACCAGTCTGTTGTTCCATGTCCAGTTCAAGCTGTTGCTTCTTGACCAGCATTCACATTTCTCAGGAGGCAGGTCAGGTGGTATGGTATCCCCATCTCTTGAAGAATTTTCCACAGTTTGTTGTGATCTACACAGTCAAAGGCCTTAGCATAGTCAATGAAACAGAAGTAGATGTTTTTCTGGAATTCTCTTGCTTTTTCCATGATCAAGCGGATGTTGACAATGTGATCTCTGGTTCCTCTGCCTTTTCTAAATCCAGCTTGAACATCTGGAAGTTCCCAGTTCACATACAATTGGGGCCTGACTTGGAGAATTTTGAGCATTACTTTGCTAGCATATGAAAGGAATGCAATTTTGCAGTAGTTTGAACATTCTTTGGCATTGCCTTTCTTTGGGATTGGAATGAAAACTGACTTTTCCAGTGCTATGGCAACTGCTGAGTTTTCCAAATTTGCTGGCATATTGAGTGTAGCACTTTAACAGCATCATCTTTTAAGATTTGAAATAGCTCAGCTGGAATTCCATCACCTCCACTAGCTTTGTTCGTAGTGATGCTTCCTAAAGCCCACTTGACTTCGTACCCCAGGATGTCTGACTCTGGGTGGGTGATCACAGCATTGTGGTTATCTGGGTCATGAAGATCTTTTTTGTACAGTTCTGTGTATTCTTGCCACCTTTTCTTAATATCTTCTGCTTCTATTAGGCCAATACCATTTCTGTCCTTTATTATGCTCATTTTTGCATGAAATACTCCCTTGGTTATCTCTAATTTTCCTGAAGAGATCTCTAGTCTTTCCCATTCTATTGTTTTCCTGTTTCTTTTTCATTGTTCACTTAGCAAGGCTTTCTTATCTCTCCTTGCTATTCTTTGGAACTCTGCAAGTGTATGATGAATGTATCTTTCCTTTTCTCCTTTACCTTTAGCTTGTCTTGTCTTCTTTTCTCAGCTATTTGTAAGGCCTCCTCACACAACCATTTTGCCTTTTTGCATTCTTTTCCTTGGTGATGGTGATGATCATGGCCTCCTGTACAGTGTTATGATCCTCTGTCCATAGTTCTTCAGGCACTCTGTCTATCAGATCTAGGCCCTTGAATCTATTTGTCACTTCCACTGATGACTGCCAATAGGCACAGACAAAAAGAAACTTCTAAAGAAAGCCTGAAGCTCCTATCTAAAGAAAATGGAGAAAGGATCCCCTAAGAGCAGAAAACCTTTTTGCCAATACTTGCCCTACTCCAGCCAAACATTATTGGAGTTGGGGGGAGTGCACCCTCTCCACTGTCCCACAGCCTCAGTGGAGCCTAGTGAGAAGTTAATCTACTCTGCCCCTTCCAACACATGAAAAATGGTATGCTGCTATTCTACTGCTGGGGTAGTGTTGGCAGAACTGAGCAGGCAATCCTAATCCCTCATTTGGCAGGAGACAATGCTCCTGTTCTCATTCCAGAGTAGTGTCAATCCAGCACAGTAGCAACCTAAGCTGCCACATTCACCCAGAAGCAAGGAGAGTTAACAACTTGTTGCAATGGAGACTTTACCTTTATGTCAATGGGGGACAACAGGGAGGCTGAGCTTCTAGTCCCTCCACACCAAAAGGACTGAACAGAAGGATACGTGTCAAGCATAGTAAGCACTCCACTTTTCCTCCAACCCTGGTGTCAGTGAGTCCCAATGGGAAGCTGAACCTCTACACACACCTGGCACCAATGAGACTGAAGGAGGCAGTGTAAGGGAGGGTTAGTCAGCACACTTATCCCCTTCCCCTGGTATCAGTGAAGTACAGTGTGGAACTGAGCCTATACCCACAGTCAGCATCAGTGAGGCTTATCAAGGTGGTAAAAAAGCAGAGCTAGTTGGTTCTTTGCTACTCCCCCCTTCCCCTGTTGTCAGCAGGGCCTACCAGGGAACTAAACTTACACTTCCATTTAAAGATAAGAGAAGCCAGAGCCCTGTCGTTCAATGCACCACTTTCACTGGGATAGTAGCAGCAGAGCCTGATACTATCTGAACTTCCACTGAACTTCCACTCTCCCCATTTGTATTAAGGGAATGTGAGTCAATGCCCCACTTTTGCCAGAGTCATGTCAGTGTGATGCAGCAAGAACAAGTATCCAGCCCTCACAGTATATAACAATACAGGGACTGCTTGCTTTAAAAAGATGAATAAATAGATTCCAGCATCTCATAATGTAGCATATAAAAATCTCCAGTTTATAGCCAAAAATCATTCATGAATAAGAACAGACAGCAACACTGTAATAAGTCAGATTTTATCTGACAAGAATAAGAAAGCATCTATAATAAAAATTATCCAACAAGTAATTACAAACTCTCTCAAAACAAATAAAGACAAACAAAATCATAGCAAAGATAAAGAAGTTGTATCAAAAAAGAAGCAAATAGAAATTGTAGAACTGAAAAATACAGTAACTGAAATAAGCTTGGTGGATGGGCTCAATAGTAGAGTGAAGATAACAGAAGATAGAATCAGTGAACTTGAGGTCAGAGTAGTAGAATTTACTCAGTCTGGACAACAGAGAGAAATAGACTGGATAAAAAAGAACAAAGTCTCAGGGGATCTGTGGGACAGTAACAAAAGATCCAGCATTCATATCATCAGTGTCCAAAAGGAAAGCAGAGAGACAGAAGTACTGAAAGAGGACTCAAAGATATAATGGCTAACTTAAAACGGAAAGAAATTCTGACACATGCTCCAACAGGGATGAATCTTGAGGACATTATACTAAGTGAAACAAGCCAGTCACAAAAAGACAAATACTGTATGAGTCCACTTATATGAGATATTTACAGTGGTCAAATTCATAAAAAAAGTACAGTGATGACTGACAGAAGTTGGGGTTAGAAGAAATGGATAATTATTGTTTCATATGTATACAGTTTTGATTTTACAAGATGGGAAGAGTTTTGGAGACTGAGTTCACAACAGTGTGGATATATTTAACACTACTGAACTATAAACTAAAAATGGTTAAGATGGTAAATTTTATGTGTATTTTACTATAATTTTTTTAACTGAAAAAAAGAAATAATGGTTGAAAACTTCACAAATTTGACAAAATAAAGCTACAAATTCAAGAAGCTGAGTGAAATCCAAATAAATCCATGCCAAGACACAACATAATTAAATTTATGAAAACTAAAGGTAATTTAATAATCTTCAGAGCAGCCAGGAAAAACTAAACAATGTATTACTTTTAGGGAAACACCAATTCAACTGTCAACAGATTTCATATTTGAAAGCATAGAGGCCAGGAGAAAATGGTGTATTTTTCACATGCTGAAAGAAAATTGTTAACCACAGACCTATATCAAGAAAATCCCTGCAGTAATTAGGGGAAAGCAAAGGAATTTTCACATGAAGAATATTTGTTGTTGCTACCAAACCTACACTTAATGATGGGATAAAAGAAGTTTAATAAAGAGAAATTGTATTAGGTGAAGGCTTGGAACCTCAGGAAAGAACTACACCACAGTGGTGAAAACTGCAATAAATACAATAGGCCATGTTCATTCTCATGAGTTTCTTAAATCATTTCTAATAGTTGAAGCAAAAATTAAGACACCATCTGATGTAGTGCCCAACTTCCTGTATGTACATGAAATACTTAAGATAATTAAGACATACTTATTGAAAAAGTGAGGAGGGTCCTCAACATTGTTAGCAATTAGGGATACGTAACTCAAAACCACAATGAGATACAATTTCACACCCACAAGGATGACTATAATCAACAAAATGGATAATACAACAAGAGTAGACAAGGATGTGGAGAAATTGGAACTATCATACACTGCTGGTGAAAATGTCAAATGATGTGGCTCTTTTAGGGGAAAAAAAACACCAGTCTGACTGTTCATGAAAATACAAAACGTTTACCAGAAGACCCAACACTTCTACTCCCAAGTATATAACCAAAAAATTCAAACAGATATAAAAGCCCTCTACATGAATGTTCATAGTAGCATTATTTATAATGGACAAAAACTGGAAACAACCCAAGTATCCATCAGTTATTGGGTGGATAAGTAAACTGTACTATATTAATACAATGATGCATTTTTTAGTAATACTAATGCTATGTGGTAACACATGGATGAATCCTGAAAACATGGTGCTAATTGAAAGAAGCCAGTAACATATCTTTTGATTCAGTTTATATGACATGCCCAGAATAGGTAAATCCATACAGACAGAAAGGAAATTAGTGGATTTTTTGGAGTGGGCAAAGTTTGACAGAAATTAGCAGTCAATTGCTAAAGGGTACAGGGTCTCTTTTTGGGATAATGAAAATGTTCTAAAATTGACTGTGGTAATTGTGAAAGAGATGGGAATACCAGACCACCTAACCTGCCTCTTGAGAAATCTGTATGCAGGCCAGGANAAGGGGACGACTGAGGATGAGATGGCTGGATGGCATCACTGACTTGATGGACGTGAGTTTGAGTGAACTCCGAGAGTTGGTGATGGACAGGGAGGCCTGGAGTGCTGCCATTCATGGGGTCACAAAGAGTCAGACACGACTGAGCGACTGAACTGAACTGAACTGAATATTTGTAGAACTCTAAGGACTATTGAATTATACATATTAAGTGGATATATTGTATATGAATTACATCTCCGTAGAACTATTATTGTTCTTAAAAAACTGAGGCATGTAAGTGGACCTAAAGGGAAGCAGCATTTCTACATTTCACTTGAAGTACTAAATCATTGATAGCAGTAGTCTGTCATAAGTTATATATCTATTGTAAAACCTATAGCAACCACTAAGAACCACTATACTGAATGCAATTCTCAAAAACATAAGTTCAGAATCCTTTTAAAATGTTCAAATTACTCACAATAAAGCAGGAAAGAGAAAAAAGAAATCATAGGCAGAGGAAACAGAAAACAAAGTATGAAACAGCAGACTTAAGCACAAACATATCAATAATTACATTAAATGTAAATGATATAAATATGCTAATTAAGAGACAGAGATTAGCAGAGTGGATTATAAAATATTACCCAACTATAAGCTAGCTACAGAAAAACTTATTTCAAATACAACAAAACAGGTAGGTCAAAAGTAAGGATGGAAAAAGATATCCCATGCAAAATTAATGGAAAAGAAGCAAGAGTGGTATATGAATATAAGATAATGCGCAATTCCAAGCAAAGAAAAATTACTAGAGACAGAAGGGACATGGATACAATAAAGGAACAATCCATCATGATGACCTAATGATCCTAAATGTGTACACACTGAACAATAGACCCTCAAAGTATATGAAGCAAAGAAGAAATAGAAAAATCCACAAATATAGTTGGGGACTTAACATCTTGCAACAATTGATAAGATTACTGGATGAAAAATCAACAAGGATATAGAAGAACTGAACAACACAATGAACCCAAAAAGATCTGATTGACATATATAGAACACTCCTCCCAACACCACCAAGGTACACATTTTTTTAAGCACCCATGGAACACTTATCAAGATAAAAATTGATCCTGGGTCATGGAACAAGCCTCATCAAATATAATAAGAGAATTGTAATAATAGAGTATGTTCTCAGGTCGTAATGAAATCAAACTAGAAATCAATAATGGGGGGAAAAAAGAACTCTCCAAACACTTAGAAATTAAGTAAGATGCCTGAAAATCCTGGACAGGTCTAAGAAACAGTCTCAAAGGAAACAAAAAGTACATAGAGTTCAATGTAATTAAGATCTCCCCATCAAGAAATCTCCAAGCCCAGATGGTTTCACTGAATAACTCTATCACATATTTTAAGAATTAGCACCAATTTTACACAACCTCTTTTAGAAAATAGGAGAGATGGGAAGATCTCCCAACTTAGTTTATGAGACCAGGATCACCCTGATACCAAAATCAGACAAAACAGCAGTAAAAAGGAAAACTAGATATTAAACTAAATCTCTCATCAGATTAAATGGAAATATCCTCAACAAAATATTAGCAAATTGAATGTGATGATGTACAAAACAGCAAAGCATCATGACTAAATGGGATTTGTTCCAGTTTTTAAGGCTGGTTCAACATCTGGAAATCAGTAAATTTTGCCTCACATACCAACAGGCTAAAGAAGAAAAATTATATGATCATATCAATTGACACAGAAAAAAACACTTGACAAAATCCAACATGCATTCATGATTCAAACCCTCTGCAAACTTGGAAGCTAGGGAGCTTCCTCAAATTGACCAAAAACATCCACCAAAAAACATGTAGGTAAAATCATGGCTTTATGGATGAATGTTTGCCTCCTAGATTAGAACAAGATAAGAATATATATATATATATATATATACACTCACCATTCTTATTCAACATAATACTGAAAGGATTTTTCAGTATCAGGCATACTGATCAGAAAGAAGGAATTAATCTATTTCTATTTGCAGATGATATAATTATTTAGAAAATCCTAGTTTTATCTACCCCAAAAATCTTAGGACTAATATATGAGTTCAGCAGAGTCTCAGGATACAATATCAATTACATTGAATGGAAAATTCAATTACATTTCTGTGTATTCTTGTCATATTTCAAGTGAATTTCTTTTCTAAAAAATATAAATTTATTTATTTTAATTGGAGACTAATTACTTTACAATATTATATTGGTTTTGCCATACATCAACATGAATTCGCCACGGATGTACACGTGTTCCCCCTCCCACCTCCCTCCCCATACCATCCCTCTGTGTCATCCCAGTGCACCAGCCCCAAGCATCCTGTATCATGCATCAAACCTGGACTGGCAATTTGTTTCACCTATGATATTATACATGTTTCAATGCCATTCTCCCAAATCATCCCACCCTCACCCTCTCCCACAGAGTTTCTTAATTCACCTTTTAATAGTTCATAGTTAATGTACAGAAATGACAGATTTCTATATATTAATTTTGTATTGTGAAACTTTACTGAATTAATTGATAAGTTCNGAGACAGCCCAAATCATCCCACCCTCACCCTCTCCCACAGAGTTTCTTAATTCACCTTTTAATAGTTCATAGTTAATGTACAGAAATGACAGATTTCTATATATTAATTTTGTATTGTGAAACTTTACTGAATTAATTGATAAGTTCTAGTAGTTTTTGATGGTGTTTGTAGGATTTTCTGTGTATAGTATTATGTCGTCTTCAAATAGTGACAGTTTTTCTTCTCCCTTTCTAATTTGGATTCCTTTTATTTCTTTTGCTTTTCTGAATGCTATGACTAGGACTTCCAAAACTGTGTTGAATAAAAGTGGCCACTACTCACTTTGGGATACCCCAGACCACACAGGCTGCCCTGTCAGGAACCAGCCCCACCCACCAGCAGTCTGGTACTACATATGAGACCCCTAGCTCCACAACTACCCACCCCAGATCCAGGTTCCACCCACTGATGGGCCAGCACTAACTGCAGAACCCACAGGGCTCCACAGCCAGCCACCTCATAACCCAAGCTACCAGCAGCCTCTGAAAAAGACAGGAACTGGATGCCAGCCACATCAACCAGACAGCCACAGTAGTCAGCCTACCACAAAAGAAGGACCCATGCAGCCCACATAGGAAATGCCCCCAGAGCGGATAGTTCTGGTGAACACAGCAGGGGGTATACTGCTGGGACACAAAGGACATCTATTCAGGGCCATTTCTCCAAGGCTGAGAAATGTAATCAACATACTGAATACATAGGAATAAAAACAGCAAACTAGACTAAATGAAGCAACAGAGGGATATGTTCCAAAAGAAGGAGAAAAATAAAATCCCAAAAGAAGTACTAAGTGAAGTGGTGGTTTAATCACTCAGTCATGTCCAACTCTTTGTGACCCCATGGACTATAGCCCACCAGGCTCCTCTGTCCATGGGATTCTCTAGGTAAAAGTACTGGAGTGGGTTGCCATTTCCTTCTCCAAAGTGAAGTAGAGATAAGCAATATATGCAATAATGTGTTCAAGATAATGATTGTAAAGATGTTTAAAGAATTCAGGAGAAAACTGGATGAATACAGCAAGTTGAAGATTATAACACACTTAGAATGTATAAAGGACCAAACAGAGATGAAGACTACAATAATGGAAATAAAGAATAAACTGGGAGGAATCAACATTAGATTAGATGATACAGAGGAACAGATCAGAGACCTGGAAGACAGAGTAGTGGAAATCACAGAAGCCGAACAGAAAAAAAAAAAAAATAGGGACAGATTAAGAGACCTCTGGCACAACATCAAGCATACTAACATTTTCATTATAAGGGTTCCAGAAGGAGAAGAGAGAGAGAGACAGAGACAGAGAACATATCTGAAAAAATATTAACTGAAAACTTCCCTAACCTGGGAAAGGAAATACACATCCAAGAAACACAGAAAGTCCCATACAGTAAGAACCCAAAGAGGTCCACATGAAGACAAATTGTAATTAAAGTGGCCAAAATTAAGTTAGAATATTGAAAACAACAAGAGGAAAGCAAAAAAGTTAAATACAAAGAAGCTACCATAAGGCTAACAGCTAACTTTTCAGCAGACCACAAGGGGGTAGCACAACATATTTAAAGTGATGAAGGTAAAAACCTACAACCAAGAATACTCTGGCAAGGCTTTCATTCAGATTTGATCAAGAGATCAAAAGCTTTTTAGATAAGCAAAAGCTAAAAGACTTCAGCAGCAACCAAACCATCTTTATAAGAAATGTTAAAGGGACTTCTTTAATTGATAAATAAAAGGCCATAACTAGAAATATGAAAATTACAAGAATAAAAATCTCATGAGTAAAGACATATATACAGTAAAATACTGAATCAACCATATATGAAGCCACTAAGAAGGTTATAGGACAAAAGCAGTAAAATTATCTATATCCCCAATATATAGTTATGGAATACACAAAACAAAAAGATGTAAAATGTGATGTCAAAAACAATAAACAGAGATGAGAAGAGTAAAAAAAAGTATTTGAACTTGAGATCAGCAACTTACTCACATATACCAGAGAAAACCATAATTAAAAAAGATACATATACTCCAGTGTTCATTGTAGCACTGTTTACAATAGATAGGACATGGAAGTAACCTAAATATCCATCAGCAGAGGACTGGATAAAAATGTGGAACATATATACAATGGAATATTACTCTGCCATAAAAATGAACAAAATAATGCCATTTGCCGCAATATGGATGGACCTAGAGATTGTCATACTTAGGTGAAGTCAGACAGAAAAAGACAAATATATAAATATTGCTTGTATGTGGAATCTAAATAAAAGGTTACAAATGAACTTATTTACCAAACAGAAATAGAGTCACGGATGTAGACAAACTTGTAGTTACCAGAACATAAGGTGGGAAGGGATAAATTTGGAGATTGGGATTGACATATATACATTACTATATATAAAATAGATTAGTAATAAGGACCTGCCTTATAGCACAGGGAACTCTACTCAGTACTCTATAATGGCCAATGTGAGGAAAGGATCTTAAAAAAAAAATGGATATATGTATAAGAAAGAAAGAAAGTGAAGTCGCTCAGTCATGTCCGACTCTTTGTGACCCATGGACTGTAGCCTACCAGGCTCCTCCATCCATTCTCCAGGCAAGAATACTGGAGTGGGATGCCATTTCCTTCTCCAGGGGATCTTCCTGACCCAGGGATTGAACCTGGGTCTCCCACATTGGAGGCAGACGCTTTAACCTCTAAGCCACCAGTGTATAACCAATTCACTTTGCTGTATACCTAAAACTAACACAGCACTGAAAATTAACTATATTCCAATAAAAATTTTTAAATCACCTATACATATAGGTTTCTATATATAAACCTCATGATAACCACAAATCAAAAATCTATGATAGACATACACAAAAAAGAAAGGAATCCAAATACTAAAAATAGTCATCTAATCAACAGGGAAGATAGCAAAAGAAGAAAACGGAATAAAACAGCTCCAAAAACAACCCCAAAACTATTAACAAAATGGCAATTAGTATATATCTGTCAATTACTTTAAGTGAACTAAATGCTGCAATCAAAGGACATTAGAGTGGCTAAATGGATATACAAACAAGACCTACTCATTTGCTATCTCTAAAAGAGACTCTCTGAAGAGCNCAGCTCCAAAAACAACCCCAAAACTATTAACAAAATGGCAATTAGTATATATCTGTCAATTACTTTAAGTGAACTAAATGCTGCAATCAAAGGACATTAGAGTGGCTAAATGGATATACAAACAAGACCTACTCATTTGCTATCTCTAAAAGAGACTCTCTGAAGAGCAAAAGACACACACAGACTGAAAATGAGAAGATGGGAAAAGGTACTTCATGAAAGTAGCAATGAAAAGAAAGCCAGGGTAGCAATATCGATATCAGACAAAATAGACTTTACAACAAATACTATATCAGGAGGCAGAGAGAAACCTTACATAGTGATCAAGGGATCAATCCAAGAAGATATAGCAATTGTAAATATATATTCACCCCAAATAGGTGCACCTGAATACAGAAAGTAAATATTAACAGACATAAAAAGAGAATTGACAGTAATACAATTCAGTTCAGTTCAGTTCAGTTCAGTTGCTCGGTCGTGTCCAACTCTTTGCAACCCCGTGAATTGCAGCATGCCAGGCCTCCCTGTCCATCACCAGCTCCCAGAGTTCACTCAAACTCACGTCCATTGAGTCAGTGATGCNAGACTCTGATGCTGGGAAAGATTGAAGGCAGGAGGAGAAGGGGATGACAGAGGATAAGATGGTTGGATGGCATCACCGACTTGATGGACATGAGTTTGAGCAAGCTCCGGGAGTTGGTGATGGACAGGGATGCCTGGCATGCATGGCAGTCCATGGGGTCACAAAGAGTCAGACATGACTGAGCAACTGAACTGCACTGAACTGAGTTGGGTATTTCCTATCCCCCACGTCAGTATGCCTCTGGTAAAACCTCAGTCAGTTAGACTCGAATAAAAGTTTTCCTTGAGGGCAGGCCTTGTTACAGATAATAGAGAGGTCCAGATATATTTCAGGATGGCTGCTTTCCTCTCCCCTTGCTAGAGGCACAAGAGCATTTTTCTCCAGTCACATAGTGAGAACTTGGTGGTGCTCTTGAAAGTAAAACACATGAAAGTGTGGGGAACCCCCTAAGACTGAACCTTCCGAGGACTGTTATCCCTTGATCTACTTGGTCCACACTGAGAATCTAGCAATCTTTTGATTATAGTTTTAAAGTGTTCTTACTGATACTGACTTCAGGTACAGGCTTCTATTCCTAGTCGGCTATAAGTCTCTGTATCCACTAGTCTGTCTCTCCATCTTATAGAATAGCAGTTAGCCTGGGGACCTCACTTCTCTGATGGATCTAAGAAGTAGTGATTTTAAGTTTGTTCAGCTTTTTTCTTATTGTGACTATGGGAGTGATGGCTTCTAAGAACTTGATGTTTAAAACCAGAAATTGGAAGTATATATGTTTATGTTTTAATTTCAAAGCACATCTAGAAAAACCTGACTCTTTTTGAAGTTTCAACTTACCTGAAAATATGTAGAAGCCGTGTGACTGTGCAATGAATTTAATCCATCTCTTCATCTATAAAGTAAGCATAATAACGCCTACTTTGCTAGATTGTTATAAGACCTAAATGAGATATGCTAAGCATCTAGCACAGTGCATGGCTCATATATATTCAATAAATGTTAACTTTAATTATAATATAATTTATCTTCATCAGAATCCTAGCTTTGAATAGAGACAAAGTGTACAAAGTATTCCCTAATTTAGAAGTTAAAGAATCAGAAGAAAATGGAACACTTGCCTTATGATCAGTTTGTGATTGAGTCAGAACCAGACCCAGGCTAGGACTGCTGCCAGCTTCCATGGCCCTGATACGGTTACAAGACACTGTTTTCTTAATATCAGACCAAATAGCTTGCTCACATTAATCAAAACCTGTCAAATCTCAGATTTACTCCTATAAAAGCAATCTCAACGACTACACACCTGTCTGTCCCACTCTGATGTATTTGTGGATTTTGCCTGCAGAAACCATGATGGTTCCAAATAGAGGGTATTAGAATGATAGAGAAATTAGCCTGTTACCATGGAAACAGACATGTGACACCAATAGTGCTCTAAGTAGGCATGTAAAAGGTTCTGAAGCATATAGAGAAAATAAGTCAACATATCTAATAAAATAACAGGACAGAGCAGAAGTTACTGCTTTTGTTCTAGGTCAAGGTATTCATATCTAACATGGGATAGTTCTAGCTCCCTGGTATTTTCTCTCTAGAAGATGGAAAACCACAATGACCTCGAGCAAACACAATGAGAATGGTTGATATAGAACCAGAACTTGGGGGAAAGGGAGGGAGGCTTAAGCTGCTGCTGCTGCTAAGTCACTTCAGTCGTGTCCAACTCTATGCAACCCCATAGACGGCAGCCCACCAGGCTCCTCCATCCATGGGATTCTCCAGGCAAGAGGACTGGAGTGGGGTGCCATTGCCTTCTCCAGGAAGGCTCAAGAGGGAGGTGATATATGTATAATTAGGCTGATTTTCATTGTTGTATGTCAGAAACCAACACTGTGAAGCAATTTTCCTCCAATTAAAATTTTTTTTAATTTTAAAAATGAACCAGACTTATAGGACCATGTTGAAACTCGTAAGAATTATTTACTGGCTATGGTGAGCTATATTAGAAAAAGAAGGAACTCCTTCCTATATTGTTGAAATGATGTACTCACTAGCACCTATGGGAAGTGTGATACAATCTAAAGATAATCTTGTCTATACTTTTTCATCCTCATTGTTTTCAAGGGATATGCCAAATGTTCACTGAGCAGATAGAATCAAGTGGAAGATGGGCCTTGAGCACCTGTAGCTCTCAGCCCTCTTCACACCATGACCATTTCAGAAAATAAAGATAAAAATTTTATCCCATCACTTCATGGCAAATAGATGGGGAAACAATGGAAACAGTGGCAGACTTTATTTTGGGGGGCTCCAAAATCATTGCAGATGGTGACTGCAGCCATGAAATTAAAAGACGCTTACTCCTTGGAAGAAAAGTTATGACCAACCTAGACAGCATATTCAAAAGCAGAGACATTACTTTGTCAACAAAAGTCCATCTAGTCAAGGCTATGGTTTATCCGGTAATCATGTATGGATGTGAGAGTTGGGCTATAAAAAAAGCTGAGGGCCAAAGAACTGATACTTTTGAACTGTGGTGTTGGAGAAGACTCTTAAGAGTCCCTTGGACTGCAAGATCAAACCAGTCCATCCTAAAGGAAATCAGTCCTGAATATTCATTGGAAGGGCTGATGTTGAAGCTGAAACTCCAATACTTTGGCCACATGATGAGAAGAACTGACTCATTGGAAAAGACCCTGATGCTGGGAAAGATTGAAGGTGGGAGGAGAAGGGGATGACAGCGGATGAGATGGTTGGATAGCATCACAGACTTAATGGACATGAGTTTGAGTAAATTCCGGGAGTTGGTGATGGACAGGGAGGCCAGGCATGCTGCAGTCAATGGGGGTGACAAAGAGTCAGACATGACTTAGCGACTGAACTGAACTGAACTTACCTCACACAATATACCAAATCTATACCAGATTAATTAAAAGATTTAAATACAAAAATGAAATCATGAAAGAACCAGAAAAAATACAAAGAGTTACCTATGTAATGCTGATGTATCCAAATTTAAAATGACAATATAGAAATGTAGTTACTGACATAGAAGAAAGGTATCAAGCAACAAGATCCCATTTTGTGAAAATACCTACTTATATGCATAGAAAATTTCTAGATATACATAAAGTGTTAATAGGAGTTGTTTGTGAGTAGTTTTTAAAGCTCTTTTTTCCTTTTTGCCCCTCTTTTCTATGTATGTATATATGCATGCATTTCCGTATGTGTAATAAGTAGATATTTCTGGTATAAAAATAATAGAAGTTAATGAAAAATTCTTAACTTCCCTTTCCCTCCTTTTCCTTCTACAGTCAAACTTCCTCCAGGAATTTTTTTTCCTCATCTAACCAGTATAATTCCTTAAGTCTCCCCCTTTAGTACTTTCCCATTCAACTGTAAGTTCTCTGAGAATAGACTTGTTTCATTATTTACTGTTCTTCCTTCTTAGGCATGCTTAGTAAGGACTAGGTTGCATGGTGATCATCTAATTTTCTCAAAGCCTGCTTCAAAGTCTGACGTAACAGTGAAGGTAAAGTCTCTCAGTCATGTTCGACTCTTGGCGACCCCATAGACTATACAGTCCATGGAATTCTCCAGGCCAGAATACTGGAGTAGGTAGCCGTTCCCTTCTCCAGGGTATCTTCCCAGCCCAGGGATTGAACCCAGGTCTCCTGCATTGCAGGCAGATTCTTTACTGGCTGAGCCACAAGGGAAGGCCAACAACTGGAGTGGATAGCCTATCCCTTCTCCAGTGGCTCTTCCCCACCCAGGAATCATACTGGGGTCTCCTGCATTGCAGGCAGATTCTTTACCAACTGAGCTATCAGGGAAGCCCACAGTGTAACAGTGGTAACCTTTTAACCAACTAAAATGGTCAGAAGCTTGGCCAGGGCTAACACAATCTGGCTATGAGGGCAGTGTCTGCAATGGCTGTCATCTCACTGGTCTCCCAGGCTGAGGTATCCAACTAGTTAGCTGGTAGCTGGTTGATGGGATTAGGCCTTTCTATGTAAATCCTTCCCCAAATAGCTTTCTTGTTCAAGAGAGTGGCCCTTCTCAAGCTGCCTCTTATTTAGTAATATCTGTCTAGCTGTGCTTCCTTGCCAGAACCTCTGTGTACAATCTCAGTGCTGTTAAAAACAAACATAAAAGATAGGCAGTAAAGAAACTGGGAGGAGAGGGAGAAAAAATGAGGACAGAAGAATGGAGGATCATGACCTTAAATGCAGCAGGTTGCGAAACCCAGCCATATCATTCCCTGCACATAATACCTACAGTTGCACGTGAAATTATTTTGCCAGGAAAGTCTACACAGACATTGGTTTTCGAGGGACTGATGGCCACACTGGCAGCCCTCCAAGTTAGAGACTACTGACTTCTGATTGAGTCTGCTTAGACAGAATCTTTGATAGAGTGAGCTCTTACTAGTAAAGATCATTCAGGCTTGTTGCAAGAATAAAATGAGATGACAGATGGAAATATGTTTCATCGTCTATAAAACAATATACAACAAGTGCTTGATGTTCTTCCTGTGAGCTCCTGAGGGCACTGTCAGGGGTTTAACGTAGTCCAGTAGAGTCTTCATGAGAGTTTGGAACAGATTTCAAATACCTGCATGTAAAGAAAATGAAATCCCCCTACAGAATGAAGTGAATTGTGTCCCCAGTAGGGAAAAACATGACTGTACGTCTGGAGACAGCTAAACTGTGTATGTCTGAGAAGTGATTGTTACTTAACTATATGAGAAAAGCCTTGGGTTTTCCGAGTGCCCTCAATTGATTAGAATTTTCTTTAGAAGTAATTCCCCAGAAAATGCTTGTGATTTCATTGTTGGTGAAACTGTTGACACTTCTTTTAAAGTGTCTGTTAACTTATGATAAATTACAGTAGGAGTTCATGTGGCCCTCAGGTGAATGTATTATGGCTGCACTACTTGAATAACTAACAATTTAAATAATGGCAAGGAAGGGACTAAAAAGTAAGCTGCTACTGCTCTGCTCCTTCCATGAAAATGACCCTTTTTTCCTTCAAGCTTCAACACGAGATTTCATATCAGTTCCTGACCTGAATGTGTGTCTCAGGACTTGCACAATTAATGGAATGCCGTCCTAAGGTTGTTGAGTTCTGCATTTCTGGACATTTCGTTTTTATGGAGAAGTACTCATTCCCTCACTCCAAAGACTAAGCCTGAAAGGTTTTTCTCCCTAGGAAAGAATCTTCCTTGTAACTTTATTGTTACAACAGTCAGAGACAGACTGGGGAGGTCTGATAGTTGTTAGATGCCTTGCCAATAACCTGGCCCTCAGCTTGGGGCTCCCTCAAATTTGCAGTTTCTCAGTGGTTCCTCCTGTGAACATCTTGAAGAATACACACTGTCTGTTAATTTGCAGTGACTTAAATTTCCATTTTTTTTTCTTTTTAATAGGTCCTGTTAAAAACAAGAAAAAGGGTAAGTCAATCTCTTGATTTTATAAAATTGCCTTCGTGTCTTTTCTAAAATTAGAAGAAAAAAATCAGTCACATGTGATCTCCCTGAGTACTATAGCTTCCAGGGAATAAGAAATAACTATCATTTTTCAGTGATAATCTAGTAAAGATAGAATTGCTTCTTAGCAACCTATGAAAGTTGTTTTTGCTTTTCTTTCTTGCTCCCTCTTCCGTACAATTCATTTTACCTCTCTTTTCCTTCATTCTCCCTTACTCTTTCCCCTGACCTTCTCTTTTCTTTTTTTTCCCCCCCTCCTTTATCAAATCAATGACCAGGTATGAATGTTGTCCTGAGAGATGTCAGTACCCTCTTTTTTGGCCTAAAAGCTACCCCTCACCTATTTCTCAAGTAGTCAGGGAAGATATTTCTTTTTTTTTTTTTAATGTTCTTTATTGTGATAAACTTCACATAACATGAAACATACTGATTTAACATATTGAACTGTACATTTCATTGGCACCAAGCACATTATTATTGTACTTTATTCTGTACATTATTGTGTAACTCTCACCATCATTCATCTCTTGAATTTTTCACCTTTCTAAACCAAAACTCTGTCCCCATGAAACATTAACTCCGTAATATAGTCATTGATAATAGTCTAATAATAATAACTGTATTATTATGCCAAGTTTTATGGCAACCACTTGTACATGTACTTCCTCATTTTTTTCCCCAGCAACTTCCTTGCTCAGCTTTATTTTTTTTTTAACTTTATTTTATTTTACTTTTACTTTACAATACTGTATTGGTTTTGCCATACATTGACATGAATCCGCCACAGGCGTACATGAGTTCCCAACCCTGAACCCCCCTCCCACGACCCTCCCCATATCATCTCTCTGGGTCATCCCAGTTCTTGCTCTGGCATTTCAGTATATTCTTTATGATGGAAAAACTTGGCTATAGTAGTACCCTGACCTGTTAGTCTTTTCCAAGAAGCTTCTAGTTGAGCGGATCCATTGTACTATTGCTGGGTCTGTAAGTCTCCAGTGTACTTGCAATGGGAATGACCCACGAGTTTGTACAAGAGCTTGCCTGCTTAAAAACAAGAACCCAACATCAGATAGGTTCCAAAAGACAGGACCAGGCAATATGGTTCACTCCTTAAGTCTAAGAAACCCAATCTTGAAATCAGTTTTAAGTATCTATTTGTTTTTGTGTTCTGACCTGGGAGGAAAATAGAGTGAAATTTATGATTTTTCATTAAAATATTCTAAGTGAAATAATTCTGTTAACATTTCTGGAGCTTTATAGAATATATTATCAACCCCAGACTAGACCCAAAACACTAGCTTCAGCTGCCTCCTGACACTTCTCTGAGCACGAGGGTACTCCAGTGGCTTGAGGTGCCATGGCTCACATGGAAAACTTGTGTCCCTATTGAATAGAGGCTGAGGAATGGCCTGGCCCTTGAGGACCTGAGCTGAGCAAAATTGAGAAATAGCCAGAGAACTGGAATCAGTGAAGAAACATTTCTCTGTAGGGCCTGGGCATTCACCGTCTGTCTTTTAAGAAAGTAAATTTGACTTTCAAGTGTGTAGTTTTCTGTTCTTGTCAGATCCCTTTAAGACAGAAATTTTAACAAACCTAGAAAGCTCCCCTGGCCTGGACAGTGACACCCTCTGCTCCTAACATGAGCCCAGGGGTGACTTCTTTTTTTTTCTTAATAGGTAGCCTCAAGAGTACTTTGTAATGATAGCTACTAGGGGTTTTTTCCTACTCACTCATTCACTAGACAGTGAATAAGTATCAACTGAGATACGGAGATGAAGATGAATGGTTTCTGCCCTCCAAAATCTCCCAGTGTAGTTGGAATCATGGAAGAACACACAAATAATTGCATTACAGTATTTAAAAATTCAGTCACAGAAGCATGAGCAGGGTGCTGGGAGAGCACAGAGAAAGAACAAGTAGTTCTCCCTGGGGGTGAGGTACCACATCTCAGAGAAAATATTATCTAACCTGGACTTTAAAGGGTGAGAGGGGAAAAGAGAAGGGGAAGAACATTCTAGCAAAGAGAACTGGCAGGTCTCAGAGGTATGAAAGAACACGTCATATCTGGGGAAACAGCAAGTAGGCTAGTGATTTACCCAAATACAGGGCATGTGTGTGGTGGGGAACAGCACCCAGTTCAGTGTCAGCCAAGGGATGACCCCGAGAGAACACTCTTGGCAGTGGTAATAAAAGGCAGTTGTCTAGGTAAGAAGCTCTGGAATTACAAACTCAGGAGATCCCAAAACTTCTGGTAGTGACTCGAATCACTGCCCAGCACTACTACCTGGTACGTGGGCCATTATTGGGAATAGAATGCACATGGGCCTTAAACATTTGCCTTGGCTAAAAATGATGTAGAAGCCACTTAATATGGATTTCCTTGGGTACAATGAGTAGGCACGTGCCTGAAGAGGTAAATTGATTTGTTCATGTCCATCCTTTAATGGAATTTTCCCCTCCCATAACTCTCTCTCCCCCCTC
>SJYA01003317.1:1256118-1309988 GCA_006410615.1 Neotragus moschatus | reverse complement strand
CTCTTTATTGTGTTTTCCTCTCCCATTCTTAACCCCCCCCCCCCCCTTAGTTCATTCTGTCAACAATTTGAATGTCACTAAAAAATTGTGTGTATTCTTCCATCTAAGACTACACAGGGTAACTTGATACATACAAAAGTCTCTGGGCTTTTGCATCATGAAGTGCTCTGTTAAAGTAAGGAAATCCAGAGAAAAAAATGCAATATTCTAAAGTCATCCTCTTAGTCCAGGGGTCATTTTGTGCATGCTTCTCTCTGGGCCAATTTTCTATAAGGATACAAAGATGAGAATCACACTTGCCTAAACCTGGTTGCAGAGAAGCAAAGACCACCAGCTACAGAACTAGATCCCAGCAGGAGCTATTTCCCAGATCTAGCATTTTCGTAGGTGAACACTCTCTGTTTACACTTCAACCAGTATTCTCTTTCACTAGAGGAGTTTCTGGCTCTGATTCTTCCAAAATTACATTAATAATCACAGGAGACTCACAGTCTTGATACTGAAGTTCACACTACCCGCAGAACCCCCTCTAGCTCAAAAATCACTGTTAGGCCTAGAAATTCTGGGACAAGAGACAGCCTACCATGTACCATCCCATGTGTCTGTGCCACCCAGAAAAGAATGAGAGGAGCAGACTTTATAGTCAACTAGGGAGGTCTCCTGAGTCTCAGGGGCAAGTCAGTCCTCCTTGTGGAACCTCAGTCTTGCGAGGAAACAGGGAAATCATCGAAGCCAAGCTCCTCATTCACTGATGGAGAAACCAAGGCTCAGGGAGAAGGAATTTGCCCAAAGTATATGTCCATGGCAGAGCTGAGGCTTACAGACTTATCTTCCGACTACAGATTCCCTGTTTTTTCCACTACACTAGGTGGAAATGAAACTTGGGCACTGAATAAGCCTGACTTGGAATCTGCCCAAATCTGAAGGAAGATGGCTTTCCTGTTCAGCATCTTAAAATTGGCTAGATCTCGTAACTGGGCAGATTCAATCTCTTGCTGCTAAGTGCAGGGAAAATGCTAAAACTCCTGCCTCTCCCTGGGAGAAAAGCTCTCTGTACTTTCCTTACTTTCCTCCCTGGGGAAGGGGCCCCACAGTGACCTTGATGTTTCATTGTAAATGCAGATGTGGTTAGACATGGACAACTGACCTCTTGAGTGGTGTTGCCATGGGGATTGGGTTTCTTGAGCGTGGCATTCTCCTTAAAAGAGAACCTGATGAATCAGAACAGGATTCTCTAGCCTGTGAGTCCAGGAAGCCAGAGGCAGTGTCAGGAAAGAGGTATTTAAGTGAGACTTGACGGGGTTATATTTTTAAAGGAAGAAAGTATCACAAGTGAAGACACCACGATGGAGGCTGGGGAAAGGCTCCCAATCCTGGGACTTCCACAAGACAGTGAAAAGGCAGGGAAGTGAGGAAGCAGCCGCCCTCCTGTGACCACCTGCAGTTCTTGAATTGGACTGCACAGAGCAGTGGAGGTAAACAGGAAGGACTGGAGCTTTCAGTTCAAGGCCACAGTTAGAACCTGGTTAACATAGTTCTGGTGGGAATATGGGAAGGACTGGAATGTGGAATAGAAGGCTAAGACTGCTCTGAAAAGAGAGCAAGGAGGAAATGGGGAGGATCTGGTGGCTTGATTAATAATACATTCAAGAATAGGGCCTCTCAGGAAAGAAGACTCTGGGAAGCTAGATTATTTAGCCTATAAAAGGAAATGGCACCCCACTCCAGTACTCTTGCCTCGAAAATCCCGTGGATGGAGGAGCCTGGCAGGCTACAGTCCATGGGGTCGCAAAGAGTCGGACACAACTGAGCGACTTCACTTAACATCACTTAATAGAAGTTGATAGGTGACTTAATGTCCTTGAGCACATTAGGGTTATTGTCTGTATGATGGCAACTATTCTTTTCTATCTATACAAACAATAGTATAAGAGCTTAAACTTCCTCAGGAGGAATTTCAGTTCAATATACAGAAGAACTTCCTAACAGTGAGGGGGTGATAAACACTGGAACATGTTACCGAGGGATTCTGCAGAATTCCCTTTCCCAGAGCTCTTTAAAAATAGGGCTTAGAGAGGTCAGCTGAGAAAGCAAAACCTGCCTGCTGCTTCCTCCACAGCTCAGCTTCCTCTGGCCTCCACCACCCCTTCTTTCCTTATGTTACTTGAGCCTTCTCTCTCTCTCCTTCTCTCCTCCCTCCCCCCACCACCTCTCATCTTCCCAGACTCCTTCCAATTCTACTTTCCAGCCTTCATCCCAAGCACAAGTCCCTGTACATCTTGACTCCTACAGGAAGCCTTCCTGGAGCTGATAGTCGTCCTAAGGTCAAGCTGGCTCCTAGCTTGCTCACCTCATCCACATCAAGCCCACCAACCTGGATAGTGAACATGAGAGCCACGCTCTGCAACAATAGCCCAGTTCGCAATTGTAAAAGGTGGCCCACTTTGTAAGGTCTACCCACTTGGTGATTCTGATCCTTTGGACTTGGCCAAACTGTAACCTCCTTTTTTAAGCTTCCCTGACCTCTCCAGCATTTTGTCCCTACAATTAATGCAACATTTCTACTGTCCTGTGACTGTCTGTTTCCACACGAGACCAAGTTCCTTGAGGGTCATTATTTCTTCAAACCCAGCCTATAAATGCTGATTCATGAAACACAAAGTGTGCGTGTGTGCGTGTGTGTGTGTGTGATGTGTGATAAAAGTATCCACCTCTTTAAGAGCAGGAACTCCCAGAGGGCCAACTTTGTGTCATGAGAAACCTGTGGAACTTCTTACAGTACACACAGTCAATAATTATAAATGTGATACCGAATCTCATCTTTCAGGAAAGAAGGCAGGACCTCCTGGACCCAATGGCCCCCCAGGACCTCCAGGACCTCCAGGACCCCAAGGACCCCCAGGGATTCCAGGGATTCCTGGGATTCCAGGAACAACTGTTATGGGACCACCCGGCCCTCCAGGTCCTCCTGGTCCTCAAGGACCCCCTGGCCTCCAAGGACCTTCTGGTGAGTTCCTCCATCTTTCCACCACCCTAGGTTCCTTAAAAGTTCTCTAACAGAACAGGAGCAGGTGATCCCAAGAGCAGTTTAAAATGATGGTATGTGGTCTCCTTGCTCAGTGGAGAGCTAGGAATTGGACAAGCCAGTAGAGCCTGCCGTGGTCTAACTTCTTATTTATGGGGCTTCCCAGGAGGTGCTAGTGGTAAAGAATCTGCCTGCCAATGCAGAAGATGTAAGAGACACTCTGGTTTGATTCCTGGGTCAGGAAGATTCCCTGGAAGAAGGCATGGCTACCCACTCCAGTATTCTTGCCTGGAGAATCCCATGGACAGAAGAACCTGATGAGCTGCAGTCCTTAGGGTCACAAAAAGTCAGACATGACTGATGGTGTGTGGTCTCCTAGTTCAGTGGAGAGCTAGGAATTGAACAAGTCAGTAGGGCCTGCCTTGCTCTGACTTCATATTTATACCAACCTGTCAAGGAAGAGATACCTGTTCTTGACCTGTAGATTTTGTCTCCTGATTTCCAGCATCTAGCTTCACATACTGATGTTTGATTAGAAAAAGGCAAAGGGGAGGAATAGGCTTCCCTAGTGGCTCCCAGGTAAAGAACTCACCTGCCAATGCAGTAGATGCAGGTTCGATCTCTGGCCCAGGAAGATCCCCTAGAGATGGAAATAATAACCCACTCCAGTATTCTTGCCTGGGAAATCCCATGGACAGAGGAGCCCAGTGGGCTACAGTCCATGGGGTCACAAAGAGTCAGACACAACTTAGCGACTAAACAATAACAACAATATGGAGAGGAATGTTGGGGGCTGGACAGAATGACAAGCCCTAGAGTCATCTCATCCCCTGAACTCTGAAATGCCTTTCCCATAGAGCTAGACCAGTAGTCACTGATAATCAAGGAGTTGGAAACTTATGAGTCACTCAGGCTGTGGAAGAAGCAGACACAGGCACCAAGACCAATCTGTTGAGGAACCAAGTGCTTACTGTGCTACATCCTTCCCCTACCACGTTGCCCGTTTGAATAGCATTTAATCTCTTTGCATCTTTCCCCTTGGGCCCAGAAGGCCATCCCAAAGGTATAGATGCAGATCCAAACCTGCCTGATCAGAGCTGACAGGAGTCAGACTGCCTGGGCTTAGGTCAGTTGCTATTTCCTTCTCCTGCTCCCCGCTTGTGTCTTGGGGCTTTTACAGAAATGGACTCTTCACAGCTGATTTCTCTGGGTCCAAGAATACTGCCACAAGACTCATATTCTTTGACTGGTAGTTCAAACAGGGCTAATCAGTGTCATTGTGGCCCCAAGAAATGCAGTTTGGAATTTTTTTTCATCCCATCTTTCTACAAATATTCATTGTGTACTTTCTATGTGCAAGAGATATACTGATTAGTGGTTCCTTTCTCGTGGAATTTATGTCATACAGGAGGAGAGTGACGATTAAAGAAGCCAGATGTTCACAAATGGCAATGCATTCTGCAGAGAAAATGAACAGAAAGAGAACAAAAGGCTAAAGAAGCAAGTGCCATTGTCTCGGGGTCACTTGGTGGCAGGAATGCACTCTCCTCTGTCACCATGGGTGCTCAGCGGCACTTGCCTTGGGCCATTGTTGGCGAGAGGCCAGTTTCCTGCTGGGTGCTGGGCGCATTGAAGATGCAGGTCAGGAACAAGTCAGAAAAGAAAGGGGTGTCATCTCCCACTCCAGAGCCCCGCATCACACCCTGACTCTCCTTCCAGCTCTGAGTCCTGGAAAATAAGGCTCAGTTGATGCTTGGTAAAAGGCTCAGACTGAGCCTGGCTTGGCTCAGACAGGGAGCAAAAGCTCAGTGCCATTGGCTGCCTAGATGAAGAGAAAAGCAAGCAGACAGAGCATGCCCTCTGACTGGCCTGTCCTATTTTGCAGGTGCTGCTGATAAAGCTGGAACTCGAGAAAACCAGGTTGGCTGGGAATTGCTGTCTTGCTGGGAAGAAGGGAAGGCCACGGGCCTGAGCCACCCTTGAGTTTGCTCCCTGCTAAGTTTGCTGAGGCTTTCTTTTGTGAGGAGACCCTGGAGTTTCTGGGGGCTTTTCATTCACAGCCCCCTCCCATGAATAGAAAAACTTTGCCCCAGGGCCTGCTTTTAGCAAGAGAACTGAGCTGTGGCTATTTTTCCCCATTCCCTAGGAGACAGGGTCACCACAGCCAAGCCCAATAGTCAGCTGACAGGAGCTGTCAGTGAGGTCTATTCACCTGGTCCTGGGCCTCCCTGACTACACCAGACACCTTGTCGGCATTCCAACCACCTGACGTCAGCAGCTTAGAAGTTTAAGAATATGTTCTTGGAAATCAGCCAACCAGTTCCAGGTCAAGCCCAGCCTGGCCTTCTGCCTTCACGGCCTGAAGGGCTCCTCCCTAGTCTCTGAGCTTCCTGATCCATCTCTACTGGCAGTTTCCACTGCCTCGCCTTGTCTCATCACGGCTTCTCTCACCACAGCTGTTTGGCCACAGCAGTCAATCTGCACAGCTGCACGGTGCTGGATGGCTTGCAGGGTATTTTATAATCGTCACCTCAGTTGATCTTCAGACATCTCTGTGAGAGAGGCCAGACAGAGATTTTCAGAATCCCCATTTCACAGGGAAATGAGGCTCAGAGGCATTACATTTGGCAGAGCTATAAAATCATATTACCCTCTAGTAGAAATGTGGCCACTCCCATCCCAAGACAGGGGAGAGGGGTCAGAAATGGGATACAAATGAAGACTAGAAGGTGGAATCCTGGCAACTGGTGGCTGAGCAAGCAGCCATTTCTCACAGTGACTACTTTCTCTGTCCTTCTCATCCTCCCAGCCAGCCGTGGTGCATCTACAGGGCCAAGGGTCAGCGATTCAAGTCAAGAATGGTAAGAATCAAAGTAGGCTCTCTCCCTAAGAAGAGTTTCTTCCTGCCACCACCTTTACGCACAGCCTTCAAATAACCACCCAGCTTAGTTCCTCCTCGAAGGTACCCTTGACACTAGGGGCCATTCTCTACTCCATTTTGCCCTCTGCTGGCTGTTTCAAGTAATTGCTTGCCCTCAGACTGGTTACTACAAATTGCAGTTAGAAGCACAGATTAAAAAAAAAAAGAAGCTGAAAGGGACTTGAGACATTGTCTAAACCAAGGATTCTTGGAAAGTAGAGGCTGAATCAGAGTCATCACTGGGAATATGTATAGTTTGATCAAAATTTTCACAATACAAATTATAGAAAGTAGAAATACATAAAATCAAATCTTCTTGTGCGATGGGTCTAAGGCGGAGGGGCATTTCTCTCCGGGAAGTGGGGGGCATGTTAGACTCTGTAGGAAGTATGAGATGCTAGTGTCTACAAAAAAAGGGGGTGGATTGAAGGAGGTTAGAAATCCTACGTTTAATGTAATCCCTGCATTTCAAAGGTGGGGAAACAGAGTCCCAGAGAGATTGGGACATAATAAATCTACTGCCTTATGTTTGTATGGTACTTTAGAGTTTTGTCTTTGATTTGATTTGGTCCTCACAACAAAGGTAGGCATTAGCTCCTTTCTACAAAGACAGAAACTGAAACTCAGAAAGGTTAATTAACTGGCCCAAGATTTCCATTAAGAGTAGGAGCTGGAATTCAAAACCACATCTCTCTGACTCTTTCCACTGTACTATGCCACTTCAGTGATGTGTGTGTATACTCCACTGAGTGATTAGCTTCATTTTCTTCCCCAAAGAGACATGAGCATTCATTAAAGAACAGGGCTTTGAAATAATGTCCAGTCCCCAGGGTATACAAAGCCTAAAATGCATGAACCCCCAGGAGCCTCAGGAAGCAGCAAGCCAGCCAAGATGCCAGATGCTTACAGAGCTTAGAGTGGAAGGGACGGGCTGTGAGTACAAAAGCAGTAAATGAAGGGTCGGAAACCTGCTGCATGGGGACCACAGCTTCTGAGAACCCCGTCAGTCCTGACCTGGCTGTGCTCTGCTTCCTTAGTGACTGGGCTTGGGCACCTCTCAGACTGCCACCTGGATGCCTGACTTCATGGCCTCAGAAATATAAGTAAGAACATAATGGCACCAAAACCCAAACTGTCCTGCTGGGACCAAGTGCCTTGAGACCCAGGACGCTGGGTAGGCCATGATCACCATCTGTTCAGGGAGGAGTGAGACAGTCAGGAAGTCGATTTGTTTGGGTGGCTTCAGTGTTATGCCAGAAGCTACTGAATTTGCTCGCACCATACAAGAAGACTAGTTCTGACCCCTCTGGGCCAATCCCCAGCAGTAGTCTATGCTGATCTTTAGTTCCAGCAGAAGCAAGAGTGAGGGGTCAGGGGGAGAAGATTTCCTGCAGAATGGTCCTCCGTGAGGGACAGAGCCAGAGCGCCTCATCTGAACCCCTATCCCGTCTGCTTATCACCTCAAGGGAAGATGGGCACCTTTTCCTCACACCTCGGAAAGGCAGACCTCCCGAGACTAGCCAAGGATGGACTTTCAAAACATGTTTTCTTGGGTGAAGAATGGATTTTTTAAAATTTATTTTTAATTGAAGGATAACTGCTTTACAATATTGTTTCGGTCTCTGTCATGCATCAGCACGAATCAGCCGTAGGTATACATATGTCCGCTCCCTCTTGAACCTCCCTCCCACCTCCCACCCATCCCAGCCCTCTAGGTTGTCACAGAGCCCTGGTTTGCGCTCCCTGAGTCACACAGCAGGTTCCCGCTGGCTGTCCATTTGACAGATGGTAGTGTACATGTTTCCATGCTGCTCTCTCCATTTGTCCCATCCCCTCCTTCCACCCGCACACACACCCCCATGTCCACAAATTGGTTCTCTATGTCTGCATCTCTAAGAATGGATGGTTTTGAAGGGAAAAGGCTCCCAAGCCTAGACTACATCCCCTTAGCTACAGAATGGAAAGGGAAGCTCTTCTTCCTGCCTCACATGCCTCTCCACTCGCAATGGGGTATTAATGAGAAATGCTTTGCAGCAGTGCCTCCATGCTCTGATACCCTCTCCATCCATTTGGCTGGTTCTAGGGCTGCGTGGCAGTTGATCCCTCACTCTCATAAAGATCCCTCTGCCCTACAGGGCCTTATTACTGGAGGTTCCTTGTCTGGCTGCCATGAAGTCTGACTTAACCCTGATCCCTAAAGTTCTCTGAGTAGACAGATCCTTGGGCCAAGTGGTTTACTGGGGGCCCATGGAGACTTTCCAGAAAGAAATGAATGTGGAGGAACTATAAAAAGGAATCTGTTAAGGACAAGGAGAAATAAGGATTCGGGAGCTATGGCTGGTGAGATGAAATGGAATAATAAGACCTAGCCTGCCCCTCAGTGTCTGGATTTTGCCTGTGCAGGTCTCAGAACAACAAAGAAAATAGGGCAGCGTGCCCACCCTCTTCTTACCAACCACCCCCAATTCCAGTTGGAAGGTGTTGGTTAAAGATCCTTCCAGACAGAGAAGTCAGAAAAGGAAAGAGAAAGGACATACAGACCCCAGGGGCCTGAAGTAGGCCTGGCTGCCAATTTACAAACAGACCGCTTTCTCTGCTTCCGGATGTTCTTCTGAAAGCTTGGCCTCTTGGGCTATCCGGGGTATATCGCTATGGGGGTGGGGGTTGTGTACAACTTGATATTTGTTGTTTCTATTGCCCAGATGATTCTGACATGTACTGAGTGACTGCCGTTCTCTCATACTGAGATCTTTCAGGTGGAGTACTCAATGACTGGTCTCGCATCACCATGAACCCCAAGGTGTTTAAACTACACCCCCGCAGCGGGGAGTTGGAGGTACTGGTGGACGGCACCTACTTCATCTATAGTCAGGTAGAAGTGAGTACGGTCTCAGGCCTACCTCTTATATCCAGAATGCAGATCCTGTGCGTGCCACAGAGGGGCACTGTGGAGCCAGCCCAGCCCAGCCAATGGCTGAAGTCCTGGGTGGGGGGTTGGAGGGGAGACCCACTGACCCACTCAGGGAGGGAGTTGAAAGGAAGGAGGCGAGACAGAAGGGGCTGTTTGGGGTTTTTCCTTAGCCAGATATGACTGAAAACTGAAAAGAGGCCCCTCCCACACCCTGCCATCTGATCCCCTCCTGCAGGGCCCCAGGCCCTAGCTTCCCCGCTGAGCTGTCGGATCCAAGGTTGCTGAGAACCCCTCCCTCCCCACACCACTGGCTTTATAATGGAGAGTGCTCTTCCGGACCTTCTCTCCACCTCAGAAACATTCCTCTCTCCTTCCTCTTTCTTCCATTTGTTTCTCTACCTTCTGCTTCTCTGTTATTCTTACTTCTTTAATCTCCCTTTTTTTCTGTCCCAGCAATTTTCTCCCTCTGTTTTTGTCCTTGTCCCAGCCCAGGGCTCACTTCCCAGGTCGGCCAGTGCCCATCCACTTCCACCCTGGTGTGGCTCCTCAGAGCTAGAAGTGAATGAGCCTTGAGGCTGGGGCTTCTGTGGGGTGAGGGGCAAGCAGGCAGATGGAAAGAAAGGCGACAAAGCCAGCAGAAGGGTCTCCCAGGAGAGTAGTCAGAGAAGGTGGGTCCTCGAGCATTTGCTGAGCCCACCAAACATCCTGACACAGCTTGGATCCTGACCCAAAGATTTTTTAAATTTATTTTTAAAAAGTAGACTTTATTTGTTGGCAGTCCTAACACCTGAATGTGCCGCTGCCTCCTAAACCGTCTATGGAGGGAGCAACCTTTCTTAGAGTCATTTAGGGTGACAGATGGGTGTCCCAAAACCCAGGGATATGATCCCAATGTCCTATGGGACATTTGTCCTAAGTGCCATTTGATGTGGGGTGGGGATCAAAGCTTGGGGTGGCATGTGATGGATAAGGTAGTGATGAAGAGAAAAATTAATTCTCTGGGCCTGCCCTGGGTTAGAATGGGGGGTGGGCTCAGGCCTTGGACCCCACGCAAATTGGGAAAATCCCCTGGATATCATGCTACTGAACACAGCTTAGCACTTCCTTCTGTTCACCAAGTAAAGTTAGTTTTGCCCTTCCACATTCTTTATCTCATTTGTGACGGATCTCTCACCATCTCTCTGGACCTGTTCTTCTATGTAGACGAGAGGACCAAGGGGCACTGGGCGAATCAGTGAGAAATCCAGCAGTAGGGCCGGGGGGCTACAAGCAGAAAGAACTGAAGAGCCCACAAATTGCTCCTGTGCCCGCTTAGGGGAATCAGTGGCTTCTAAGTTTATCTGCAAATAGCTCCTGGGGCTAAAAATCGAAAATCGATTCATAGTCATTTGTGTCTGCAACACTGACCGAGCTCCTAGTGTGTGAGGACTGTGCTTCACACTAGGGCCAAAGAGAGCAGCCGGCGGGGGTAGGGAGGTAGGGGAGGTAAAGGGAGGAATGAGGCGTGGCTCATTCACCTTGCAGAGTCTCCCCCGCCATGTGCTATTGAAAGGAAGCTTTCCAGCCCCCTGAGCCCAATGGAGGGGAGGCAGGACAGTGAATAAGCCTGTCGCTCCACCTGTCCTGTTGTCTGACTAGCGTGTCTTCAGGTGGCACTGCTCCCTTCACGAGGCAGAGTGGCAACTCGCATGAGTGGGTCCTGTCTACTGGTCACCAGGGAGGGCCCCACCCTCTCCTTCTGCTCGCCCCCAATCCCTTCTTGTTGCCTCTCCCCCAGGTATACTACATCAACTTCACTGACTTTGCCAGCTATGAGGTGGTGGTGGACGAGAAGCCCTTCCTGCAGTGCACCCGCAGTATTGAGACAGGCAAAACCAACTACAACACTTGTTACACAGCAGGTGTCTGCCTCCTCAAAGCCCGGCAGAAGATCGCCGTGAAGATGGTGCACGCTGACATCTCTATCAACATGAGCAAGCACACCACCTTCTTCGGGGCCATCAGGCTGGGCGAGGCCCCTGCATCCTAGATCCCTCCAACCTCGTTTTGCCCATGCCCATGCCCCTACCCCAGGTTAGGGAGCTAGGACTCCCAGAACCTCTAAGTGCTGCTGTGGAATGAGGTATGTGGGTGTCACAGCCGCAGAGAAAAATTTCCCAGTGCTATTTATTCCCCAATAATTCCAAGATGACAAAGCCAACTTGACTTTCCAGATTGACCTGGAGTGAACAGGACAGTTGATGAAGCCCCAGGGTTGGCGTGAAGCAGAACCTTCCTCCTTGGCTCCCCATTGACTACTTCTAGCATGACTATAGCCTCAAGGTCCCTGGTGTCATTCTGTTGCACTAAAGTGAGGGGCTTAGGCAGTAGGCAAGAAGTAGCAACAGTACAGCCCAAACTGTGGGGCAAGCCTTTGACCTCGAAGGGTGCGTGTAGTGGGGGATGGTAACATTGCAGCCTAAGGAAAGGGGCAAGGAGGGAAATGCAGGTGCTTGTTACAGAAACCAGGGGAGAAGCCTGCCAGATGGTCTTCCCCTCACTGATCCGTGTGCCAGCAGTTGGCAGGGCTTTGGGGAGAGGTTTGCTTTTCCTTGAAGCAGTTGCAGGGCATGGCCATACACCTGCCTGTATAAGAACCAGAGGCCATGCTTGGGGCCACGTGTCTTTCACTTTGTTTACAGCTATGCTCCAAGCTCAGAAAACTGCCCGGATCTCTGCACAATTGTCCCTTTCCCAGCCTGGTGAGAACTCCCATTTTTTTCCTCGCCAGAGCCTACCTCTGTCTGAGACTGGTGCCTATCCTGGGACCTGTGTTTGTGTGAGTCTGAGATATTCGGCATAAAGGAAGTTATCCATGTATTAAGCAGCACAAATATTCATCTAGTCAAGTTATGTCTGGGGGCAAAGAGTTGAACTGGATGACCTCCAAAAGTGCCTTCAAATTCTAGTATCTCGGCAGCTGCCAAGCTAGCCTACTAAAATTCCAAAACCCTAGACTGACCCTGGGCATCAGCAAGGTAGAGCTTTTTATCAGACCCAGAAAGAGTAAGAGCTGGGGATAGGACAGGATTTTCTTCAAGTGTATTGCAATCCAAGTGGTCATTAGCGTAGACCTTGTCTGAAAGGACAACTGATGCCCTACTAATCACATACCAACCCCTTTCTTCTCTCTGGCTCAATAAAACCACAGCACAGAAGAGTCACCATAGATTCCAGTGCTGCTTCCCTGAACCCAGGCTCAAGAGGAGGCAGTGTCTAGGCAATGGGTAGGCTTGTGCCCTCTAGTCAGGCCCAAAGACACCTTTCCCCCACCCTCAAGCTTCCCATCGAACCATATGATAGGATCATTCAAGGGTCTTATTTCTAACTTTCTGGGCCCAGTCTGGGTGCTGGGTCTGTCGCCCAAACCTGAGAGAGCCAGTCTTGTAGAATCTGCTACTTTTACTCCTGGAACAAATTTCCTTTTGCAGAGAAAGGGAGTAAGGTCCTTCAGGCAGCTGAAATCCACTAAGAACAACTGGTACTCATTTCCCTGCTGTGCCTTCATTTTTTAAGAAACTGTGCTGCTTGGCCCTTCAAGGATCAGAGCAAGAGGGAGTGAGCTACTCCACCATTATCCGGTTGCTAATGATAGCCTTCCCACCCCAGATGAGGCAAGCTTGAGGCATGTGTTTGACCCCAGATCCTATAAAGTGCCCTAGACAGTCCTCAGTTAGCAGAATCTGATGAGAACCTCTCCTTAAAGTTTGTATTTTCTCTGTCTCCATTGATAATATCACCAACCCCATCATTTAGACGAGGCTCAGAGGTTGAGTGCTTTGAGCAGGATCTCACCCAACTTAAGTCATACCTGGGGCTTTCAACCAGGTCTGACTGTGAAGCTCTTCTGTTCTTCCGCAGCATTGTTTTGAATGTGGAATCCAAGAGAGAACCAATCAAAATGGTAATATGGACCCCAAATCCTTGAGGGATCTAGGGAGAAACCCAGAGAGGCTCATTTTCGTTCCTTGATGGTAACGCCTTTTCTCTTGACTGCCAAGGGCTCTGGGTCAAAGAGTAGGCCGTTTCTTTGGGAAACTCCCATCAGCCATAGAGCTTTTGTGTTCAGAAGAATTGTCTTGGTAGCATGCCCAAGCAGCAGGCCTCCGGTACCCACAGGACAGATAGCCCTTGTGTTCTTCCATCCAATGAAAGAACCCAATGAACCAACCACTGTGCACGGAGCCCCTCCTGTGGACAAGGGCCTCCTCCGGTTACCCTTCAGACAAGTTACAGGAGCCGGTCACTTCCCACAGCTACAGAGTGATTCCTTTTCCCTTTCTGCCATACCACAGAGACCTCTGCATTACCAGGATCTCTAAGGGATGCAAAGAAAACCCAGGAGAGGTCTGGATGAGACGAGGGAAGCAAAAGACTTCCTAATTGTGCCACTAAAGGGCATTCTGACACCAACCCTCTTCTCTAGGTATGGAGGGGATTAGAGGGAAAATAGGATTCACACAGGACTCTTATTCATTGTGACCCTTCAAATGCAGCTCTGGAGGGAGAGGGGTGATGAGGGAAGCAAGAGGTAGCTGGGGAGCCCTGTTGCTGCAAAGTTATTGAAGTCATTTACTCTTAAGAGAATGTGGAGCTAGATTCACCTCTTGGAATTACACCAACATGGCTGTAGAAAACTGAGGCTGGCATGGAGGACGGGATGAGGACATTTGTGAGCAAGCGGGTGACAGAGGTTTGAAGGATAATTGCATGGTGGGGGCTTTGCCAGCTGCTCCGGCTCCAACAGCCAAAGCTGGCACAAAAGGCAGCTGTTGGGGACCCCCTTCATCCATCCTGAGCCAAATTTCTTTTGATGAGCAATAAAGGGCTAGGAACCCTGAAGGTGAACAAAAAGTTTGAGCCATGTGTGAATATGTGTGTTTTATGTAACTTCTGGTGGATGCAAATAGATTCAGAGAAATTAAGAACTCCAGAGGCCCTTAGAAGTAATCTAGCCCAACCTACCTTCTACCCTACTCTTGTGGAAACTGAGGTCCAGAGAGGGAAGGCGACCTTCCTGAGGTGTGGGGGCCCCAACCTCCAGACTCAGCAAGGCGAGGGAGGCACAGTCTGTGTCCCACACAGCCCTCTTCTTTCTGCAACCTGCAGACTCAAGTCTGGAAGTGCTTGGCCCCCTTCTGGAGCCTGGCCAGGCAGGGAGTGCATGGCCACAGCCTTTGTCAGAGTGCTTCCTTCCCCAGGGCTCTTCCCCAGCTTCTGCCTCAGGATGGAAGCCTCCAGACAGGCCCAACTTCAGGGAGTCCTGGGGCCACCTCAGGACTACCACCTGCCTGAAGTCTTCCCTAGGCCATGTGAGCACAAAAAAAGAACTGGATATTTTCCTTGTAATCCATTTTAAGGCTCTCTTCAAGTGGAGTTGGAATATGTCATTTCTTTAGTCAAAAAGCTTCCAGCTGGGATGAGGGAAGGGCTGCATGGTGAGGGTGGCCTGGAGCAGGCCCAGTGCTGCTTTGGGGATCAGCATCCAGTGTGAGATACTGTGTATATAAACTATACATAATGTATATAAACCGGGATGTAAGTTTGTGTAAATTAATGGTTTATTCTTTGCAAATAAAGCTTTTTCCCCTTGTTCTTAAAATCAGCTTGAGCACTTCCTACCTGCTAGGCGCCTTTTGAGGGGGGTTGGGGCGGCTTGTGGGATCTTAGTTCCCTGAACAGGACTGAACCTGCGCCCTCAGCAGGTTCCTGAAAGCCTGGAATCCTAACCACTGGACCACCAGGAAATTCCACTACATGCTTCTTTGATACCACACATGAACTGGGAGAAGAACTGAGGCACCCATTTCAGAAGGGGCAGCAGAAGCAAGTTCTGAGTTCCCTGTCAGAACATCCCATATCCTCTCTGTGCCCCAGCCCCCATGCGCCCATCCCCATCACCTGGGTCTTTTCCTGTAACTACATGTCCAATAGGCTAGGGGTCCTGCAAAATGAACATCGTCCTGAGGCGAAGACACAGCAGGGAGTCACCCTCAGCTTGAGACCCTGACTTCTGTAACATTCTTCAGGCCTGGGCCCAAAATAGCTTGGGTAGGTCCAGCCTCCAGCTCCGCATGACGTATCACTCATTTTGCAGATGAGACCAACATTAGAGAGGTAAAGTAGCTCCCCAAGCTCATCCAGCTAGAAAGATTAAACTTCCAAACAACTGTTGACAAGATCCTACAGTGTCAACTTTCTTCTTTAAAAATTAGGAATTTCCCTGGCTGTCCAGTGCTTAAGACTCCTCACTTGCAGGGGGCACGGGTTTGATCTCTGGTCAGAGAACTAAGATCCCACGTGCTGGGTGGCAAACAAACAAAAAAATAAAATAGACAAACTTGAAAAAATAACAATAAAAATAGATTAGAATTTTTTAATTGGATAAACTTTATTCTAAACATTGAGATGTCATGACATTTAGGGCATTGTTTGCTCGGGGATAAGCAGTGGGCAAAATAGTTGGAGAATAATTTTGTGTAGCTCTCCAGTATACGAAGTTCAATCACATTCAGTATATCGTCCCACCAACCTTTGAAGTCAGCACTGGAGGAACTATTTATCTCATTTTACAGATGAGAAAACAGACTCAGGGAAGACTTATTGTTTCAAGCCATAGGGTTTGAAAGTGGAGGGGCCTGAATCCAAAGCCCACTGGATCTCAAGGCCTCCAGTCCTGGAGAAGCCTTGATGCCAGGAGATGGGGCTGCTTAAGAGCTGAAGAGAAAGACGAGAGCAGAGATCCTAGGGAACAGGCTGATTGGGGCACAGACAGTATCAGAGGTGGACTTTTTATTCTGTCTCTTGTTTTTCTCAGTTCTGATGCTGAGTGGGTGCATGTGAGGGAGGTTTCAGGACACCTCTCCCCAGGGCCTCCCCTGCCTTTGGGGTCATCTCCTTGTAACCCCAAGGTAAAGTCAGAGAAGAGCTGGAAGGAGAGAGATGAAGGAGGAAGAGGGATCCAGAAAACAGCCAAACCGGCACCCACACACACAAACCCATCACTCCGAGGACTGACCAAGTCAGGAGCAAGACTCATACAAAAGTCTTCCTGTTCACATGTTCCACACCTTCCAACCAGGCTGAGAGGCCATGGGGGTTGTCTGTCAAGTTACCACCAGCTCTTGGGCCTCTGAGAAGCCAAACTTGGTCTTGTACTGATCAAACAGTTGGCGCAGGGCATCCACATAGATTGCGTGGTATTTAGCCACCGTCTTATTGCTTGGGTTCTCAATCTTGGGCAGTGGTAGAGGCTTCCCAACTGCCAGGGGAGATGGAGAAAAAGGGAAAAGCATCAGAGTGGCTCACTCCTCAGAATGGGCCTCCAGCCCAGGTTCTCCGCCATGCTTCCCCCACCCTACGCACATCCTGGCCAGCCTCCCTGCCTCTGACCATGGCCAGAGCCAAGGTCTAGCACTGGAACCAGATCCTGTGTCCTAGACGTGGCTGCCAGCTGAAGGGCCCACTTACCAATGGTGGTAACAGGCTGAGCGTAGGGCAGTAAGCCTGGGGAGTTCTCAGTGAGGCCGCGCCCATAGAAAGCACAAGGGTAGATGTGCACCATATTCTGCAACCACTTCTGGAAGCGATTGATGAAGCCCCCCGGGGTGAAAGTGTACTGATTGTAGAGTTCTGTCTCCCCAAAGGAGTAGGCCGGGATTACAGCCACCCTGAAGAAAAAAAGCATATTCTCTAATGGTTAGAAATGTAGGCTGACCACCAATGCTCCCTAGGTCTCCTTGTAAGTTCCTTCAGCCCTTAACCCAGCTGGGCCCAGGTCCAAGCTAAGTGGAAGCAATGTGTGGTCTACCCCAGGCCGCCTGCAAGCTAAGGGAAGCAAGTCCCATTGTGTGTGTTAGTTGTTCTGTCATGTCCAACTCTCTGTGATCCCACAGACTGTACCCGCCAGGCTTCTCTGTCCATGGGATTCTCCAGGCAAGAATGCCGGAATGGGTTGCCATTCCCTTCTCCAGGGGATCTTCCTGACCCAGGGATTAAACCTGGGTCTCCTGTATCATAGGCAGATTTCTCACCATCTGAGCCATCAGGGAAGCTCCAGTGAGTCCCAGACCCTCCTGTAAACCCACATTGTCTGAGACACTGGAAGCTAGGAGCCAAGGGCCACTTCTTTTTGGTTTCTTTCGTTTCACCCACATGAGAATTTTGGCTTTCTCTGACATACAGTTGCAGCCAGTCACCTTTTTAGAGAGACTGGTCCAGATGAGATGCTAGTCTGAGGCAGATCAGGTTCCAGGCTGGCCTGCTGGCCTTTCTTCAGAAGCAGAAATGCCTCTAGAACCTGACCCAGCCTCTACTCCACAACAGAAGCGACTTTTCCCCTCCCTCTTTAAATATCATTTCCTCAAAACCTCTTCTTCCTTCCCTGCTGGGCTTTTGGACCCCCTCTCCCCAGTCTGGACCAGAAGTGTCCTTACCCATGCCGAAGGGCCATGCGTATGAAGCCAGTGCGGCGCTTCAGGAACAGAGTGGTAGATCCAGGCAGGGCATATTTGCACTCAGCCAGGCCACCAACGACCACCATCAGCATGTTGCCTGTGCCTCTACGGGTAAGCAGGAAGTCCATGGAGGACTGGCTCACAGAGCAGGCCCCTGGTAGGCAGGAAAAAAACAAAAAGATCATTGGTGACCTGCTAAACCTCCTAACTTTCCTCCCTACTTCTTCTAAGGTGGGGAGAACCCTCCTTAGGGAAGGGCTCTCTTAGGCAGCTGAGCCTAAGGTAGCTTTGCAGACCAGAGGAGATCGCAGAGCCGGCCTTGTTCTCACCTATTCACCCAATACTTCTTTCTCGGTGAGCCATGTATTTCTTTGGCTTTCCAACCCCAGGAGCCAACTCACCTACAGACATGACATATTCTCTGAGGAAAGGCACCCAGAAAAAGGCCCCCAGTGTGAGGACATAAGGAGTGATGCCAGGAAACATCTTGGAGAAGCCTGACATCTCTGTGGCAAAGTGGCCAAACCATGAATGGGACATGATCCCATGAGGGTGGCAGACGACAATATAGTTGAGGCTGGGGGAGAGATCATGAGTCTTCAGAAGCTGTGGAGGAAAGCGAAGTCAAGAGAGATATAGCCAGGGAAGAGGTCCTCTCTTTTGGCCAGAGACCTAGAAAGGAAAGGGCTGTCATGTCTGGCCGTGCAGATGGGGTAACACACAACTCTGGGGAGCTTCATTCACATAGGCCTCAATGTGAATGATGCCCCCGCCCCCCGCCCTGCCCCAGCTGCTGCCACAGGGAGCCAGGGCTGGGCCTGGGGCCCCAGTGGGGATCTGGGACTCCTCACCTTGAGTGGGAAGTAATCACAGTACTGTTTCCACAGGCACCATTGCCTCACGCAGGTAAACCGGCGGCCACCTGAAAACAAAGCTGATATAGCTAAGCTTTGTCCACCCTGTTGTCTTCTTCAGAGCCCTTCAGGGCCTGTCTCAGGGCGCCCTCACCCCTTCCTGTTTCCTGCCCCCTTAAGCGACAGCCAGGCTGGGAATGAACTTCAGGGCCTGTTTGGGACAGCCCTAGCTCTCTGCTGTACTAGCTGCCCCTCCCCGAGCCCACTCCAGCTCCCACCTGGGCCTCACTGGCACCTTGAAAAGACCCCTTCCCTCACCTCCAGCCCAGAAAGGTCAGGCAGAAGGGCTGCCAGGGAATTGGCAGGAGTATAAGGAGAGAAAGAAAGAGCATATGGCGAGTGGCAACAGCCCTTCCAGGGCCCTCACCTCTCTCAGGGGTCTTCCAGTCAAAAGCCAGCCAGGTGAGGATGAGCACGGTAATGGGCCAGTACGGCGTGAACACCACCAGGTAGAGGTTGACGGCGATCACGGTGGTTACTGGAGGGAGCCCAGGCCAGAGTCAATGAACTGCGAACAGCGCCTCACACTTGCCCTCCCTCTGGGGCTATGTCTACCCCAAGGTCACAAGCACGCTCAGCCGGGCTCACATGACTGTCTTACCTCCTCACCCCAGCACATGCCTGCGTGCCCAGAGCCCCAGCATCTGCCCTAGCCTGGGGAACTTGTTTTGAGTCTAGGAGACAAGGTGTTTTCCTCCCTCACTGTGCTCCATGCAGCCAGCCCTCTCCCCCCAGGGCCTGAACCAGCAGCACTCTGGGCTGTAGTCAATGGCAGGGAGCCAGCGGTGGGTCTCACTGATTTGGCCACCAGAATTTAGGAGTCCTGGAGAGACAGAGCCAGGAATAGTCTTCCTCCAACTCACATTTTTCTCTCCATATCATCTCTGAGAAGGTGAACAGAATGCCAGAGAAAGAGGATGATAACCTTCAACCAGGTTGGGAGCATGCAGGCTGGCAAACAAGAAACAAAGGAGACTGTACCAGAATATGGTGTGGACCATGCTGGGCTCGAACAAGATAGGAACAATGTAGGCTAGAGTAGGTAGGACACACTTCATGGAGATGAGTCACAGGGAGTCATGCTCAGGATTCTTACTGGACTCATTTTTTAAAATGACTGTGAATAAGACAGCGAGAGAAAGGGGGTCCAAAGAAAGGTTAGAGAAGACATGAAACACTCCTAATTGAACATGGCAGAATGAACACAAGTTTTATCGTGACTCCTTGCTGCAGCCTCGTGAAAATTACCACAGGATTTTTTTGTTTGTTTGTTTTGTTTTGTGTAAAACTTTTTTATTCAGCGTAATGTTTTGGGATACAGCCATACTGTTGGGTGTATCAATAGTTCCTGTTTATTGCCAAGTAGTTTTCCTTTATATGAATGAATCATGGTTTATTTATATGCTCCCCTTTTTACAGAATATAGGTTTTCTATTTTTTATTTTTTATATAAATTTACTTATTTTAATTGGAAGCTAATTATTTTACAATATTGTATTGGTTTTGCCATACATCAATATGAATCCGCCACGGGTATACACGTGTTCCCCATCCTGAACCCTCAAGCAATCTATAGATTCAATGCAACCCCTATCAAGCTACCAATGGTATTTCTCACAGAGCTAGAACAAATAATTTCACAATTTGTATGGAAATACAAAAAACCTCGAATAGCCAAAGCAATCTTGAGAAAGAAGAATGGAACTGGAGGAATCAACCTGCCTGACTTCAGGCTCTACTACAAAGCCACAGTCATCAAGACAGTATGGTACTGGCACAGGATGCTTTAAAAGAGAGATTCTGCAAGGAAAAAGAGAACCAGAGAGATGCCAAAGGTGACTGAAAGCTATCAGCGAAATGTTTACCTGCTAGACAGTGGGCAGAGGAGGGATTAACTGACTGAGAACAAGAAAGTTGAAATGTAGTTACTTGCAAGGGGGAGTGTCTACAAGAGTAAGCCTGTTTGCACTGGAGAATCTAGGAAAGACTCAGAATTTGGAAACACCAGGTGTTATAAAAAGTAGATGTAACAGGGCTTTATGGAAAATGTATCAAGGAAGTAGTTAAAACCCCAGACCTCTTCTCCTTCACTATACAGCTGGGCCATGGGAGGATTATTCTCTGAAATAAAATGAACCAAAGAGACTCTAGACTCAGATACTTACACTAGACATAGCTAGGATATTCTATATGCAGCCAAATTATTAATCAAGTATGAAGAGAGAATAAAGACAATTTCCGACATATAGTCAGAGAGTTTGTTTCCCACATCCCTTTCTCAGGAAACTTCTGGAGGATGTGCTCCACAAAAATGAGGGAGTAAAGCAAGACAGAGGATAGCATGAGGTCCAGGTAAAAAGAAATCCAACAAAGGAAGGAAGTGAGCAGGGCCAGGAACAGAGTGAGGAGAGCATGGCAAAATTCAATGAGACATTCACCCTTGGGGTCAGCGACCCAACACTTGCACAGTGCTGAGCATGAACACCTTCTTAAATTGTGCACCCAGGGTGCCTCACGGGTCCTGGAGGCGGCAGTGCTACATGAGACTGGACTGTAACAGGAAGACGCTGGGCTCCACCAGTGAGGTCCTCAAAGAAGTAAAAACGGTGGTGGTGAAGGAGAGGAGACGTGCAGATCCCTGACGTGTTTGTGGAGAGTTTGGGGATGAATTATTGATAACTGATAGATGATGGCATCACTGACTCGATGGGCGTGAGTCTGAGTGAACTCCGGGAGTTGGTGATGGACAGGGAGGCCTGGCGTGCTGCAGTTCATGGGGTCGCAAAGAGTCGGACACGACTGAGCGACTGAACTGAACTGATAGATGACTAAGAGATAACTAAAATTTAAAATGAGGCAATTAACCCAATCAAAAATTCAGGCTAGACATTTCTCCAAAGAAGATGTACAGATGGCCAAAAAACACATGAAAAGATGTTTAATATCACTAATTATTAGAGAAATACAAATCAAAACTACAATGAAGTATCATCTCACACCAGTCAGAATGGCCATCATCAAAAAATCTATGAACAATAACTACTAGAGGGGATGTGGAGGAAAAGGAACCTTTTTGCATAATTGGTGGGAAAGTAAATTGGTGCAACCACTATGGAGAACAGCATGGAGGCTCCCTAAAAAACTAAAAATAGAACTGCCATATGTTCCAGCAATCCTACTCCTGGGCATACATCTGAAGAAACACATGGTCTGAAAAGTTACGTGCACCTCAGTGTTCACTGCAGCATTGTTTACAATAGCCAAGACATGAAAGCAACCGAAACGTCCATTGACAGAGGAATGCAGAACAGCGATGTGGTACATATAGAGAATGGCACATTACTGAGTCACAAAAAGAATGAAATACTACCATTTGTAACAACATGGAAGGACCTGGAGGTTATCATACTAAGTGAAGTAAGCCACACAAAGACAAATACCATATGACATCACTCATATGCAGAACCTAAGTTTTAAAAACTGATATAAATGAATTTATTTACAAGGCAGACTCACAGATTTCAAAAACAAACTTGTGGTGATCAAAGGAGGATGGGGGGGAATGGATAGATTAGGACCTTGGGATTAATATATACACTACTATATATAAAATAGATAACCAACAAGGATCTACTGAACACCACATGGAACTCTACTCAATATTCTGTAATAGCCTATATGTGCAAAGGAATCTGAAAAAGAATGAATATATGTATATGTATAACNGCCCTCTCCCCCCAGGGCCTGAACCAGCAGCACTCTGGGCTGTAGTCAATGGCAGGGAGCCAGCGGTGGGTCTCACTGATTTGGCCACCAGAATTTAGGAGTCCTGGAGAGACAGAGCCAGGAATAGTCTTCCTCCAACTCACATTTTTCTCTCCATATCATCTCTGAGAAGGTGAACAGAATGCCAGAGAAAGAGGATGATAACCTTCAACCAGGTTGGGAGCATGCAGGCTGGCAAACAAGAAACAAAGGAGACTGTACCAGAATATGGTGTGGACCATGCTGGGCTCGAACAAGATAGGAACAATGTAGGCTAGAGTAGGTAGGACACACTTCATGGAGATGAGTCACAGGGAGTCATGCTCAGGATTCTTACTGGACTCATTTTTTAAAATGACTGTGAATAAGACAGCGAGAGAAAGGGGGTCCAAAGAAAGGTTAGAGAAGACATGAAACACTCCTAATTGAACATGGCAGAATGAACACAAGTTTTATCGTGACTCCTTGCTGCAGCCTCGTGAAAATTACCACAGGATTTTTTTGTTTGTTTGTTTTGTTTTGTGTAAAACTTTTTTATTCAGCGTAATGTTTTGGGATACAGCCATACTGTTGGGTGTATCAATAGTTCCTGTTTATTGCCAAGTAGTTTTCCTTTATATGAATGAATCATGGTTTATTTATATGCTCCCCTTTTTACAGAATATAGGTTTTCTATTTTTTATTTTTTATATAAATTTACTTATTTTAATTGGAAGCTAATTATTTTACAATATTGTATTGGTTTTGCCATACATCAATATGAATCCGCCACGGGTATACACGTGTTCCCCATCCTGAACCCTCAAGCAATCTATAGATTCAATGCAACCCCTATCAAGCTACCAATGGTATTTCTCACAGAGCTAGAACAAATAATTTCACAATTTGTATGGAAATACAAAAAACCTCGAATAGCCAAAGCAATCTTGAGAAAGAAGAATGGAACTGGAGGAATCAACCTGCCTGACTTCAGGCTCTACTACAAAGCCACAGTCATCAAGACAGTATGGTACTGGCACAGGATGCTTTAAAAGAGAGATTCTGCAAGGAAAAAGAGAACCAGAGAGATGCCAAAGGTGACTGAAAGCTATCAGCGAAATGTTTACCTGCTAGACAGTGGGCAGAGGAGGGATTAACTGACTGAGAACAAGAAAGTTGAAATGTAGTTACTTGCAAGGGGGAGTGTCTACAAGAGTAAGCCTGTTTGCACTGGAGAATCTAGGAAAGACTCAGAATTTGGAAACACCAGGTGTTATAAAAAGTAGATGTAACAGGGCTTTATGGAAAATGTATCAAGGAAGTAGTTAAAACCCCAGACCTCTTCTCCTTCACTATACAGCTGGGCCATGGGAGGATTATTCTCTGAAATAAAATGAACCAAAGAGACTCTAGACTCAGATACTTACACTAGACATAGCTAGGATATTCTATATGCAGCCAAATTATTAATCAAGTATGAAGAGAGAATAAAGACAATTTCCGACATATAGTCAGAGAGTTTGTTTCCCACATCCCTTTCTCAGGAAACTTCTGGAGGATGTGCTCCACAAAAATGAGGGAGTAAAGCAAGACAGAGGATAGCATGAGGTCCAGGTAAAAAGAAATCCAACAAAGGAAGGAAGTGAGCAGGGCCAGGAACAGAGTGAGGAGAGCATGGCAAAATTCAATGAGACATTCACCCTTGGGGTCAGCGACCCAACACTTGCACAGTGCTGAGCATGAACACCTTCTTAAATTGTGCACCCAGGGTGCCTCACGGGTCCTGGAGGCGGCAGTGCTACATGAGACTGGACTGTAACAGGAAGACGCTGGGCTCCACCAGTGAGGTCCTCAAAGAAGTAAAAACGGTGGTGGTGAAGGAGAGGAGACGTGCAGATCCCTGACGTGTTTGTGGAGAGTTTGGGGATGAATTATTGATAACTGATAGATGATGGCATCACTGACTCGATGGGCGTGAGTCTGAGTGAACTCCGGGAGTTGGTGATGGACAGGGAGGCCTGGCGTGCTGCAGTTCATGGGGTCGCAAAGAGTCGGACACGACTGAGCGACTGAACTGAACTGATAGATGACTAAGAGATAACTAAAATTTAAAATGAGGCAATTAACCCAATCAAAAATTCAGGCTAGACATTTCTCCAAAGAAGATGTACAGATGGCCAAAAAACACATGAAAAGATGTTTAATATCACTAATTATTAGAGAAATACAAATCAAAACTACAATGAAGTATCATCTCACACCAGTCAGAATGGCCATCATCAAAAAATCTATGAACAATAACTACTAGAGGGGATGTGGAGGAAAAGGAACCTTTTTGCATAATTGGTGGGAAAGTAAATTGGTGCAACCACTATGGAGAACAGCATGGAGGCTCCCTAAAAAACTAAAAATAGAACTGCCATATGTTCCAGCAATCCTACTCCTGGGCATACATCTGAAGAAACACATGGTCTGAAAAGTTACGTGCACCTCAGTGTTCACTGCAGCATTGTTTACAATAGCCAAGACATGAAAGCAACCGAAACGTCCATTGACAGAGGAATGCAGAACAGCGATGTGGTACATATAGAGAATGGCACATTACTGAGTCACAAAAAGAATGAAATACTACCATTTGTAACAACATGGAAGGACCTGGAGGTTATCATACTAAGTGAAGTAAGCCACACAAAGACAAATACCATATGACATCACTCATATGCAGAACCTAAGTTTTAAAAACTGATATAAATGAATTTATTTACAAGGCAGACTCACAGATTTCAAAAACAAACTTGTGGTGATCAAAGGAGGATGGGGGGGAATGGATAGATTAGGACCTTGGGATTAATATATACACTACTATATATAAAATAGATAACCAACAAGGATCTACTGAACACCACATGGAACTCTACTCAATATTCTGTAATAGCCTATATGTGCAAAGGAATCTGAAAAAGAATGAATATATGTATATGTATAACTGAATCACTGCTGTACACCTGAAACTAAACATAGTAAATCATCTATATGCCAACAAACTTTTTAAAGAAAAAATAAAGGTAAAAAATAAAATGAAGCAATTATGAATTCCAGAGAAAACACGAAGTTTCACAAGAAGGGAAATATAATCATAGTGCACTAAATAGCTCAACTATGGAGAAGATTTACTAGTCATAGTCAGGGGTTTAAGTAAAACAACCTGGGTAGTTATGGGGGAAAAGGCATATATGGAGCTGAAATCTAATGTTCCATATTAGGAAGTCAGTGATATTGTCTAAAATTGTTACACTGGAAAATAGTAATATTTAGAAATTTTAAATAGTAGAGTTTAGACATATGGAGGTAAATACCAGAAGAAAAAGAGCTAACAAAGTTGAGAATAGCTGCCTCTAGGGAACATATCTAAGCGTGGAGCAAAGGCCAGCACTTTCAGGTTTTGATGTACTCCTTACAAAACTAGGGCTTCCCTGGTGGCGCAGAGGTTAAAGCGTCTGCCTGCAATGCAGGAGACCTGGGTTTGATCTCCGGGTCAGGAAGATCCCCCTGGAGAAGGAAATGGCAACCCACTCCAGTATTCTTGCCTGGAGAATCCCATGGACAGAGGAGCCTGATGGGCTACAGTCCACAGGGTCTCAAAGAATCGGACACAACCGAGTGACTTCACTTTACAAAGCTACTTGACTTCCTCAAGAAATAAAGAGAGGCATGGGTCTAGTCCAGAAGAGATTTGTTTCTTTTAGGCTTTGCTTGAACCCAGACAGTGTCGGGGATACCTTTGGAGGCAGTGCAGCTTCAGGTGGTGACACGAATCCTGCCGCTTAGCATGAGCATGACCGCAAACAAGACTTTGAGCTTCACACTGGCCAAGTGGGGATAGCAACACCAGCTTCCGCCTTATCTTTCTCACAGACTTCATTTGCTGGTCTTGTCTCAAGGTCATCAGGGTCCAAATGGATATGATTCCATTGCAGATTCATAGGGTGAAGAGCCAGGAAAGCTTTGAGGGACAAGCACTGGAACCTTCACCTCCTGGGAGCCCAGGCCCAGCACTCCTCTATCTGTCCCAGGCTAACTCTCCATATAGCCCGAAGTCAAGCTCTGATTAAGAGCCCTCTGGGAAGCTTCTCTCTGTCCTCACCCGGCTTTCACCCGCTCTCCTCCTTCTCTGCTCCACTTGCTCCTTCTCTAGCTCACACGGACCCCTGAACCCTCAGTCTCGCCTCCTCCCTTTCTCTCTCCCACATCTTCTGATCATCAAGTCCTATGAACTCTACTCCAATTTCTTGAATCCCTCTTCTCCCCTTCACAATTACGACTGCTCAGGGCCAAATCACCACAATCTCTGACCTGAATTAAAGTGACAGTCTCTTCCTATAATCAGTTTGGTACCCAAAGCTGTAATGATCTCTCAAAACCACCAATCGGATGCCGTTGCCCTGTGCCCAACCCAGTCATGGCTCCCATGGCCTTCAGGAAAAAGTCCAGACACTTCCATGATTGACAAACCCTGCACAATCTGTCCCCTGCCTCCTTTGCCGGTCTCCTCTGTCTTCCCTCCCCCGCTCTTTCAGCCTTTCATTCAATATTTATTGAGCATCAGTTCTGCGGCTCTTACCCCCTCATACCACTTAACCACCGGCAGCTTCCTGAGTGCTTTGCTCTCTCCCCTCGTCTCAGCTATTGCCCGCTCTCTGCCCTGAACACTCTTCCTTCTTCATGTCTCTCTTACAAGTCCTCTAAGAGTCAACTCAAATTTAATAGAAAGACGGACAAAAGTCATGAATGAGCTGTTAACAGAGAAAGAAATGCTAATTGCTAATAAATACATAAGAATACTTTATAATTAACAAAGTTGAAAATAAGGCTCATTGTTATTTACACCTGTCACTCTGGAGGTGGAAGAAAGGAGTGTGCCTGAGGCCCTTTCCTGCTCACTCAGTGGTCATCTCTGAAGCCACATTTTTCAGCATCACAGTTCTGAGGTGCCTCCATCAGCCTGAACATTTGTATCCACAGAGAGCAGAGACTCCCACCAACCTGTGCTGGGTGTTTACCATAAACAAGAAATAATCATTTGTTGAGTTAAGCCACTGAGATTTCCACATTAGTTGGTTACCATAGCATACATGGGCCAGTCCAATTATTCCACTCTCACATGCCCATCTTACAAATGAAGAAAACAAGACTCAGAGAAGATCAATAAACTGCTCAAGGAGCACAGAGAGTAAGGAGTAGAGCTGTGATTCAAAACCAGGCAGTCTGGCTCAGAGACTATGTTTTTCACATCCCTGTTTTTTTGCCTCTTGGCTATATGTGTATGTGTACAGGCATGGTGGTGGTGGTGGTTTAATCGCTAACTCATGTCTGACTTGAAATCCCATGGACTGTAGACTACCAGGCTCCTTTGTTCATGGGATTTCCCAGGCAAGAACATTGGAGTGGGTTGCTGTTTCCTTCTCCAGGGGATCTTCCTGACCCAGGGATCGAACCCAAGTCTCCTGCTTTGTGGGCGGTCTCCTGCCTTTCAGGTGGATTCTTTACAGACTGAGCCAGCAGGAGAGCCCTGCATGTGGTGAAATACACACACACACACACACACACACACACACACACACACATATCCATAATTTCTGGCTGTGTGCTTAGTCACTCAGCCGTGTCCTATGCTGTGATCCCATAGACTGTAGCCCAGTAGGCTCCTCTGTCCATGGGGATTCTCCAGGCAAGAATACTGGAGTGGGTTGCCATGCCCTCCTCCAGGGAATATTCCCAACCCAGGGATTGAATCCAGGTCTCCCGCATTGCAGGTGAGTTCTTTAGAAACTGAACCACCAGGGAAACCCCAATTTCTGGCTACATACACACAAACTGTTAACAGTGGTTCCCTCTAAGGAGTAACATCCTGGACTAGACTGAGAAAGGGGAGCTGCCAGCCTAGAGGTTCCATGCCCTAGCCTGGCCTGGGCTGTCCATCCTGGCCATACTTCTTCCCCTAATATAGTATAGCTCCTAGGCCATGGGAACACGGTGGCAGTGAGGGGAGGGGGTGGTAATAAGGCAAGTCTGTGGAGATAGCACAAGAACTCAAGAAAGGGGACTCAGCCCTTCCTGAAGAAAGGGCCCCAAGGACTGGGTCACATGGAAGGAGATTGAGAGGCCCAGTTGGGGCCTGGTCCTCAATAAGAGGTCATTTGGAGCAGACTTTTCTCCCCTTTCAGTCAGAAATTTGTACATACATTGAAGGCCTAGCTTCCTCCTTCCTCTCTGGCCTAACATATACACCACGGCCACGTCCATATCCAGCCTCCCAATCAGCAGTAAATAAGGAGATGCAAGTGGTAGGGACAGGAGCTCATAGGCCAAAATCAGGCCCTGGTGGACTCAGGCACAGGCCAGCACCTCCGTTTTCTAGCTGTCCAGTCTTGGATGGACCATTTAGATGGCGTGTCCCTCAGCTTCTGTACCTATATAATGGAGATGATTGGCCACGTTAGGTGCTTAGAACAGTGCCTGGTGTGGGGGTAAAAAACGTAACCGATGTTAGCTAATCCTATATTAGTGTAAGCTATCATTATGTATGTGAGATAATAACTTCTGCTTTATAAGGCTGGCAGGGGGCTAAAATGAAACCATAGGTATGAAAATGCCTGGCACTAAGTAAGTAGCTGGTACATATGAATTCCTTTCTCCTGGCTTCTTCTATCTCTGATTGCCCATCATTCCTAGGTTAACACTGCTTTCTTTTTTTTTTCTCTTAGCATTCAGGGGTCCTGGTACTCACCCCAGGCAGGCCTCTGAGCCCCCCAGTTCCTGTTCTTTAGCCCACTCTTCCTATTGAACAGCAAGCCCCAAGCTCCCAAGGTCCACCTGCCTTCTTCCTTCTCAGATATCTTCCAAGTAGGGGCATTTAGTTCATCCCCTTGCTTCCAGCCAATACTCACCTAAACCACTTAAAAATGAGAATTTTGTTCCAGGCACCTATAGCACCATGGCCAGCAACTAAGTAACTTTCACAAAGAATTTGTAGAGTGAAAAATGGATGGATAAATGGATGAATTCTTTCAGACAAGAGATTTTCAGAGCTCCCTCTGCCACCAAGACAACTGTCTTGCACCAATGGTCTGCTCAGGTCCTAGAGGTCACAGCTATGCCCATTTCCTTGAAGTGCCTCAGTGGAACTGCATCCTATCTTTCCCAAACATGCCTTCCAGGACCCACTGATGACCCAGGAGGGCTCACCACATACAACAGCCACAAGTGTGGCTCACACACATGTGCACACACATTCCTGCACAAGCGTGCACCCAGACCCATATGCACACTCGCAGATCCCACAAGGACTGTGTCCAAGCGTGTCAAGCTGGAGGCCGGGATGGCCAACTGTCCTTATTCACCTGAGACAACACTGGTTTCAGCATCCAGAGTCCTGCTAAAACCTGTAACTTCTCAGTCCCAGGCAAATCATGACATCTGGTCACTCTGCCAAAGGCTGAAGACTCACCGATAACAAGGACACTAAGGGCCCACTGGAAAAGAGCGAAGACCTCCAGGGAGATCTTGAGGTCCTTCTTAGAGGGCAAAACCATTATGCCCAGGGTCCCTGTAACTCCAGGTAAGTGCTCTTCAGCTGTCCAGCCCCAACTGCTCAGGGATCAGTGGTGTTTCCTCCCTTTGTGCTTTATTTTTCAGTCCTGCCTAGTCTCCACCTCCTACCCCCAGGACAGGACCAAAAGACAACATGCTGCCTCTGCTTGTCCAGTTCCTTCCAGCCATCTACCCACCTATACTTTTACCCACTTGGGCAAGGCCCGGGCTGAGATTGTGACACCCTCTTGCACACCTGTGTAGAGAAGTGTAGATGGAGCTCAGGTGTGGGAAATGAGTGGAGGTGGGGGTGGGGCTGCTAAGAGGCCTCCAGAGCCAGTGTAGATAGGTCCGGGAAGAATGCAAGACACACATGGCACCTGTAGCCTGCATTTCTGTTTGTCAGGCCCAAAGGTTTATGGTCTCTCAGTGACAATGTGATTGTGGGGGACGAGGTCACAGGTCACGGCTAGAAATATCTTTGGCCTTTTGCTCAGTCCAGGAGCATTCATTACTCCCCATGAACAAACATCAGATGTGTATCTCTGAACTTTTAGTGAGGGCTGAATAAATTTTCCATTAAATGAATAAACAAATGTGAATACATATATCCCATTGTTTTGTGTTCATGAAATTCTAGAACAGGCAAAACTGATCTATGGTGAAAAAATTTAGTGGCTGCTTCCACCAGGAGATTCACCAGGGAGGGGCATAAAGGACATTTTGGGAGTGACAGCAATATTCTGTTTTTAAAAAATTTTTTTTAATTTATTTTGGGCTGCACTGTGTTTTGTTGCTGTGCGTGGGCTTTCCCTAGTTGCTGAGGGTGGGGGCTACTCTCTATTTGCTGTGTTCAGGCTTCTCATTGCAGTGGTTTCTCTTGTTGCAAAGCATGGGCTCTAGGGGGCAAGGGCTTCCATAGTTGTGGCTTGAGGACTCAATTGCCCCGCAGCATGTAGAATCTCCCTGGACCAGGAATCGAACCCATGTCCCCTGCATTGGCAGGCAGACTCTCAACCACTGGACCACCAGGGACATGCAATGTTCTCTGTCTTGATAGAGCTTTGAGTTACCCAGGTAAAAAACTCATTTGTCAAATGATACAAATGAATGTATTTGCAAAGCAGAAATAGATCCACAGACAGAAAACAAACCTATGCTTGGCAAAAGGGAAAGGTGAGGGAGGGATAAATTAGGAGTTTGGGATTAACAGATACACACTACTATATGCAAAATGAGGACCTATTTATAGCACAGGAACTCTACTCAATATTCTCTAGTAACCCATATGTGAAATTGAATATATACACATATAACTGAATCACCATGCTGTACACCTGAAAATAACACAATATTGTAAACAAACTATCATTTCTCTTTCCATAAAAGAGAAAAAAACTCATTTGTCAAAACTCAGCAAATGTACAATTAAGACTTGTGCATTTCTCTGTAGGTCAAGCCGACTCCCTGGTGGCTCAGTGGTAGAGTTCGCCTGCAATGCAGGAGACTTGGGTTCAATCTCTGGGTCAGGAAAATCCCCTAGAGAAAGGATTGGACCCACTTCAGTATTCTTGCCTGGAGAATTCCATGGACAGAGAGGAGAGCCTGGTGGGCTACAGTCAATGGGGTCACATAGAGTCGGACACAACTGAGCAACTAAAACATTTCTCTGTATGCTGCAAATTTTACCTAAAAGTAAACAAATACTGAACTCTCTTTAATGCTGATATGTTTAAGGGTGAGGAGAACTGATGGCTGCAATGTATTTTGAAATGCATATAGGAGGTATTGACAGCTAGATAAAGGGATATATTGATGGACAGATGTGTGAGAAATCAAACATAGCAAAATATTATCTATACAGTCTAGGTAGCTGGTGTCCACTCTATAATCTTTCAACCATTCTGCAGGCTGAACAATTTTTATAATAAAATTTTGCCAAAAATTTTTCCCTCAAAGCCACAATGAAAAAATAAAATTTTAAAATACAATTTCTCCAGGCCTGGCATATGCGCATGTGGCCTTTGTGTGTGTGTTGTATGTACAAGGTTAAATATTTATCTAGTTGTTAGTCCATGTTTATATATCCATTTCACTAGATGTCATCTCCAATATATGTTTGTATGCTGTGGGGGTGTACAGATGTGAAAACAGCTAAGTCCAGCCAGGTGTGTGTTGCAGACCAAGTCAATGCACGTGTGAAAGACTGAAGGGGTTTCTTAATGCAACACATAATTACTGAAGACACAGTATATGCCAGGGATTGCTCTGGACAGCTGGGTTATATCAGTGAGCAAAACAAATTTATAAAAACAAGTCAAGCTTTCATGAAGTTTACACTCTGGTAGGGGAAGACAGATAATAGAAATGAATTGCCTAACTAATTATATAGCACATTGTCAAGCGATAAGTGCTATGGGAAAATAAATTGAACAGAGTCAGAAGCCAGAGTACAGGAAGTGGGAAGGGGTTAGGTGAGGAGATCAGGCTCTGCAATTTTAAAAGGAGTGGTCAGGGACGGCCATAACAAGAAGGTGGCATTTGAGCAAAGGCTTGAAGGAGATGAGGAAGCAAAAAGTGCTCCTGTCTGGACTGAGAATGTTCCAGGCAGAGGGCACAGCCAGATCACAGACCTTAAGCGGGGAAATGCCTGTCAGATGCAGAGGAGCAGAAACCTTGAGCGGAGTGAAGGGAGCTGAGGAGGTGAAGTCAGAGAGCTTAGCAGGGCCACAGGGTATAAGGCCTTGACCTTCTACTCCGACTGAAGTGGAAGTCAGTGTGGGGTTTTGCGCAGAAAGGGGAAAGGATTGTCTTGTGGTCAGGAAAGAGAAAGGACCCTTTTGAAGGACTGTAGCAATAATCCATGCAGAGATGATGATGGGTCACATTGGCAGGAGTCAGGATGGTGGGAAACGGTCAGATTCTGGTGTTTCCTCTGATGCAGAGGCTCCACGCAAGCACTCTCCCCTCTGAGGCTCAGAAGCCTCTACGTAGGAGCACCATTGGTGAGCAGCCACCATGGGCTTAGCCTTTGCCTGTGAACCTTCCCTGCATTCAACTTTTTCTCATCCAGTCCTGCATGAAACGTGTGGAAGGTGTTGGGTGCCGCTTGGCTGGAATTGTGGTGAAGAGACTTCTGGAAAAGGAGGCTGAAAGGGCAGCAAAGCCAATCTCCAAAAGAGTTAGGACACGGGGATGAGGAGCTTGGGCTTAATACTGAGGGCCTTGAGGAGGTGCCATCAGTTTCTGAGTAGGGATGGTAACTTGTGCCAAATGTCACAGAAGGACAACTGTCAGGCCCAGGGTGACTGTCAGGGCCCAAAGACCTAGTTGCCCCCATGATTGACACACAGGCTCCCCTCCCCGCTTCCTCTCTAATACCTTCTTGCAGGACCAGTTCCAAAGCCATGTGATCTAAGTGGATGGGCTCATGGGGACTGAAAAGCCTGCTGGCCTGGATCTTTCACCTCATTAGACTGACTTCTTTGTTTGGGGTAAGGGTAGTGCAGTCCTTATTCAGGCTCCTGTGAGGGAAACTTTCTGAGACTATTCCTCATCGGGGAACAAAGCTCCATAAACACTGAACACTGGTGAGAGGCAAGGGACAGAGACAGCTCTGGAAGAAAACAGGAGTTTAGGCTTAATATATACACACTACTACACTTTCATCAGCCTTTTTGGAGAAGGAAATGGCAACCCACTCCCGTAGTCTTGCCTGGGGAATCCCACGGACAAAGGAACCTGGTGGGCTACAGTCCATGGGGTTGCAAAGAGTCAGACACAACTGAGCGACTAACACACACACTATATATAAAACAGATAACCAACAAGGACCTGCTGTATAGCACAGGGAATGCTGCTCAATATCCTGTAAAAACTTGCAAGGGAAAATAATCTGGAAATATATATATATAATAATATATATGTATTATATACGGGCTTCTCTGGTGGCTCAGTGGTAGAGAACCCGCCTGCCAATGCAGGAGAGATGAGTTTGATCCCTGGATCAGGAAGATTCCCTGGAGGAGAGCATGGCAACCCTCTCCAGTATTCTTACCTGGAGAATCCCATGGAGAGAGGAGCCTGGTGGACTGCAGTCCATACTATGGTAAAGAGTCGGACACGACTGAAGTGATTGAGCGTGTACCATGCTTTATATATATATACATAACTGAATCACTTTGCCGTATACCTGAAGCTAATACAGCATTGTAAACCAACTATATTTCGATAACAATTTTAAATTTTTCAAAACAAAACAAAAACAAAACAGTCCTGCCTGGGTGTCTGCTATGGAGGGAGTAGGTGACAGGAGCCACTGACTCAGTCTCTGGGTAGAGAACAGGAAAGGAAACGCAAGAGGATGAGCACTTCTTACAAGGCCAATAGAGCAAATTAGAAGCTTGGTTGGGGCCACCTCTTGAGAGAGGGACCTGAGGGGCAAGCAGGCCCTGCAGTGGCATGTGAAGCTAGCTGCTGGTTTCTAGAGTGTGTTCTGCTGACCCTGGGCTTCCAGCAACCTGCTGTGGGGGCTACTGCAGTGAGGGGCTGAGCAAATGGCTCTGGACTTTCCAGCTTCCACTTGAAACAGAGCAACACCTCTCTTTTAACCTCCATCCAATTGGCATCCCATGAGAGATTCTAGTGGACAAAAGGATGGGAAGTGATGGGGAAGGGGAAGCCTTGCAAGGCCCTGGGAAGCAAAGCAGAGAAAGGATCTGCAGTTCCCTGCCCAGGAGAAGCTGCCTCTGCCTGGCCAAGGTGGACTGAGGGCCAAATGTACAGAGTCCAAGGGCACTTCCAGGGGACAGAGCTAAGGCAGCAAGTGGAGACTGTAGCTAGTCTGAAAAAAGAGGACATGCTGCCTGCCACAGAGGAAGAACATGTGGCCTCTGAGTGGTCACGGTCTCCACAGAGTCAGCCCTGAGGGGGGCTTCCTCATTCATACTCAATCCAGACTTGAATTTTGTTATTCCTGCCTCTTCATGCATCTGTCCATCCAAAGACCCTGACTCCTCCACCTCCCACCTTGGTCAGGAGCTCTCAGGGGCAGAAAATGGTTGGTAATGGACCTCATACACTTGGCCCCTAACATGGGCCACACAGCAGGCATGCACTGGTATTCATTAAAAATGCCTGAGTGGGTGGAGAGCTGAATAGTTTGGCTGGTACTGGGCAAATTTCTTGGGTTTGTCTTCCTCAAATGGAAATAGGTGATGAGTACTCCTTCTCGGACTTGTGAGAATCCAGGCAAGGAACAAATGGCCAGTCACCCTGTGAGCTGTGAAATGGTGTCCACGTGTAGGTGGCTGCTGTCAGTGTCATTAAGAGGAGGGGATGGGCACTGAGGAAAAAGCTCAACTGGGCCTGCCCTGGCATGAGCTTCCCTCCAGGCAGTGCTATCTTGGAAAATGGATGTCGGAAACTCAAAAGCAGAATCAATGACAGCGTGAACTTTTGGAATATTCTAGAAGCCTTGACTTCTAACCTGTACAGAGAAAGCCATGGACCCAGCTGACACATCTGCATGCATCCTACTATCATAACACCAAAAAAAAAAAAATGGTCAAGGCTCTTTGGAGGCTTCTAATTCTTAGTCTTATCCTTCTCCATCATCTTCCCACTCCATCTTTTTAAAATCCCTGAAGATTCTGAGACTCAGAGACTGTCAGAGCTGGAAGGACTCTCCAAGGTTTCCAATTCCAAGTTACCCAAGGAGGGTTCCTCATGGCTGTCATCAAGTGCCCTGCCAATGAAATCCTTCTTCCTGCTCTCAGACCCAGGCCCAACTCTCTACTGGTCCTATTCCATTCCCCTGGAAACAGACCCCAAAAAGCTAGTCCTTCCCTAACAGCAATTTTACCCCACCCACATAGGGTTACCAAATAGAATACAGGATGCCAGTTAAATCAGAGTTTCACATAAGCAATTGTTTCAGCATAAGTATGTGCCAACTATTGCATGGGATATACTTATACTAAAACTCTGTTCATTATTCATCTGAAACTCAAAGTTAATGGAGTCCTGTGTCTTTGTTTGCTAATCTTGTCAACCCTCAGCCCCAGGATCATGCGGTCAGTAGTTGACTTTGCCACATCCAGAAAGCAGATCCCAATCAGTGACCTTGGGAGGCCTGCGAGTCACCTCCAATTTCTCAGTTAACCCAGAGATCATGATGGTTTCCATCTTCTGCACTTACTGGTTTAGTCAAATTCTTTCACTATGCCGGGGAGGATCTTCCGGCACACCTCACACTCACACCCATCCTATTCAACTCTTCCACTTGCTGAGCAGGGCAAGTGCAGTTTCCTTTTCTCTCAACTGGCAAACTGAGAATGATCAGGAGATGGAGGCTGACCAAGAAAGCAAAACAGAAGGCTAATGAAGAGGGCAGGAAAGGCCAAGACTGACTCAGCCAGAAGGTGCCAGACGACTGTAAATGGCTGCTCTCCTCTGTCCTGGTGGTGAACACGGAACTTTTCTATTTCTGAAGGGACCTCAGGATTTGGGGGGCTCACGTGGCCATTTCTCCCAGAAGACTCACTCTTACATCTAACCTCATGCCACTGGTAATAGTAATGAGTTTCACACTGTCCGTGTGAATGCATGGGATCCCTTAGCAGGTGGGGAAGGAGAAGCTACACTGAGTATATAGACCACTGATAAGAAGGAACAAAGGGAGAAAAAGGTCTGGGGCCCTAGTTAAGAGTGAGATTGTTCCAAAGCTTGGTTTCAATTGTGCATGTCATTCTATAGCTCTTTGTTTTTTGACTGTAAGCTCCTTGAGGTTAGAGATCTTTGTCTATTGTGTTCATGGTTATATCCACAGTGCCTAGCACAGTGCCTGGTGTCTCATAGGACTGATAAATGAGCAAAGCAGTTGAGAGATAGGAGTACAATCAAGAACAAGAATAGGGTCAGTATGGAAACTCAGCGTGAGTAGATCAGGAAATACTTATGACCTGAGACTGTGAAGGGACAGATGGGAAGAGAAGGAAAGAAAAAATCCTCAGTGACATACTCAGAACCCTTTAATGAAGTTGGCTCTCTGTTGCTTAATCTCTTGGCCTCCTTGCTCACATTCCAACACCTATGTCCCAGCAATGTAATCCAACATGTGAGAGTGCTGGGGAGAGAGTGATTCCCCAGACGCCTAGGAACTGTGAGCTCTGGACAGGATGGGATGATTTTCTTACATCTCTCTTTACATCAAAATATCACTGTATGCTGTTGTTTCTAATTAGTAAAACTTGAATCTAATGGCTTGTGTTTGACAATTTCTCAATAGTCCTTGAGCTCACTGGAAAGTTCCCTCTGATGCAAGTTAGGAACCCAGTCCAAACAGACACTTAAGGACCATTAAACTATGGCTGCGATGGCGTACAAGTGAGAGGAGCTACCCCATGTCCAAAGTCAGGGGCGGTGGCCGAGAGGAGCTACCCCACTGTCCAAGGTAAAGAGCATTGGCTGCGCTTTGCTGGAGTGGCCGTGAAGAGATACCCGACGTCCAAGGTAAGAGAAACCCAAGTAAGACAGTAGGTGTTGCAAGAGGGCATCAGAGGGCAGACACACTGAAACCACAATCACAGACAACTAGCCAATCTGATCACATGGACCACAGCCTTGTCTAACTCAATGAAACTAAGCCATGCCATGTGGGGCCACCCCAGATGGATGGGTCATGGTGGAGAGGTCTGACAGAATGTGGTCCACTGGAGAAGGGAATGGCAAACCACGTCAGTATTCTTGCCTCGAGAACCCCATGAACAGTATGAAAAAGCAAAAAGATAGGACACTGAAAGATGAACTCCCCAGGTCAGTAGGTGCCCAATATGCTACTGGAGATCAGTGGAGAAATAACTCCAGAAAGAAGGAAGGTTTGGGTGAACTCCAGGAGTTGGTGATGGACAGGGAGGTCTGGCATGCTGCGGTTCATGGGGTTGCAAAGAGTCGGACACGACTGAGCGACTGAACTGAACTGAACTGAAGTGAAACTCCGAATTAATGAGGATGCTGATTACCATGGAAACTGCTGTCTGATAGCCTATGAAGGGGAGGAGGATTGGGGGCAGTGAAGTGGAAAGGAGAGAGATGTGGAAGAATGGAGTACGGGCAGAAGCTAGGAAGGAAGAACTGGGTAGAGGAAAGGAACTGCCATTTATTACTGCCTTCCTCAATGCCAGGCACTGAACTGGGGACCTGACGTGCGTTTGATCATCACAACCCCCTGCAAGATAGGCATTAATTCTTTTGCCCCTCCCCCCTCACCAAAAGGCTGTTAATCAACAAGAAGACCTATTGCAATTCCCAGTGTTTATTATTGGAAAGGATAACCTTGAACTCCTTGCCACCAAATCCTTATCAAAAGCTCGGTTGTGAGAAGTGATATTCATACAGAGCTGCTGCCCGAAAACAGGCAGCCCAGCACCTACTGGAGATGCATGGCTCTACAAGGCCGGGCATGTGCCCCAGAAGCTGGATCATAATCTCTAGATGGGAGAATGTGTGTTGCAGAAAGGTGGAGGAGGGGTGGAGATAGAGAGGATGGTAGGCTTCAGTGCAGAGCTCCAAAAGGCACATTGCATGTTATAATAACTACGGTTTACTTAACACAAACTATAGCTAGTAACGCTCAACATTGGCAAAGCTGGTTTCTCTGCACTTCAGGCCACAAAAACAAACCCACATAACGGGGCTTGACATTCAAAGGGACCTGTCATCCCTTCTGCAGCATCTCAAAAAGCAATTTTGATTGCTGCAAACAAGCAGACTCTATGTGACCATTGCTATCATGTCATCAAAGTCCAAAATATGCCTCTTTCATGATCAGAATACTGGCTTTCTAAAATTATCATTGCTCTCATTTTAAGTCATGGTATTTAATTTCTTTGAAACATGCAAATGACAGTACAGGAGAGTGTGAAGTATTTCTATTTATTTAAAATAAGATGGGTGAAGATGGAATAGCTGCACCTTGCCTTATTCCTCCTGCTATTGCAACTAAAATCCCTGGACGTTATGTATAAAACAAACATAAGAAGAGTCTGACAGGTGGAGAGAAGAAGGCAGGCCACCTAGTCCTTAGGATGAGAGGAAAAATGGGATTTTTCTTCTTTGCCTCATATATCCCATACTTGGAGCAGAAGAAGCCAGTAACCCAGATACATCAACAAGTGATGAGAAAAAGAGCCCAATCAAAGCCTTCTCTCTCTAACCAAAGGACTAGGGAAAGATCAATCTAGCAAGACGGGAAATTATTAGACACTAACCACTCTGCTCCAACCCAAACCAGAGGACAAACTGTGGCCCTGACCCCACCCACACTAGGCTAACAAAGGCTAAGAGGGCAGGTTACACTTCTATCCTCCTGAGGCTGCAATGACATGCCCCAATACTCCCAACCCCCTCCTCGCTGGTGTGGTATCAGAGAAGGCCAATTACAGAGAAGAGACTTTTATTTCCATAGGCTACACATGCACCACGTCAGCAGAGACAATGTGGGGAGCCTACAATTTCATCCCACCTGGCAGTAATGAGTTGCCCCTCACCTTCTGCCCCTGACATAAGCTCAGAGAAGATCTAACCAGGAGCCATGAATTTCACCATCATTCAATGGTAAAGAGACCAACCTCACATCCCAAGGGTGAGAAGAGATAGTAACAAAAGAAGCAGTAACTCTGCACTCTGACCCCTCCCAAGCAGGAAGCTATCAGTGGGAACCTAGTGGAACAGAAACTCTCAACCCTGTCCAGGAGTAATGAGGAGTTCCCCTTTGGGATCATTCGAGGCCAAGTGAGAAACCTAGACTTCTACGTCCGCCTGGTAGTAATGGTGTGACAGCTCTCTTCCTTACTGGTGGCAGTGTCAGAGAAGGCCAGCTAAAATAGATAGTTTAAGTGAGATTCAGAGTCTCATTTATCCCAATGACGTAATACCCAAATGCCCAGATTGCAAACAAATAACACTCAAGAACCAGGTGATCTCAAACTGAATAAAAAATAAGACAATAGATAGATGCCCAAACCAAGATGAAAGAGATGTTAGAATTATCTGATAAAAAAACTTTAAAAGGATCATTATAAAAATGTTTCAGCAACAAACGTGCCAGAAACAAGTGGGAAAAGAGAGAAAATCCCAGCAAAGAAAGAGAAAGAGAAAAAGAGAAACTTTCAAAACAGAAATAGAAGATATAAAGAAGAACCAAAGGAAAATTTAAGAACTAAAATACAATAACCCATACTAAAACCTCAATAGAGGGATTTCCTTAGGCTGTCCAATGGTTAAGACTCCACCTTCCAAAGCAGGGGGTAAGGGTTAAGATCCCACATGTTGCAGGGTATGGGCAAAAAAAATTTTTTAATTCAATGGGTAGGCTCAATAAGGAATGGAAAAGACAGAAGAAAAAGTATCATGAACTTGAAGACACAACAATAACAATTGCCCTACCTGAACAACAGACTGGTGAGAAAACAAACTGAAAATAAAATGAATCTTGAGAATGAGAAGACAAGTCACACACTGGCAGACTATATTTGCAAAACACAAACGTAATGAAAAGCTGATATCCAAAATACTAAAAGAATCATAAAACTGAATAATAAAATGAACAGCTCAGTTTAAAAATGGGCAAAATATCTGAACAGACATCTCTCCAAAGAAGATATTCAGAGGGCAAGTAAACAGATAAAAAGATGTTCAACATCATATGTCATTAAGGAATTGCAAATTAAAATGAGACAGTACTATGCACCTATTAGAATGACCAAAATCCAAAATACTGAAAACATCCAGATACTTGCATGGATATGGAGCAACAGGGACTCTGATTCATTGCTTGTAGGAGTGCAAAATGGTATAGACATTTTGGAAGATGGTCTGATGGTTTCATAAAAAACTAAACATAGTCTTAACATCCAATCCAGCAATCATGCTCCTTGGCATTTACCCAAATAAGTTGAAAACTTAGATCTACATACAAAAGCCTCACATGAATGGCTTTAGCAGTTTTATTCATAATGCCCCAAACTTGGAAGCTCCAAGATAACCTCAGTAAGTAATGGATAAACAAACTGCAGTACATCCAGACAATGGAATATTATTCACTGCCAAAAAGAAATGAGCTATCAAGCCATGGAAAAATATGGGGGAACTATAAGTGCATATTATTAAGTCAAAGAAGCCAATATGAAAAGGCCTCACATTGTAAGATTCCAATTATATGACATTCTGCAAAAAGTAAAGGATCAATATGAAGAAGGAAAAGGATCAATCGTTGCAAAGGGCTAGAAGGGAAAGAGGGCTGTAAAGGTAAAGCACAGAAGATTTTTAGGGCGGTGAAACTATTCTGTAAGATACTTTAATGGTGGATACATGTCATACACTTTCCCAAATGAATGGAATGTACAACACCAAAAGTGAATGCTAATATCAATCAGATTTGGGGTGATAATAATGCATCAGTTTAGGTTCATTGATTGTAACAAAGGTACCACTCTGCTGCAGAATATTAATTGGGAGGCAGAGGATACAGGAACACTATTTAATTTTCCTTTCAATTTTGCTATAAACCTAAAACTGCTCTAAAAAACACAGTCTATTAATTTTTAAAAACTGAACAGAGATTCAGGGACCTGTGAGACAACAACAAAGTATCTAAAGTTCCTGGCAGAGTCCCAGAAAAAGAGTAGAAAAGGTATGGGGCTGAAAAAGTACTCAAAGTATGGCTGAAAACTTCTCAAATTTTGTAAGAGATATAAACCTACAGGGGCTTCTCTGGTGGCTCAGTGGTAAAGAATCTGCCTGCAATGCAGGAGCTGGGGGCTGGGTTTGATCCCTGGGTCAGGAAGAACCCCTAGAGGAGGGCATGGCAACTGACTCCAGTATTTTTGCCTGGAGAATCCCATGGACAGGGGAACCTGGCGGGCTATAGTCCATCACACAGAGTCAGACATGACGAGTGACTCAGCACATAAATCTACAGATCCAAGCAGCTGAGCAAAACCCAAATGGGATCAAACCCAAAGAAACGCATACAAGATACCTCATTGTCAAATATCAGAAAATTAAAGACAAATAAACTCCTTCATGGATCACAACCTTGTGGTGAAGCAGCTTGTGTAACTCAATGAATCTATGAGCCATACCCTGCAGGGCCACCCAAGACAGACAGGTCATAATGAAGAGTTCTGACAAAATGTGGTTCACTGGAGAAGGGAATGGTAAGCCGCTCCAATGTTCTTGCCTAGAGAATCCCATGAAGAGTATGAAAAGGCAAAAAGTTATGACACCAGAAGATAAGCCCCCTCAGGTAAGAAGGCATCCAACATTCTACTGGGGAAGACCGGAGGGCAGTTACTAATAGCTGCAGAAAGAATGAAGCAGCTGAGCCAAAGAAGAAACGACATAAGTTGTGGATTTATCTGGTGGTGAAAATAAAGTCTGATGCTGTAAAATACAATACTGCACAGGAATCTGGAATGTTAGGTCCATGGATCAAGGTAAATTGGACGTGGTCAGGCAGGAGATGGCAAGACTGAACACCAATATCTTAGGAATCAGTGAACTAAAATGGATGGGAATGGGCAGATTTAATTCAGATGACCATAATATTTACTACTGTGGGCAAGAATCCCTAAGAAGAAATGGAGTAGCCCTCATAGTCAACAAAAGAGTTCAAGATGCAGTATTTGGGTAAAATCTCAAATACAACAGAATGGGCTCAGTTTGCTTCCAAGGCAAATCATTCAACATCACAGTAATACAAGTCTATGCCCCAGCCACTGATGCCCAAGAAGCTGAATTGAACTGGCTCTATGAAGACATACAACACCTTCTAGAACTAACACCAAAAAATATCCTTTTCATCATAGGGGATTTGAATGCAAAAGTAGGAAGTCAAGAGATACCCAGAATGACAGGCAAGGTTGGCCTTGGAGTACAAAATGAAGCAGAAAAAAATGGCTAACAGAGTTTTGTTAAGAGAACACACTGGTCATAGCAAACATTCTTTTCAGCAACACCAGAGACGAGTGACTCTACACATGGACATCACCAGATGGCCAATATTGAAATCAGATTGATTATATTCTTTGCAGCCAAAGATGGAGAAACTCTATACAGTCAGCTAAAACAAGACCTGGAGCTGACTGTGGCTCAGATCATAAGCTCCTTATTGCAAAATTCAGGCTTAAATTGAAAAAAGTAGGGAAAACCACTATGCCATTCAGGTATGACCTAAATCAAATCCCTTATGATTATATAGTGGCAGTGGTGGATAGATTCAAGGAATTCGATCTGGTAGACAGAGTGACTAAAGAACTATGGACAGAGGTCCATAACATTGTACAAGAGGCAGTAATCAAGACCATCCCCAAGAAAAAGGACTGTAAGAAGGCAAAGAGTGATTGTCAGAGAAGGCTTTACAAATACCGAGGAAAGAAGAGAAGAGAAAGGCAAGGGGAAAAGGGAAAGATACACCCAACTGGGTGCAGAGGTCCAGAGAATAGCAAGGAGAGATAAGAAGGCCTTCTTAAATGAACAATCCAAAGAAATATAGGAAAACAATAGAATAGGAAAGACTAGAGGTCTCTTCAAGAAAATTGAAGATATCAAGGGAACATTTCATGCAAGGATGGTCACGATAAAGGACAGAAATGGTAAGGACCTAACAGAAGCAGAAAAGATTAATAAAAGGTGTCAAGAAACCACAGAACTATGTTGCTACTGCTGCTAAGTCACTTCAGTCGTGTCCGACTCTGTGCGACCCCATAGACGGCAGCCCACCAGGCTCCTCTGTCTCTGGGATTCTCCAGGCAAGAATACTGGAGTAGATTGTCATTTCCTTCTCCAACACATGAAAGTGAAAATTGAAAGTGAAGTAGCTTAGTCATGTCTGACTCTTTGCGACCCCATGGACTGTAGCCTACCAGGCTCCTCCATCCATGGGATTCTCCAGGCAAGAGTACTGGAGTGGGGTGCCACTGCTAAAAGGGCCTTAATGACCTGGATAACCAAGATGGTATGGTCACTCACCTAGAGCCAGACATGATAGAGTGTGCAATCAAGTAGGCCTTAGGAAGCAACAGTATGAACAAAGCTAGCGGAGGGGATAGAATCCCAGCTGAGTTATTTCAATCCTAAAAGATGATGCTGTGAAAGTGCTGCACTCATATGTCAACAAATTCAGAAAACTCACCAGTGGCCACAGGACTAGAAAAGCTTAGTTTTCATTCCAGTATCAAGAAAGGACAATGACAAAAAATGTCCAAGCTACATGCTAGCAAGGTTATGCTCAAAATCCTTCAAGCCAGGCTTCAGTAGTGTGTGAACCAAGAACTTCCAGATGTANATTGAAAAAAGTAGGGAAAACCACTATGCCATTCAGGTATGACCTAAATCAAATCCCTTATGATTATATAGTGGCAGTGGTGGATAGATTCAAGGAATTCGATCTGGTAGACAGAGTGACTAAAGAACTATGGACAGAGGTCCATAACATTGTACAAGAGGCAGTAATCAAGACCATCCCCAAGAAAAAGGACTGTAAGAAGGCAAAGAGTGATTGTCAGAGAAGGCTTTACAAATACCGAGGAAAGAAGAGAAGAGAAAGGCAAGGGGAAAAGGGAAAGATACACCCAACTGGGTGCAGAGGTCCAGAGAATAGCAAGGAGAGATAAGAAGGCCTTCTTAAATGAACAATCCAAAGAAATATAGGAAAACAATAGAATAGGAAAGACTAGAGGTCTCTTCAAGAAAATTGAAGATATCAAGGGAACATTTCATGCAAGGATGGTCACGATAAAGGACAGAAATGGTAAGGACCTAACAGAAGCAGAAAAGATTAATAAAAGGTGTCAAGAAACCACAGAACTATGTTGCTACTGCTGCTAAGTCACTTCAGTCGTGTCCGACTCTGTGCGACCCCATAGACGGCAGCCCACCAGGCTCCTCTGTCTCTGGGATTCTCCAGGCAAGAATACTGGAGTAGATTGTCATTTCCTTCTCCAACACATGAAAGTGAAAATTGAAAGTGAAGTAGCTTAGTCATGTCTGACTCTTTGCGACCCCATGGACTGTAGCCTACCAGGCTCCTCCATCCATGGGATTCTCCAGGCAAGAGTACTGGAGTGGGGTGCCACTGCTAAAAGGGCCTTAATGACCTGGATAACCAAGATGGTATGGTCACTCACCTAGAGCCAGACATGATAGAGTGTGCAATCAAGTAGGCCTTAGGAAGCAACAGTATGAACAAAGCTAGCGGAGGGGATAGAATCCCAGCTGAGTTATTTCAATCCTAAAAGATGATGCTGTGAAAGTGCTGCACTCATATGTCAACAAATTCAGAAAACTCACCAGTGGCCACAGGACTAGAAAAGCTTAGTTTTCATTCCAGTATCAAGAAAGGACAATGACAAAAAATGTCCAAGCTACATGCTAGCAAGGTTATGCTCAAAATCCTTCAAGCCAGGCTTCAGTAGTGTGTGAACCAAGAACTTCCAGATGTACATGCTGGGTTTCAAAAAGGCAGAGGACTTCAGCAACACATCAGAAAGCTCATACACCATGATCAAGTTGGGTTTATTCCAGGGATGCAAGGGATGCAAGTCAATCAATGTGATACATCATATTAACAAATCAAAAGATTAAAAACCATATGATAATCTCAATAGAGGCAGAAAGAGCCTTTGACAAAATTCAGCACCCATTTACGATTAAAATTCTTCAAAAAATGGGCACAGAAGGAACTTACCTCAACATAGTAAAGGCCATATATGATAAACCTACAGCAAACACTCAATGGTGAAACACTGAAAGCATTCCCCCTAAGATCAGGAGCAAGACAGTGGTGTCCACATTCCCCACTATTATTCAACATAGTTCTGGAAGTCCTAGCTACAGCAATCAGAGAAGAAAAAGAAATAAAAGGAATCCAGATTGGAAAAGAAGAAGTAAAGCTCTCACTGTTGCAGATGACATGATGCTGTACATAGAAAACCCTAAAGATAGTATCAGAAAATTAACTAGAGCTAATCAGTGAATTGAGCAAAGTTGCAGGATACAAAGTCAATACACAGAAATCACTCACATTTCTGTATACTAACAATGAAAAATCAGAAAGAGAAATTAAGGAATCAATCCTATTCACCATTGCAGCAAAAAGAATTAAGTATCTAGGAACAAACTTACCTAAGGAGACAAAAGAACTGAACACAGAAAATTATCAGACACTGATAAAAAAAAAATCAAAGATAACATAAACAGATGGAGAAATATTCCATGTTCCTGAGTAGGAAGAATCAATATTGTGAAAATGACTATACTACCAAATGCAATCTACAGATTCAATGCAACCCCTATCAAATTACCAATGGCATTTTTCACAGAACTGGAACAAAAAATTTCACAATTCATATGGAAACACAAAAGACCCTGAATGGCCAAAGCAGTCTTGAGAAAGAAGAATGGAGCTGGAGGAATAAACCTTCCTGACTTCAGGTTATACTACAAAGCTACAGTCATTAAGACAGTATGGTACTGGCACAAAAACAGAAATATAGATCAGTGGAACAAAAGAGAAAGCCCAAAAATAAACCATGAACCTATGGATACCTTACTTTTCACAAAGGAAGCAAGAACATACAATGAGGCAAAGACAGCCTCTTCAATAAATGGTGCTGGGAAAATGGGACAGCTACATGTAGAAGAATGAAATTAGAAGACTTCCTAATACCATACACAAAGATAAACTCAAAATGGATTAAAGATCTACATGTAAGACCAGAAACTATAAACTCTTAGAGGAAAACATAGGCAGAACACTCGATGACATAAATCAAAGCAAGAACCTCTATGACACACCTCTTAGAGTAATGAAAATGAAAACAAAAGTAAACAAGTGGGACCTGATTAAACTGAAAACTTTTTACACAGCAAAGGAAACTATAAGCAAGGTGAAAAGACAGTCCTCAGAATGGGAGAAAATAATAGCAAATGAAACAACTGACAAAGGATTAATTTCCAAAATATACAAGCAGCTCATAAAAGTCAATACCAGAAAAACAAACAACCCAATCACAAAGTGGGGAAAAGACTTAAACAGACATTTCTCCAAAGAAGACATACAGGTGGCTAACAAACACACGAAAAGATGCTCAACGTTGCTCATTGTTGGGGAGATGCAAATCAAAACTACAATGGTAGTTTCTGACCTCTCACCAGTGAAAATGGCCCTCATCAAAGTCTACAAACAATAAATGCTGGAGAGGGTGTGGAGAAAAGGGAATGCTCTTGCACTGTTGGTGGGAATGTAAATTGATGCAGTCACTATGGAAGACGGTATGGAGATTCCTTAAAAGACTAGGAATAAAACCATCATATGACCCAGCAATCCCACTCATAGGCATATACTCTGAGGAAAAAAAATTGAAAAAAGACCACGTATCCCATTGTTCATTGCATCACTATTTACAATAGCTAGAACATGGAAGCAAACTGGATGTCCATTGACAGATGAATGGATAAAGAAGTTGTGGTACATATACACAATGGAATATTACTCAGCCATAAAAATGAATGCATTTGAGTCAGTTCTAATGAGGTGGATGAACCTAGAGCCTATTATACAGAGTGAAGTGAGTCAAAGAGAAAGATAAATATAGTATTCTAATGCATATATATGGAATCTAGAAAAATGGTACTGAAGAATTTATTTACAGGGCAGCAGTGGAGAAACAGACACAGAGGATAGACTTATGGACATGGGGAGAGGGGAGGAGAGGGTAAGATGTATGGAAAGAGTAACATGGAAACTTACACTACCATATGTAAACTAGATAGCCAACAGGAATTTTCTGTATGGCTCAGGAAACTCAAACAGGTGCTCTGTATCAACCTAGAGGGGTGGGATGGGGAGGCAGATGGGAGGGAGGCTCAAAAGGGAGGGGATATATGTATACCTATGGCTGACTCATGTTGAGGTTTGACAGAAAACAACAAAAATCTATAAAGCAAGTATCCTTCAATTAAAAAATAAATATATATTTTTTAAAGGCATAGGAACCGGAGCTCAAATTGTCAACATTCACTGGATCATGGAGAAGGCAAGTGAGTTCCAGAAAAACATCTACTCTGCTTCATTGATTACGTCAAAATTCTTTTATTGTGTGGATCACAACAAACTGTGAGAAATTCTTAGAAATGGAAGTACCAAACCACCTTACTTGTCTCCTGAGAAACTTGTATGTGGGTCAAGAAGCAACAGTTAAAACCAGACATGGAACAACTGACTGATTCAAAATTGGGGAAAGAGTATGACAAGGCTGTATATTGTCACTCTGTTTATTCAACTTATATGCTTTGTACATCATGGGAAATACCAGGCTGGATGAATCACAAGCTGGAATCAAGATTTCCAGGAGAAATATCAACAACCTCAGTTGCGTAGATGATACCACTCTAATGGCAGAAAGTGAAGAGGAACTAAAGAGCCTCTGGATGAAGGTGGAAGAGAAGAGTGAAAAAGCTGCTTGAAATTCAACATTCAAAAAACTAAGATCATGGCATCCAGTCCCATCATTTCATGGCAAATAGAAGGGGGATAAGTGGAAATAGTGACAGACTTTATTTTCTTGGGCTACAAAATCACTGTGGACAGTGACTGCAGCCATGAAATTGAAAGGTGCTTGCTCCTTGAAAGGAAGGCTGTGACGAACCTAGACAGCATGTTAAAAAGTAGAGATAGCACTTTGCTAACAAAGGTTCATATAATCAAAGCTATGGTTTTTCCAGTAGTCATGTACGGATGTGAGAATTGGACCATAAAGAAGGCTGAGTGCGAAAGAATTGATGCTTTTGAACTGTGGTGCTGGAGAAGACTCTTGAGCATCCCTTGGACTGCGAGATCAAACCAGTCAATCCTAAAGGAAACCAACCCTGAATATTCATTGGAAGTGCTGTTGCTGAAGCCTAAGCTCCAATACTTTGAGCACCTGATGTGAAGAACCAACTCATTGGAAAAGACCCTGATGCTAGGAGAGATTGAAGGCAAAAGAAGAAGGCAGCAGAAGATGAGATGGTTAGATAACATCACCGACTCAGTGGACATTAATTTGAGCAAACTCTGGGAGATGGTTGAGGACAAAGGAGCCTGGTGTGCTACTGTCCAAGGGGTCACAAAGAGTCAGGTGCAATTTAGCTACTGAAATACAACAAAGACAAATTTAAAATGTTGAAAGCAGAGAGACAAACAACATCCTATCATCCTAACAATAATGGAAAATAATTCAAAAAAACAATAAATTTATCATCAGAAACCATAAAGGTGAACAAAAAATGACATGACATTTTTCAAGTATCAAAAGAAAAGAATTGTGAATTCACCTACCTCCAGAGAAAATACCCCTAAGAAATGAATAAAGGGGAAATCAGGACATTCTCAGATGAAGGAAAACCAAGAGAATTTTTTCAAAGAGACCTACCTGAAAGAACGACTGAATGATGTTCTCTGAACTGTAAAGATAAAGGAAGAAATTCTGGAAAATCAGGACGGAAAAAAAAGAACATGATAAGCAAAAGCACGGTAAACAAAATGGGCTCTCCTTCTCCCCTTGAGTTGTCGATTATGTTTGAAGATTGAGGCAAAAATTAGAAAACTAATATGGTTTTCAGTGTATATAGAGGACACAAGACAGTTGTATTATAAATGGATGAGGGTAAAGGGATGACAAAATCATAGATTTTGGTAATACACACATATGTGTGCACACAGATACACACACTATAAAGGTACCTAGAGCAACCACCAAAGAAGTTATACAAAGAGATACACTCAGAAACACTGTACATGTATACCTCATTTTATTGCACTTTACAGATACAGCATTTTTTACAAATTGAAGGTTTATGGCCACCTTGCATTCAGCAAGTATATTGGCCCCATTTTTCCAACAGCATTTGCTCACTCCATGTCTCTGTATCACATTTTGTTAATTATTATAATATTTCAAACTTTTCATTATTATTATATTTGTTATGATGATCTGTAATCAGTAATCTTTGATATTATTACAGAAAGATTATACCTTGATGAAGGCTCAGACGATGGTTAGCATTTTTTACCACTGAAGTATTTTTAAAAGTAATGTACATACATTGTTTTTTCAGACATTATGCTATAGACTACAGTATAGTGTAAACATAACTTTTATATGCACTAAGAAACCAAAAAATTGGTGTCGCTCACTTTATTGCAGTATTCACTCTACTGTGGTGATCTGGAATGAAACCTGCAATATCTATGAGGTATACCTGTAGATAATCCAAATTGAATTCTAAAAAATGTTCGAGTAATCCAAAGGAAGGGAAGAAAAGAAAACAAAGAAGCACAGAACAAACAGAAAACAAAAAGTTGGTGTCAGACTTAAGCCCTAACCTGTCAATAATTCCCTTCAATGGAAGTGATCTATATACACCAGTTAAAAGAAGAGTGACAGAGTGGATTAAAAACATGACCCGACTACATGCTATCTACAAAAAGTCACTTCAAATATAATGATATTGGAAAGTTGAAAGTAAAGGGATAGAAATATATATATCATGCAAACATTAATAAAGAATGGTTACATTAATATCAAATAGATTTTAGAGCAAAGAAAATTACTGGAGACAGAGGAGGCGTTACATAATGATAAAAAGGTGAATTCACCAAAAAAAAAAAAAATCCTAAATGTGTAAGATTTGCAACAGAGGTGCAAAATATGTGAAGCAAATCCTGATAAAACTGAAAGGAAAAATAGAAAAACTAGAATTACAATTAGAGACTTCAAAACAGCTCTGAATTTAACAGAAAATCAGGAAGGATATAGAAGTCAACAATACTATTAATGGAATCTAAACAACAACATGTATAGAACACATCATCCAACCATAACAGAAAATACCTTATTTTCAAGCACCCTTTGAATATATGTCAAGATAGAACATATTCTGGGCCATAAACAAACCCTGAAGGTTAGATCAGAGTAGGCAATGGCACCCCATTCCAGTACTCTTGCCTGGAAAATCCCATGGATGGAGGAGCCTGGTAGGCTGCAGCCCATGGGGTCGCTAAGAATAGGACACGACTGAGTGACTTCACTTTCACTTTTCACTTTCCTGCATTGGAGAAAGAAATGGCAACCCACTCCAGTGTTCTTGCCTGGAGAATCACAGGGACAGGGGAGCCTGGTGGGCTGCCGTCTATGGGGTCACACAGAGTTGGACATGACTGAAGCGACTTAGCAGCAGCAGCATAGGCTTTTATCAATATATTAAAACTTGTGAGATACAGTTAAAGCAGTACTGAGAAAGAGACTTATGGCACTAAGTGTATATACATTAGAAAAAGAGGAAAAGCCTGGAAAGAATCATCTAAGCTCCCACCTAAAAAGAACAGTGACCTACACCCAAAGCAAGCAGAGAGAAGAAAAACTGAGAGCAGAAATAAGTGAAATTGAAAACAGAAAAGCAATAGGGGAAATCAGTGAAACTCTGAGCTGGTTCTTTCAAAAGATAATAAAATTGACAAGTATCTAGAAAGACTGACAACAAATAATGTAAGAGGGAAGACATACATTACTAACATCAGGAATAAAGTAGGGAAAAGCACTACAGATCCTGTACACATCAAACCGTAATAATGGAATACAAAGAAACCAACTCTACACACATAAATTTGATTACTTAGATGAAACAGAGGGGGCAGAGGCCAAGAGTGCCAGGCTGCAATGGCACAGGAACAGCTGAGAGGAGCCACCCCGCATCCAAGGTCAGGGTCGGGGGCCAGGAGGAGCCACCCCACGTCCAAGGCCAGGGTTGGGGGCCAGAAGGAGCTACCTTACGTCCCAGGCCAGGGTCGGGGGCTGGGAAGAGCCACTGATTGATTAGCACTCAGCACAGGTGGCTGCGATGACCGGCGCACTCAGCGCAGCCAAGAGGAATTACCCCACGTCCAAGGTCGGGACAGCAGCTGAGAGCGCCGGTCTGCGACGGCACAGGAACAGCTGGGAGGAGCCACCCCGCATCCGAGGTCAGGGTCAGGGACCGGGAGGATCAACCCCGGTCCAAGGAGCGGTGGCTGCGCTGGCGCAGGAGGGCCTGGAGGAGNCAGCCAAGAGGAATTACCCCACGTCCAAGGTCGGGACAGCAGCTGAGAGCGCCGGTCTGCGACGGCACAGGAACAGCTGGGAGGAGCCACCCCGCATCCGAGGTCAGGGTCAGGGACCGGGAGGATCAACCCCGGTCCAAGGAGCGGTGGCTGCGCTGGCGCAGGAGGGCCTGGAGGAGCTATCCCATGTTGAGGGTCGGGAGGGGCAGCAGTGAGGAGACGCCCTTCCTCCAGGGTGAGGAGCAGAGGCTGTGCTTTGCTGGGGCAGCCCTGAAGAGATACCCCACGCTCAAGAGAGAAGAAATCTAGCTCCACCCACCAGAACTCCAAAACAAGCCTCCCGAACCAAGAAATCTTGACAAGCCACTGATACAACCCCACCTACAGGGAGGAAACTCCATAATAAAGAAAAGTCCACAAATTCCCAGAATATAGAAAGGCCACAACAAATGCAGCAATATAACCAAGATGAAGAGACAGAGNGGAGAGGGAGAGGGTGGGAAGATTTGGGAGAATGGCACTGAAACATGTATACTATCATGTAAGAAACGAATCGTCAGTCTATATTCAATACAGGATACAGGATGCTTGGGACTGGTGCACGGGGATGATCCAGAGAGTTGATATGGGGTGGGAGGTGGGGGGGCGGGTTTCAAGATTGAGAACTCGTGTACACCTGAGATGGAAAAAAATTAAAAAATTAAAAATAAAAAAAATAAATTCTTTTAAAAAAAAAGATGAAACAGATCCATGCCTCCAAAAAACACAAACTATCAAAATCCACCCAATATTAAATACATAATTTGATTAGCCTCACAACTATTAAGGAAAATAATTTTGTAATTTTAATGCTTCCCCAATAGTAATTTTTTGGCCCAGATGTTTTCACTGAAGAACCCTACCAAACACTGAAAGAATTAACACTGAGGCTACACAATCTCTTCTAGAAAAACAGAAGACAAGGGAACACTTTAAAATTCATTTTATGAAGCTAATACTACTCTAATAGCAAAACTAAACAAAACAGTACTGAACAAGAAAACTACAGGCAAATATCTCTCATGAAGGTAGGTTTTTAAATCTTTAATAAAATATTAGCAAATAAAATTAAGCAATGTATATAAAGAATTATAAACCATGACCAAGTTGAGTTTATTCCCGGAATTCAGGACTGGTTCAGTACTTGACAATCCATCAATGCAATCCACCATGTTAACAGACTAAAGAAGAAAAATCACACAAACAGTTCAATTGATGCAGAAAAAATATTTGACAAAATTCAGTGCCCATTCATATTTTTAAAAACTCTCAGAAGAATAGAAACAGAGGGTAATTTCCTCAAGTTGATAAAGATCATCTACCAAAACAAAAGCAAAAACCCTACTACTAATAACATACATAATGTGGAGAGATGAGATGCTTTGCCCAAGATCCAGAACAAAGGAAGTCTGCCTACACTCACCACTCTCAGTATAGTGCTAGAAGTTATAATCAGTGCAACAAGAAGACAAAAGGGGAAATGAAAGGATATAGATTGAAAAAAAATGAAATAAAACTGTCCTTATTCACAGATGACATGATCCTCTACAAAGATAATTCCAAAGAATCTATGCACCCCCAAAAAAAAAACCAGCCTAGAAATAGTAAGTCAGTTGAACAAGGTCATAGAATACAAGATGAACATAAAAAAGTCAACTGTATTTCTGCATTCTAGCAATGCACATGTGAACACCAAAATGAAAATACAGCACCATTTACAGCCACTCAAAAAATGAAATGCTTAGTGTAAATCTATAAAATATGTACAGGACATAAATGTTGAAAATTACAAAATATTCATAAAAATAAATGAAATTTAAATAAATGGAGATACATATACATACCCAGGTGTTCATAGATTGGAAAACTAAACATAGTAAAGATGTCATTTCTCCTCAAAATGATATATGGCTCTAACATGATTCTTATGAAAATCCTAGCAAGATTTTTTGTAGATATAGACAATATTATTCTAAAATTTATATGCAAACACAAAGGATTTAGAATAGCTAAAACAATTTTGAAAAAGAATAAAGTTGAAGGAAAGGGTCTAACTATATTCAAGACTTATTCCATAGTAATCAATACTGT
>SJYA01003317.1:1214056-1255958 GCA_006410615.1 Neotragus moschatus | reverse complement strand
TGTATAGTGTTGGGGGAGGGATAGACACATTGATCAATGGAACAGAATAGAAAATGCAGAAATAGATGTACAAAAATATGGTTAACTGGTTTTCTACAAAAGTGCAAAACCAGTTCAATGGAGGAAGCATAGACTTTCCAGCAAATGATGCTGGAGCAATTGGACAACCACAGGTGAAAGAATGAACCTTGGCTTAAACCTCAAACTTTACATGAGAATAAACACAAAAGAGACCACAGATTTCAATCTAAAACCTAAAGTGGTAATACTTTTAGTAAAAAACAGGACAAATTATTTGGGATCTAGGTTTATTTGGGATCAAAGAGTTCTTGACATCAAAACCATGACTTATGGAGGAAAATTTTGGTAAGTTGAACTTTATCAAAATTGGAAACTTTTGCCTGAGAAACACCAAGAGATAAAAAGACAAGTTACAATGTGGGAGAAAATACTTGAAAGGCACATATCCAACAAAGAACAAGTATCTAAAATATAGGAAAAAACTTTCAAAACTCAATGTAAAAAAAAAAAAAACTGTTCAGTTATAAAATGGGCAAATAACTAAGATTTAACCCAAGAGGATATGGCAGAGATGGCAAAAGATGAACATGACTAGCCACCAGGGAAACACAAATTAAAACCACAGTGAGATGTCACTACACATATATCAGAATAACTAAAATTAAAAAAAATTAAGACAACATCAAATGCTAATGAGGATGCAGAGAAACTGGATCCTGTATACACTGCTGGTGAGAATGCACAATGCTATAGCCGCTCTGGAAAATAGCTTCCTAAAAAACTGAATATACACTTGTAATATGACTCAGAAATTGCACTTCTGGGTATTTTCCCCAAAGAAATGAAGACTTGTACTCACAAAAAATATCTATCTATGGATGTTTATAACAGGGGTTGTAACAACCCAAAGCTGAAACAATATATACGTGCCATGGAATACTACTTAGCAATAAAAAGGACTGAAGTTTTTGATACATGTAACAACTTGGACAAATGTTCACTTCTCTCATTTACAACAAAGAGGAGGTTGTCTCAAGAGGCTTTTGGTTTGGGAATTCAAGATACAGGTGAGCAGACTGGGGCAGGATGGGAGTATATTTGAACAGTTTAAGGGTTTAAATTCATTTTATTTTTTACAACTTTTAGAGATTCAGAATAATCGTAAGTAAGTGGCTTGACAAATGCCAGTTGTGCTTCATGGGCATCCTAAGGAGCCCATTTTGGAAGCTTGGAACTGAGGAGAAGGGGAATTTAGGATGGGTGCATTCTGTTGGCACAAGCGGAAGTCTGCTTAACTTGTAGTGAATGAGTGAATGAGAGTGGCTGTTGGTTTCTCACACTGAGATGGGACAGGGTGGATTTCAGGCATAAACTGAAAGAACTCTGTTCCCAGGACCATAAGGAAATGTAAATTAAGTGTTCATCAGTCAAGGGAATGAAAGAACTGGAGAGAGACAAGTTGCCTCCAGAACACAAGGAGCAATGGTAAGTCCAGTGTCAGAGCACACTCAGCTAACAATATTTGTCATGTGATTCTCAAGCATGACCAGTGTCTGCCTTGTGTTCAGGCTAGGACGCGAAGTAGGCAGTTGAGTCTGTGAAAACTCTCCACAAGCTCAGTAGTCACAGATAACAGTACAAAAGTGGGACTTTAAAGCGGGAATTAGAACCCAGCTCAAAACGGAAGCACCCGTTGCTAGGGGGTCTAATGGGGGCATATGAAGGGTCTCCCAACAGCCAATCATAGCGCCAGACGTGTTCAGGGGGCGTAACCATGAAGAGACGTTGGCCAATGGCAGAGAGGACCGTGAATAGGGTGAGCGCAACAAGCGCTCGAGGAGAGCAGAGTGCCGTGGCCAGGGGAGGTTGAAGACCTCTAGCTAGGTTGGCGGTTGGACTGTTGACGTAAACGGTAGTAGTACTTAAGCTGCCACCAAACTTCTCGCCTGCCATTAAAGATCATGGAGGATTCACGGAGTGAACAACAGCGGATGTTACGGCGCCACTACCGCGAGAAGAAAGAGCTACAGGACCGCATTCAGCTCATGAAGAGTTCGGTCCCCAAGACCGACAAGAAGAAAAGAAAGCAGTTGAATCTCGATGTGGCCCGCCTTGAGGCCCAGATGGAGCAGAAGCACCAGCAGGAGCTGGAGAAGTTCCAAGAAGATTTCATTGGTATCAGCGACGTTGATTCTGTCACTGAAAATCTAGCCAAGATGGATCTCGAGAACCAGCCTCCGGGCTTCTCCAGGGCACAGAGAAAGCGCGAAAGAAGGGCAGCCCTCGAGAGAGCACGCCAGGAGAGGATTGCGGAGGCTGACATGGAGTATCTGGCCAGCTTCCGCCAAGACGAGGAAGAGAAGCTCAGCGCCATCCTGGGGGCCAAGTATCTAGAGATGAAGGATATGCCGACTGATAGCCACTGCATGTATCGTGCCATCCAAGACCAACTGGTGTTCTCTGTGACCGTGGAGAGCCTGCGGAGACACACCGCCGAGTACATGCGGAAGCACGTCGATGATTTCTTGCCTTTCTTCAGCAACCTCGAACCCGGTGAGGCCTACAGCCGCGACTGCTTCTTGAGCTACTGCGATGACATCGTGAGCAGTGCATCGTGGGGAGGCCAGCTGGAGCTGAGGGCCCTGTCACACGTCCTGCAGACCCCCATCGAGGTGATCCAGGCCGACTCACCAGCCATCGTGATTGGAGAGGAGTACACCAGGAAGCCACTAATCCTGGTCTACATGCGCTACACCTGCAACTTCGGGGCGCACTACAACTCCGTGAAGCCGCAGGAGGCCGGCGCCGCTGGGGGCGCAGCCCCTCGTCTCTTCTAGGCCTGCCTTTGCCATCGCTGTGGCCGTTGCCACTGGAGCCGAAGTCCTTCGGTTTTCTTTCTTTCTTTTTTTTTTTTTTCTTTTCATTTTACTGAGAGCTCACCCCCTCCCTCTCTGCCCTCCACCCCCTACCTACCTCCCTGGCACTTCTATCCCCTACCATCTTCCCCGAGTTGCTTATTAAGAGATCTGTATAGTCCTCTCTAAGGGGAATGAGTTTGCCAAGTTTTCACCACTTCTTGCCCTGAAGGGTCTCTCTCCCCACCTCCCACCGTGAGAACTGGTCTTGTTGCAAATAACTGTGAGGTTCAAACAGTGGCACCTTGGTTTGATGCATTCTTCACCTTGGTGGGGGGAGGGAAATCAGTTTAGCTCAGAATCTTCCCATTGTCCTGTGAATGTATTAATTACTTAAAGGAGCTGATGTGATCAAAATGATTTGTTTTGAGAATGACTTTTGCTTAGTTCTTTGGGGGAAAATGTACTGTGGGCTGTTGGAGGGGGTTGCCTTTCCCTTTACCTGGGCTACTCAGGAGATGTCTCAAGTTACAAACAAGACATCCTCTAGTATTTTGCTTTGTTTTTTCATAAAACCTTGTGTGGTTGCAAATTAATTGTAGTTTAGACGTTTGCTGAATTCTAAATAATAGCATTTGTTAAATTTAGAAGTTAAATGTAAGCACTAAATACAGAAAATAGAATTACCTAAACTGATAAGGGCTCTAAGATGTGAAAGATCTCAATTTAATTTCCTTTATTAATGACAGGAAAGGATGTGACTTTATTCAAGTAGTTGATCCATTTTATTATATCTGCAATTGGTGTGAAGTAAAAACAGACAAACTGATAGGTAGCTTAACTTACTGTGAGGGGTGAGATCTGAACTAGTAAGTTTCCTGTATTCTCAGACATAAGATGGTATAATTTTATTCAAGTAGTTGGTCTACCTTGTTCTATCTACAACCAGTATGAAGTGTGAAAACTCTGAACTTAGTAATTTTCCTTAATTCTTAGAGATAACAAGTATTTTAAAAGATTTAAAAAAAATATTAAAGTAGTTGATTATTGTTATATCCGCAACTGTTATGAAGAAAAAAAAAGTGAGCAATATACTTTTGTTGATATTTGAGACATGTTGTTATCTTGAATTTTCCCAAAAAATAGTAAAAATGAAATGATTTGCAATAAATTTAAAAATAACCTTTAGATCCTGTATTTCAGTGAGATTACTTACATTCAAGAATTGTTTGCACACAGCAAATTTCTAAAATAAAATATATAACATCAGAAAATGTATGTGATGTGTTTAAAGAATAAAAGCACTTTAAAAATACCTAGTTCTCTATTTTTGTATAGCTGGCTTAGTTCATATAGAGCTTGTATCCCAGAATCTACTTCAGCAAAGGAAGCCTGGAGGGTTAGGGAGTAGGAGTGAAGGGGGAGGAAGCAGTGAAAGGTGAGGCTTTGGGGAGGAGGAATGGGCCTGCAGTCTTGGTGGTAGCCTGGAGTGGAATGCTTTCCAGGGAAGGATTTAGGGAGTAACAAGAAAGTTGAGGCTATCCTGAGTTGACGTTTCACTCAGTGGAAACATGAAATGCCTTCAGTTAAAGGTGTTCTCATTGCTATGCATGAAAAAGAACTCCTACTTTCCAAAACTTGCCGGTCCAGGGCTAGTTGCAAGAGCGAAAGTACCACTGTATTTTTCCCTAAGTGTCAGGGGTCCTGTTCTCAAAATACAAATATGGAATCCTGCCAGATTGCTCACTGTGTAAATGTGTGCATCAGTTATATTTTCATATAGACAGCCGGCTGAGAAGAGGAAGTCCCCGAGAAAACTAGGTATTTGGATGCATTGTGAGAATAGAGCCTTTTATAGGGGTGAGAATGCTGGCTGGAGAGAGAATAGGCCAGGAAGGGAGGCATAATCTGTAGAAGGGGGCCTGGCTGGGAAGAAGGGTGAAAACTGGGGAAGGGCTCAGTCTAGGAGGATGAATGGGACATGGCAGGGGAAAGGGGTGCAGGCAGAAGAAGGAGAGATGGCTAGTTAAGGGAACCTGGCACAGAGTGAAGAGGGAGGCCAGGCTAGGAAGGGGATAATGAGGTGGGGCTGGTTAGGAAAGGAAACATGGCTGATCAAGGGAAAGAGGCCTAGTTGAGTTAGGGAGCAAAGGATAACAAAGGAATACGTGACTGATAAAGGGGGCAAAGACTGGGAACTGGCACCTGACCAGGGAAGATCTGGCTAGGAAAGGAGGCTTAAGCTGGGGAACGGAGTGAGGCTGGGGAAAGAGGCCTGTCTTAGAAAAGGAGCACAGACTTGATAGGATGGCACAAGCTGAGGATGGAAGACTAGCTGGGATGGGGGGATTAGGAGGTGAAAATATCCTGGCAGGGAAACGTGGCCTGCCTGGAGAGGGGTTCTGGCAAGGGAGTGGTGCCTGGGAGGGAGGGGACATCTGCCTAGGGAATGAGAGGGTGGTGAGAGGCTTGAATGCTGAGGTCGACACAGGCTGGGCATGCAATATAGGCGAGTTGAAGGACCTGGCTGGGAGAGGGGGCTTAGCAGGTGGGGAGAGCCTGCTAGGCAGGGATTCTGCCTGGGAACAAGGGTGTATATCCTGACAGGTCCTGGCTGAGGAAGGGCACATGGCTGAGGAAAAGGATCTAGCTGAGGGTGCGGGGCACAGGCTGGGGATGGGGGGGAAGGTCCGGCTGAGGAGAGGGAATAAGCTAGGGAAGGGGTTTGGCTGAGGAAGGGGTACAACAGTTGAGGAAGAGGGCCCTCATGGGAAGGAGGCCAGCCTGGGAAAATGAGCTTCAGTTTGGAGAGAGGCGGTATGTTCTGGTGTGAAGAGAGCCTGGCTTGGGGGGAGGGATCCAGATGGGAAAGAGTCGCCAGCTGGGGGCATGTGTGGGTCAAGGGTTCCTGGCAGGGAAAGGTCACATGTTTAGGGAGGGACTTCACTGGTGATGGAGAGCTGAGAGGGGGATGCCTGCCTGGGGAAGGAGGCACTGGCTATGAAAGGCCACTGAAGGGGAACTCCTTAGAAAAGTGGTCCAGCTGAAAAGGGAAAGGACAGGCACAGGGACCTGGCTGTCAGAAGGAGGCCCCTTCTGGGGTAGGGGTCCCATGAGGGCAAGGGGTCAAAGATTTGAAAAGGGGCCTTGCCTGGGGAAGAGTAGCCTGGCTAAGGAGGCTGTCAACAGGGTCGCAGATTTGGGAAGGAGCCTGGCTGGGTGAGGGTCCTATGAGCAGAAGGGTCCTACATGGGGAAGAAGATGGACTGGATTGAGGCCTGTCTGGGGAGGGGAGGCTGAGGCCATAGGATGATATAGAAGCCGGGCTGCGGCAGAGTGGGAAAACTTCCAGGTAAGTGGTTAGAGGCTGGAGAGTTGGGCACAGGATAATAAGATGACTGGTTTAGAAAGGGGCAAATCCAAAGAAGGAGGCATAGGCTGAAGAAGAGGGTCTGGCTGAGAAAAGGGTCCTGGCTAGGCAAGGGGACAGAGACTGGGAAAGGAAAACCACGTTGGGTCAGAGAGCCTGGATACAGGCTCTGAGAAGGGAGCAGTAACACTCTGGGGCAAGGGCCTGGGTAGGGTTGCTGCAAAAGGGGATAATGGCTGGGAATGTGACTCAGCTGGGGAGAATCTAGGTGGGTGTAGCAGAGGCCTGCCTAGTAGGAGAAGGAAACCAGGCTGGAGAGCTAGACTTGGCCAGGGAAGCAGACATAGGTAGCTGGGGTGGAAAGCATCAGTGGACAAAGAGAGCCTGGATGAGGAGAGTCTGGCTGATTTTGAAGTACAGGCAGGTTATGGGCTTCTGATAGGAGATGGGTTATGTACTGGAGCAGGCTGCATAATATGGGGAAATGGGACTACCTGGATGGGGCAATGGGGCTGGCTCCAAGGGTATGTAGACTGAGAAGCAGCATTTGGGAAGTGAGAAAGGAGGAACAGGCTGGTGACAAGGACTAGGGGCTTGGTTGATATAGGGTATAATTGGTATAAGATGAAAAAAGGATTCTTGGCTTTTGAAGGAGGAAGGCCTAGGGCATGACACCCGGCTAGGGAAGATATCTGCACATAAAGTAGGGAGGAACTGGGTAGAAATGGGGGAGGAAGGGTGCACTGGCCAAGGAAGGGGGCATGGGTAGAGCAGAGGCCCTGAGTGGAAAAGAGGGCTTAGGTTGGTGAAGAGGGCACTGTCTGGATAAATGCGGGCCTTGCTGGGAGTGGTGGGGGAGGGGCTGGTGCTGCCCACGGAATTCTTTGGCAGAAGGCACCAAACAAATCAGCAGAGTCCCATTTTATAGGCTTGTCCTTAAAGAAATAACTATTTCTTTCTTGGGAACCCTTAAGATCTTACTGGGTCTGTCCCAGCATCCTCCACTGGATTTGCCGTCTTCTGGAAGGACAGGGAAGAGTAACCCCCGGCCAGATCCCACCCAGGCCCAGAGCACAAAAAACAAGGGGCCTTCACTGTGGGATCTGGCAGGACAGAGGGACTTGCAGTCTGTCCCATTTTGTAACTGACCACAGTCACTAAGGACAGTGATTGTTCTGGGCAATTTTGTGTGCAAAAGCCATGGGATACTGTTCCCAAAGGAATCCAATTCCAAAAGCAACTTCATTAATTTACTTACTATTCTTCATTCACCCATTATCATGTCTTTTTGCCTTAGGAGCCAAAGACAAGGATATTTAACTGGATTTGAAGCCCAGTTCATCTATCCACTTCCTATTTTTGTGACTTGGATAAGTCATTGACTCTTTCTGGGTTTCAGTTTCCTCATCAGTGGTGTGGGACTGTTAATACTTGTCTTAGAGTATCTCTTGGGATGTTAGGTACATTAAATGAAAATACATATAAAATGTACAATAAATGTTATTATCATTACCTTAGGGGTCTAAGACTATGACACTATCAGGTATGGCTGCAACCACTCCTTCATTTTGTCTACAGTAACTTTTGGAGCCACTTAGCTTCTTTCCACAGGTCCCACAGTGGGAGCCAGAGCTCTTTGGTCTACAGTGTAAAAGCAAAAGCCATTGGAGTTTACCAAAGTGCCCTCTTGGGGACAGGGTGGCCCATGTACAAGGACTCTTCAGGTCAGTCAGTATCTTCCTTCCAGGCTTTTTCTACACAAACACATAAACACACATATTGTAAAAAATCAAACTCGTATCATTCTATTCAAACTACTTTTTTTTCTTTTACCTAACAATACAATATAAGCATTTCAGTTTGTCCTTAGTCTTCAATACGATGATTTTAATGCCTGCATTCTAGCCTGTGAATGTGCCATGATTTATTTATTCTATTCTATTGTTGGACATTTAGATTGCTTTCAATTTCTCACTGCTATAAATATGTCATTGTAATATCCTTGTAGCTGAGTCCTTGTCTATATTTCTGATTATTTCCTTTTGATAAGATTCCTAGAAGTGATCTAGATCAAAAGGAGAGGCTTTTAATGCATACTGGTAAATTGCCCTCCAGAAAGAGTACACCAATTTACACTTCCAGGAAATTAGAGTGTTATTTTTCCATATAGTTGTGAACACTGAAAATTATCATCTTTGCTAATTTGTTAGGTGAAAAATGTTGTATTAGTTCACCCTTTGTTGACTACTACTAAGATGGAATATTCCTCTAAATATTTATTAGCATGTATATTTCATTCCTGACCTTTGCTTAATTTTCTAAGTTTATTCTTCTTAGGGATTTTTAATAGGTCTTTCCACTTGTCATTCAGACTTTAAAAAAATAATTTTTCCCATATATTATTAACCTTTCAGTTTTACATATGCTAAAGTTTAAAATTGTAGTGCAGTCTATCTATTGATCTTTTTCTTCATGGTTTCTGTCTTATCATGCTTAGAAAGGGCCTCCCCATCCCTAGGTTGAATCAACATTTGTATACACTTTCTTTCAAGTTATTTATGCTTTCTGTTTATATTTAATACTAGCATATCCACCTGGAAATTATTTGGGTATAAGATAAAGACGTAAATTGATATTCTCCAATTATGGTAATTAAGCAGTTAGCCCAACACCACTTATTGAATAATCTACCATTTCACCACTGATTTGAAGTGCCACCTTCCACATATATTCCATTCTTAATGAGAGGCTAGATTGCTTTTCAGTCAGTCACACAGAATAGCTGCATTCCAGTGACCTCCATTTGAAACTGCCAGCTATCTATTCATCCATTCACTTCATATTTATTGAGGAGAATGATGATAAACAATAGAGGCAGAGAGAAAAAAAAGCCAGTCCTAGTGCTCACCATCCAGGAGAGGTGGCAGATAGGAAAACAGAAATAAACAGAAAGTAGCATGACCAGTGCTGTGATGCAAGGAAGCACAGACGAAGGACACTTCATCAGACCTGGGGGTTGCAGGGAGGCTTAGGAGCAGCTCACAGGGAACACAGTCAGACCAGAGGCAGGAGTGAAAGAACAGGGTGTCTCATGTTCACTGGAGCTGGAGGATAGAGGTGAAAGGTAAGGGAGCTGTGGGAAAGAGGCTGCAGGGAGAAGCTAGCTGGTCTCAGCTTTAGTAACCATCAGTTTTACCCATAATATTACAAATTAAGTAAACACAAATTAAATTAGATGCCATTTTTCATCAGCCAGATAATATACTGTGTTCATGGGAGAATGCAGAAATGGGCATTCTCAAACATTGTTGATGATATGTAAACAGGAGGACAATTTGGCAATAGATACCAAGTTTAAAGTATGAAAAACCACTACATATATATACATAAGTATATTTCATAGATATAAATATACTGTTTCCCTTGTAAATGACTACAGAATATATTTTAAATGATAAGACTGGTTTCTTTTGAGGAAGGGAACCAAGTTGCTGGGGAAAAGGATGGGAGGGGGCTTTGCACCATGTAATATGTTAAACAGCTGAACTGTCTTGAACTACATGAATTCATAAATAAATCTAAATAAAATGCATGTCGCTTTTGACCTAGCAGTCTATATCCAGGGATCTATACTACAGATATACATATTGTACAACAGTATATTTCAAGGTATTCATTACAGTGTTGTTTGTCAAAGCAAAAACCTAGATATAGCTTAAATATCCTCAGTAAGCACTAGCTGAGTAAATTTTGGATCATCCATATGAATTGTTTCCTCTAGGAGAGGGAAAGAAATGGGTGAGTAGAAGGAAAAAGATGTTGTGCTTTTAAACTATATACTTCTATATAGTTTAATTTTTTTCTGTAAAGCTATACATCTCCTCATTCTCTCTCCCACTAGCCCCTGGCAACCAACATTCTACTTTCTGTCTCTCAAATTAACTACTCTATGTACCTCACATAAGTGGAATCATACAGTATTTGTCCTTTTGTTACTGGCTTACTTCACATATCATAATGTCTTCAAGGTTCATGGACATTGTAAAAGGTGTCAGAATTTCCTTTTTGTAGCAGGTGTCAGAATTTCCTTTTTAAAGCTAATATTCCACTGTGGTATATACCACATTTTGTTTGTAATGATATCACTGAATTTTTAAGTAGAAACTTTTACCTATGTATCCTCTAAAAAATAGAAAAAAATGATTTCAAAACACTATTTCCTTTCTTCCTCTTCCTNCATAATGTCTTCAAGGTTCATGGACATTGTAAAAGGTGTCAGAATTTCCTTTTTGTAGCAGGTGTCAGAATTTCCTTTTTAAAGCTAATATTCCACTGTGGTATATACCACATTTTGTTTGTAATGATATCACTGAATTTTTAAGTAGAAACTTTTACCTATGTATCCTCTAAAAAATAGAAAAAAATGATTTCAAAACACTATTTCCTTTCTTCCTCTTCCTTTGCTGCTGCTGCTAAGTCGCTTCAGTCGTGTCCGGCTCTGTGCAACCCCATAGACGGCAGCCCACCAGGCTTCCCCGTCCCTGGGATTCTCCAGACAAGAACATTGGAGTGGGCTGCCATTTCCTTCTCCAAGGCATGAAAGGAAAAATGAAAGTGAAGTCGCCCAGTCATGTCCAACTCTTAGCGACCCCATGGACTGCAGCCCACCAGGCTCCTCCATCCTGGGGTAATTTAAATAGCATAGGAATTATCTGTTTCTTGAAATTATCTGTTTCCATTCACTTGTGAAACTAGGCCTGGGCCTTTTTATGAATGAGACTCTTTGGCAGGTACAGTCCTTGGAAGAAAAGCTATGTGATGAAAAAACAATCATAATTAATCTAAAATAGATAGGGACAAAAATTAGACAAAAATCAGGAGGTAAAGAATAAGTGTGAAATTTTTCTTATCTCTCGGAGGGTATCAGAGACACCATTTCACTTTTGAAATTGAAAAATTGAGAATTAGAAGCTTAAGCATGGTGCTTACCATCATAAAAATAACTAGTAGAAACTAAAAGCAAATTGCCTATGCTCCCATTTAGAAGATTTAAAAAAAGAAGAAAAGAGAAAACCTAGCCCTTGGAGCAACAGATAGAAAATAAAGGAAACAGAAATAAACAGTGGACTGCCTAGGGAAGGGTGTGGGAGGGGCCAGGTAGCTTGTGCCTTTTTTTCCTGGTGTCTTTGTTCTTGTACTTTGGTTTACATTATTTTGCCTGTGGAGATACCAAGGTTGTGCTGTGGGACTGTGCCCTGTTCCTAGTTTGAAAAAGAAGACATTTTCTTATCTCCTTATGCAAATACACATTTACTCAACCATCAAGTCCCAACTTCACTTTGAATAGGAAAAATGTGCCCCCTAAATATGTTTCTGTGTGTGTGTTAGTCACTCAGTTGCGTCCAACTCTTTGCAAGGAGGTCTCCTGCATTGCAGGTGGATTCTTTACCACCTGAGCCACCAGGGAAGCCCGAAATATGTTTATTGCTCCTGAATTAATCTTGCCAAAAACTGTTAACCACAGACCTAGATGATCTCTATAGGCCCTTCCAGTTCCCTCTGTGTCTCTTTTGGTCACCCCCACCTCTCTCTCTCTCTCTCTCTCTCTCTCTCTCACACACACACACACACACACACACACTAATTTAGGACCTGTCTCAACATTGTATATGACTCCTGCAACACTACATGGCAGAACCAATAGGGAAGCAGTTTTGGTTTGGCATAAAAAAGAATGTTTTGATCATCAGAGTTAGTCAGAGATATGAAGAATCATCTCACAGTGGTGAGTTCTCCTTTATTGGAGGTGTGTGAGCCCAGGCTGGATAACCATCACCTCACAGAGGTTTTCAGGCCATTCAAGCATCTAATGGGAATTTAGAAGCTTTTCACTTTACACAATTTGAAAATGAAATAGGTTTCTTTTAATTAGAGGTAGGGAGTGAGTCAGAAGAGAACCACAGAAGCCCCAGGGCAGCTGGGCTGGGAGCTGGGGGAGTGCTGAAAGAGGTTTGCTAGGCCTCTTTCACTCAATTGAGTCCTCTTTCTAGAACCACAGAAATGTTAATCCCTCCTCCAGGCCCTGATCAGTCTTGAGTTGGGAACACAACAGTATTGGCTAACTGCAGGAAGAGCCTAAGGTGGAGACACTACAATGGCAATATTGACTCTAGCCCATGTTCCTAGGTGCAAAACTAGATTCAGCAGGCTTGGAGAGTTGCCCAAGGGACCTGTTCTAACGAATAGCCTAGAAACACTGGAATACATTCTTAAGTGTGTAAATAGTGCTTCTGAAATATTTGAGGGGCCTTGAGAACAGTTTAAGTATCCTAATCAGTTCAACCAAATACATTAAGTATCTCTAATAGCACGCACTGCTGGCTGCGTAGGGGCCCAGGAAGGCCCAGGAAGGCCAAGCGAGGAGCCACAAAGTAATTGAGTGAGTTTGTGCTCTCCAAGGTGGCGTTACAGCCTCGGAGATGAGAACCATACAATTCCTAGTGACCGCCAACCCAAAGCCCACCCTTAAGTGCTGTGGTCCACCAAGAAGATGAGGAAATGAATTGGGAATGCTCTGGGCCAGCTTGGAGTTGGGAGAAAGAAGGAACTGGGAGCCTTGAAAGTTCAGCTCAGATTTAGGGGGAAAGCACTAAAGGGAAAGGCATTCCAGGTTGTGAGGATCCCGGTAGGCAAACACCAGAAGTGGCAGTGGACAAGACACGAAGTAAAGAAGGGTCGTTCACATCTCCAGCCTCTGTTTCCCTCCATCCCCACAAAAGCCTTCAATTTCCTTTTGGGGGTGCTATCCCTCTGTCACCCACTTGGGGTGAAAGTGGTTCACCCCCTAGGGCCCTCCCCTTTCAGGTCTGCCAATCAAAACACGATTCTCCCTGGCCACAGTGATTGGCTCAATGTGAATCTATGGCTTGGGCCCGTCCAATCAGAGTGAAGCCCATTGTTTGATGGGGACATGCACTTTTGAACCTGTGAGAAACAAAATCTGGAGCCCCAGCCATCTTAGATCTGTTCAGTTGGGGGCTGGGGGACTGCAGTGACCAGGGTGGCTCAGGTGAAGCCACCATGGTATACCACCAAATTGAATCAGCTCCTGCTGCTGCTGCTAAGTTGCTTCAGTCGTGTCCAACTCTGTGCGACCCCATAGACTGCAGCCCACCAGGCTCCCCCATCCCTGGGATTCTCCAGGCAAGAACACTGGAGTGGGTTGCCATTTCCTTCTCCAAGGCATGAAAGTGAAAAGTGAAAGTGAAATCACTCAGACGTGTCCGACTCTTTGTGACCCCTTGGACTGCAGCCCACCAGGCTCCTCCGTCCATGGGATTTTCCAGGCAAGAGTGGTTGCCATTGCCTTCTCCAGAATCAGCTCTTAGAGGAGGATTTTCCAGGCAAGAGTGGTTGCCATTGCCTTCTCCGGAATCAGCTCTTAGACGAGGCTAATAAGATTGGCCTTCCTGGAACCAGAGGCAAGTTCAAAGTTCTTGGAAAATCCCAATCAGAATTTTGGTTGAAAGAAAAGAGGAAGGAGATTGGTAGCAAAACTGTTTTTCCATGTCCTTGAAGTTGTTTTATCTGGATTTCTCGGCTACCTTGGAACCAAGAGGGAGCTATGCAAGGTATTCTAACCCCTGGCAAGTAGCTTCTCAAAGGATTAAGTGGGAACTCTGGGACCTGTGGCAGTCTGATGTGAATTAGTATTTCTCCATTCCCAGGAATGCAAGTATCACTGGGGGATCCTGGGAGCATCCAGTTTCTGATTCTTATCATGAGTTTCTGATGAGCTGTCTTCCTGAAGGGCCCAGATGTGGTAACCAGCCACACCTGAGAAGAGAGAATATTTCTACCACTTGCTTCGTGCATGCATGCTTAGTTGCTTCAGTCGTGTCCAACTCTTTGTGACCCTATGGACCGTAGCCCACCAGGTTCCTCTGTCCTAGGGATTCGCCAAGCAAGAACACTGGAATGGGTTGCCACGCCCTCCTCCAGGGGATCTTCCTGACCCAGGGATCGAACCCCTATCTCTTATGTCTCCTGCATTGGCAGGCAGTTTCTTTACCACTAGCATTGCCTGGGAAGCTCCCCACTTGCTCCACTCTTCCTGAAAAAAATCTTTTGTACTGAGGAGTTACAATGCTACACTAGAGGCAGTGGAATCCATTAAAAGGTTGTTTTTCAGAAGGAATGAGACATCAGAGCTCTGCTTTGGGGATAAGGAATCTTAGGGGAAAGAAAGGATTGCAAGAACAGAGATTGGAGACAAGAAGATGATTTGAGAGGCTCTCTTTTAATCCACGACAGACGACACTGACCTGGCCTGGGGCTGTGACAGCAGGGAGAGAACAGGGGACCAAAGCGATGGACACTGGGAGTAGAATTAACATTTATGTAGAGGGTAAAGACAAAGGAGGGAGCAGAGGTGATTCCCTGGTTTCCAGCTGGAGTAACTCAGGAAATGGTCCACTGAGATAGGCCCTTAAAAATTCCTCAATTGCCAATCAAGTTGCATGTCCCCAGTTTTTCTTTTTGTACCTCTGAGCCAAATTGAAAGGAGTTTGTGAGTGAGCAGACTATCTTAGAAAGGATACTCAAGAAACTCCCAGGAGATGAACTCAGCAGCTGGGAACAGGGTGCTTATTCAAAATACAAGTATAGTTTAAAATATTAAATATATAATCAAAATTTTAAAAAGCAGTACAGGATTTCCCTGGTGATTCAGTGGTTAGTACTCCACACTTTTAGTGATTCTTTCTCCACTGCCAAGGGCCCCAGCTCAATCCCTTATCAGGGAACTAAGATATCACAAACTGCATGGTCCAGCACCGCCCCCCCCCCCAAATTAATGATACATAAATAAAAGTAGTAGCAACCCAAGTGTGTGTCACCCAACAGTACTGTCACCAAGCTTGGAAGTTTTCAGTTGATAATAAGACAAGAACTTCAGCAGGACAATGCAGGGAGGGCTCTGCATCCTTCTTCCTGTAGCTCTCTAGTAGGAACTATTTGACCACAGTGCACAGCCTCTCTCTTTGTCCTATGTACATCCCACTGCTTTCAAGGAAAGCAATGAATTCTCAGAGATAATTGTCTGAATTCCCTATTTTAAAAGCAATATAATTTTTTCCTGAATTCGGACCCACAATGAGTTTTGAGTTTTGCATCATTTGCAAAGCAAAATTTCTTTCTTCAGCTTCTATTCATACAGAGATCTGAGGCCCACTACAATGCCTTGTCTAAAAGTAGAACCACTAAACTGTGGTGACACAAAGGAATTGCAGCAGAAGCTTTGAAATTTAGTAACTTTTTGTTTTGCTTTGTTGTTTGTTTGTTTTTTACTTTGACAAAATTTTTTTAGCCTTGATGTATTTCCCTCACTGATCTTTGAAGATAGAGGGAAGTCCCCAGAGGCCGAGGTGGGAAGGGTGATAGGTAGACAGGATGGCAGGGAGCACCTCTTAGAATTCTGGTAAAAAACAAAATTCACCTGAGTAAATCTGAAGATCAGTTGGCTTCATTCAACAGTTCATAAATGAGGAAGCATCCCAACTAGCAAGTAGAGAGGAGCGCCAAAGAAGAAGGTTTCTAAAAGCAGAGGTCTATGTGGCAAATTATCTCAGTAGTACTGGCCAGGAAATTCCAGACTGGCTGGTTAAAGTCACTTTCCTGGGATAGGCTAAAGCTGCAATTTGGTTAGGTATTAAGTCTGGGTTTACTGATATGGAACTTAGTACAGGCAATTCCATTTTGAGCCTGTTGTGTCTCTAACAGTTCCATTTGTGTAGAATAAGCATGGTAAGAATAGACAAAAAATATTAACAGAGGTTTTCTCCCAGTAGAATTATGGAGTTTAACATCTCCAGATTATTTACAGCATATATTACAGTTTCATTTTAAATTATATTTCAATAAAAACAAATCAGTGTAGAAATACTATAAGAGACTCATTAAAACTATTTTGTAGTATTTTTTTCTGCAAACAAAGTACCTTTTTTCAGTTAAGAAAAAAATCATTTAAAATTGCAAATGCTTTCCTTTTTTAATGAAAAAACAATCAGCCATGATTTTTTTTTTCAATGAATAAAAATTTCCCTAACAGGCTTGCTCTAATTGTTAAATTTTACAAATTTCAGCATTATAGTGTGCTAAGTCTGTGCACAAAGCTAACATGATTAAAAGTTAAACTCTTTCTTAAAACACTGAAAATCATTATAATGAATAATTCAAATTAAAAATTCAGTGTTTTCCTAAAAGTAGCTTCATATTTTAAGCACTCAGAAAATGAAGCTTCAAAGTAATTTGTAAAATTAGACCATATAAGTAAATGGGTAATTTACAAGAAAATTAATTGTTCGAAATTTTTAGGTATTATATTAAAACAAAAAATGTTTAAAAAATTAATTTGTACAATGGGAAAAGTGACTAAGAGTGGGGGGAGGCTTCTGAGTGTAATGATACTACTACTCCATTTCTTAATCTGAGCACTGGTAATATAAGTATGTTCATTTGAAAAAACTCATGGAGTTGTACCCTTATGAAATGGGCACTTTTCTGTATGTGTATTATTCTTCAGTAAATAATATTAAAAAGAGGAAAGTCAAACAGAATTGAAGGTCACAGAATTTCAGGATGAGGACTGAGACTAGATTGTTGGCTGTTGTGAATAATCATAATAGCTACCATGTACATGGCTCATAATTATTATATTGAACACTTGACATGTGCCAGGAATTACTGGAAGCACTTTGCATATATTACTAAATTAAATCCTTCCTTTTTAAAAAAAAATATAAATTTTTTTTTATTTATTTTAATTGAAAGTTAATTACAATATTGTACTGGTTTTGCCATACATCAACATAAATTCTTCCTTATCCTATGAAGTATGTGCTATCATAATCCTCATTATATGTATTCACTATCATAATCATCATTTTACAGTTGAGAAAGCCAATGTACAGAGTGGGTTAAGTAACTTGTCCAAGGAGGTTATAAACTACTCTTGCTAGAAAGTGAAAAGTGAAAGTGCTAGTCGCTCAGTCATGTTCCATTCTTTGTGACTCAACGGACTGTAGCCTGCCAGGATCCACTGTCCATGGAATTCTCCAAGCAAGAATACTGGAGTGGGTTGCCATTCCCTTCTCCAGGGGATTTTCCTGACCCAGGGATTGAACCCAGATCTCCTGCATTGCAGGCAGATTCTTTACCATCTGAGCCACCAGGGAAGCCTCACTCTTTCTAGAAGTTGATAGTAAGTGAGAACAGTAATTCATGTAGAAAGCAGGAAGGTTTGTTTTTTGTTTTTCTGTTGGTCTAGGCAGAGTTGAGTGCATTTATGGTTTGAGGAGAGAAGCCAGAGAGAGGAGGGGAAAGAGAGCAAAGGTGCTTAAACCTCCCCAGAAGCCCAGGAGGGGGTGGATCAATAACCCATATTGGTACAGTTTTGCCCAGAGAAAGGCACCTTTTAAGATCTGAAGAAAGGAGAGGTCTACGCAGTGGAGAGCCAAGAGAGCCTAACATCAAGAGATGGTGAGAGCCTTTGCTGGGCCAGAAGGAGGCCTGCCGCTGCTGCTGCTAAGTCGCATCAGTCGTGTCCGACTCTGTGCGACCCCATAGACGGCAGCCCACCAGGCTCCCCCGTCCCTGGGATTCTCCAGGCAAGAACACTGGAGTGGGTTGCCATTTCCTTTCCCAATGCATGAAAGTGAAAAGTGAAAGTGAAGTCGCTCAGTCGTGTCCGACTCTAGCGACCCCATGGACTGCAGCCCACCAGGCTCCTCCACCCGTGGGATCCTCCAGGCAAAAGTACTGGAGTGGGGTGCCATTGCCTTCTCCGAGAAGGAGGCCAGGAGTGGGTAAAGAGAGCTGGAGAAAACCTGCAGTGACGATTACTCAGTGTTTATAACAGTGAAAATTATGGCAATTTCTCATTTCTGGATCCCACCTCAGACCTGCCATATCAGACTCTCTGGAGGTGGAGCCCCAGTGCCTGTGTTTTTAATAAGCTCTGAAGGAGGTTCTGATAGCCCCTGAGTTTGAGAGACGTACTGGCTTATAAAATCCACAGGCCTCAGAAAATGAAGCAAAGGTGGTCCACTGTGTAAGACAACATGAAGGGATAGTTTTCCCTAGAACTGCAACTTTTTAATATACCCTACAGGTGATTCTGATAGAGGTGGTCTGTGGATACACTTGGAAATTTTTCCTCTACAGTAACAGTGGCTAGTATGTAGGCTTTGGAACTGGATTCTAAATAGTACTATATTCTATGGCCATACCACCCTGAAAATGCCCGATCTTGTCTAAATAATATTATATATCTCTCATGCTACTTTTGGCAAAGTTAGTTAACCTCTCCATGCCTCAATTTAATCATCTGGAAAATGGGGCTAATAATAGTATTCACTTCGGAGGATTGTGGTGAGGATTAAATAAGTTAATGTATGTAAAATGTCTGAAACATAATAAACACTTAACACTCAATAAATACTAGCTATTATTGTTGCTATTTTTATTATTCACCATAGTTGCAGGGCCCATGGCCACTGAAAGTATGGTCTATGAAGAGCAGCTTAGGCAATGGAATGTTCAGGCAGATTCATGAAAATCACCCAGAGAGTGAAAAAGACAGTCTTGTGACCAGAGAAGCACTCACGAGGAGAAAGGAGAAAGGTGGCAGAATGAGGGCTTTTCCCTGTCCTGGCTGGCCTCGCTGGGGGTCCTGGCTGGCAAAGACAGTGACTGACCAAGTGTCCTGGAGCTCCACCCTACTGATTTAGTGAAGGAAGGCTCAGTGGGGGGAGCGGGAGTGGCAGAGAGATGAAAGTGCTGGTATTCCCTCTCGGGGGTGGGGGGAACCAGTATGCATCAGGGACTAACTGCTTAAGACCTGCCTTGATTTTCCTTTGGTGGAAAGTACCAGGTTCTAAAATATTCTCAAATGAAGAAAAGTCCTTTATTATTTATCTGACTAAAGGCCTGCCCTTAGATTCTAAGCCAAGCCTCTTGGACATCCACTCAGACCCCTCCCTTCAGCCATGGGTTCAGGCTGCTGCTTAGCCTCTTGGTCTCTCTTTCTGCATCTTTGAACTTAACCCTGCTAGGTTTCCAGTTAAGGGGAGCCCAGACAGCCGGGGAGAGAGCTGGAATCCAGGTCCCATAAGAAGCAGTTGAAGGAAGAGCTGTTAGCTTGGAGAAGACTGAAGGCAGTGTGGTACCCGTATCTCTAAAGGGCTCTTATAGGAGAGCAAAAGCAGGTGGGGTGGGAGTCCCAAGCGGCAGAGCTAGGGCTTATAAATGGATAGAAACAGTGGGAAAGCATATTTCAGCTCAACACAAGGAATTGACTTTCTAACAGAACTGATCATGCATGAATCAAAAGAGATAGATACCTGACACTGAAGTGCAAGCTGAAGTTGGATGATAGCTTGATAGTAGAGAACACGTCAATGTCTGGTCAACCTTTATAGCTAAAACACTTGTTCTGTGCTTTTGTTCAACAGCATGGTTTCATTCCATAACCATTGGTATGCCTAACCTTGCGTTAATATCTGATAACCAGGTCATATCTAAATATACTGCATGTGTGCATGCTAAGTCACTTCAGTCTGTGCAGTCTTGGGGACTGTAGCCTGCCAGCTCCTCTGTCCATGGGATTCTCCAGGCAAGAATACAGGGTTGTATTGGTGGGTTGTATTCTTGGTGGGTTGCCGTGCCCTCCTCCAGGAAATCTTCCTGACCCAGGGATGGAATCTGTGTCTCCTATGGCTCCTGCATTGCAGGTGGATTCTTTACCACTGAGCCGCCAGGGAGGCCCATCTAAGTACACTAGAGAATACCTATTGGCCTCGTGTGGGTCCACATGTGTCTCTCCTTTCTATCTACCATCATCTCTCCCCTCCCAGACTGCCTACAAAGTCTGCTATACTGCTCTAGCTCCCAGCTTGTTGGCTAGCCAACAACAGACTCATTGGCTGTTTAGGATCTAGGGTATAGAGTCAGTGATGGAAGGTGACAAAACAGGAAACATGGCAGGTAATCCAGAGGCCCAAGAACTCTGGCCAAGTGCCCATGGCTGTTGTCCATGGACTACGGAACAAGAGTTTCTTAAAGGTTAGTGTGCATCGAATCACCTGGGATCTTGTTACAATGCAGATTCTTGTTCAGAAGCCTGAGATCCTGCATTTCTAACAAGCTTCCAGGTGCTAATGATTAGCCCAGTCCATGAATCTAAATTATTATTACAAATAGGAGGTTGTTGCTGTGGTTATATTTACCAGTGTGATTATCATTCATTGTCTCGTGCCAGAGTTGTAATAAAGGTTGCAAACTCAAATGCCCATCAGCATTAATAAAAGTGGGTGAGAGAAGGCAGACGTACAACAATGAATTCTAAACTATTTGGGTTGAAACCCAGGATAGCACCAAATAGAGGGCGTCCCCGGTGGCTCAGCTATAAAGAATCCACCTGCAGTGCAGGAGCTGCAGGAGATGTGGGTTTGATCCCTGGGTCGGGAAGGTCCCCTGGAGAAGGGCATGGCNTCAAAAGAGATAGATACCTGACACTGAAGTGCAAGCTGAAGTTGGATGATAGCTTGATAGTAGAGAACACGTCAATGTCTGGTCAACCTTTATAGCTAAAACACTTGTTCTGTGCTTTTGTTCAACAGCATGGTTTCATTCCATAACCATTGGTATGCCTAACCTTGCGTTAATATCTGATAACCAGGTCATATCTAAATATACTGCATGTGTGCATGCTAAGTCACTTCAGTCTGTGCAGTCTTGGGGACTGTAGCCTGCCAGCTCCTCTGTCCATGGGATTCTCCAGGCAAGAATACAGGGTTGTATTGGTGGGTTGTATTCTTGGTGGGTTGCCGTGCCCTCCTCCAGGAAATCTTCCTGACCCAGGGATGGAATCTGTGTCTCCTATGGCTCCTGCATTGCAGGTGGATTCTTTACCACTGAGCCGCCAGGGAGGCCCATCTAAGTACACTAGAGAATACCTATTGGCCTCGTGTGGGTCCACATGTGTCTCTCCTTTCTATCTACCATCATCTCTCCCCTCCCAGACTGCCTACAAAGTCTGCTATACTGCTCTAGCTCCCAGCTTGTTGGCTAGCCAACAACAGACTCATTGGCTGTTTAGGATCTAGGGTATAGAGTCAGTGATGGAAGGTGACAAAACAGGAAACATGGCAGGTAATCCAGAGGCCCAAGAACTCTGGCCAAGTGCCCATGGCTGTTGTCCATGGACTACGGAACAAGAGTTTCTTAAAGGTTAGTGTGCATCGAATCACCTGGGATCTTGTTACAATGCAGATTCTTGTTCAGAAGCCTGAGATCCTGCATTTCTAACAAGCTTCCAGGTGCTAATGATTAGCCCAGTCCATGAATCTAAATTATTATTACAAATAGGAGGTTGTTGCTGTGGTTATATTTACCAGTGTGATTATCATTCATTGTCTCGTGCCAGAGTTGTAATAAAGGTTGCAAACTCAAATGCCCATCAGCATTAATAAAAGTGGGTGAGAGAAGGCAGACGTACAACAATGAATTCTAAACTATTTGGGTTGAAACCCAGGATAGCACCAAATAGAGGGCGTCCCCGGTGGCTCAGCTATAAAGAATCCACCTGCAGTGCAGGAGCTGCAGGAGATGTGGGTTTGATCCCTGGGTCGGGAAGGTCCCCTGGAGAAGGGCATGGCCAACCCACTCCAGCATTCTTGCCTGGAGAATCCCATGGACAGAGGAGCCTGGCAGGCTACAGTCCACAGGGTCACAAAGAGTTGGACACAACTGAGCGACTGAGCGTGCATGCGCATAGCACCAAATACAGAGGGTAGACACCTAGCAGCCACCAGTCCAGGAGCTGTGTGAGCCTACATCCACTCTGCATGTGTGTGTAATTCTTTGTGAGAAGCCTCTAATCTTGATGTCAGTTTGGTGGAGGTCCCAGGGGTTCTGAGGGGGAGCAAAAAGCTAAATCAGTTACTCTTCAGGTGCCTCCAGACCCCCTGGGCCTAGAGCACCTCTCTCTTTTGCAGAAGTAAAGCCCTCCTTGGTACTTTGCTCAGATTTCTTGCTTCAAAACAAAGGGTTCATTTTTCTTCATTCAACACAATTAGCACTGGGTGTCTCTGTTTCAAGCCCTCTGCCCTCCTACATGCATATTAAACAAAAGGTTTGCTCTGGGCATTTTTGGCCAGTAGACTACAGCACAGGGCCCAGTTCAGAGGGCTAAGAGGTGAACTGGGCCAAGGCCTGACGGGAGAGTCTCAGCTCAGCACTCTGTCCCTAGGTTTGGGGAGAGAAACTCCTTGGAAGGGGAAATGATTTCTCAGGCTGTCACTCAAGCCAGATCAAATGATCTCTGCGAATATTTGCCTTTGCTCTGAATCCCCCAGATGGAGGAGATCTTACAAAGTGCCATTTCATCCAAGTCTCCACAGCCACCTCCCACTCAGCAACACCTTAATGTCTTCTTTACTCCCTAAGCATGTGTTTGGGTTGGCCTTTATTTTCCTGAGTGATTTTTCTCCCCTAAGCAAGAATTTTACCTATCAGAAAAACACTGTTCTTGAGCATAAGTCAGTCTTCAGGGACTGTGAGCTCTTTAAGGCATGATTCTCTGTTAGGGTCGGGTGCCAGAAGCCACAATGCTCAGTGAGATGTATTGTTCTCCACAAGAGGCCCATCCAGCAAGAAAAATGGCAATATGGCAGAAGGCTTAATCCCAGGTTTATGACCAGGGATAGGAAACCCCCCCCTCAACCCCCTTGGTCCCTTGGGAAGTGGCACTGGAGAGTCAAGTCCAGCTATTCCACAGAAGAGACAGGACAGCGCGCTTCATTTTCTCATAGCCCCAGCCCTTTTTCACAATGGCAGCACCAGCACCTCCTGGAAAGGAATGGTGCTAACTTTGAAGAGTGGGCAGCCCAGCATTGCACACAGCCTGGGCACAGAGCCAAAGGAGCCACAGATGGGAATCATCAAGGATGCCAAGAAGGGAAAAGGGCTCAGAGAATTAGCTGCCTCCTCTGGGGGGGCGGGGGGGGGGAGAAGCTGCTTCCAAGGCTCCAGGGTGTATCTATCTCACACTTTGCCCTGGACACTGAGATGGTGAGGGGACCCTCTCCCCTGAGGAGTGTCAAGTGAGACCTCTACTGGCCTATCTCTGCACACCATCTCCCTTAAATTGCTCCTCTGTGTGCTCGGTCAAGGCTGATGAGAACTTAGAGGAACTGAGGCTGGCTCTTCACAGGTGCGATGAGAATGTGGCCAGTCATGAAGGTAAGCCCCAAGATGGAGAACCGGAAGGACCCAGGTGGATTTGCTCCCAGGTGGCCTGCTTCATCGGAACATCCAGCTGGTGAAGAGAGACTGTTGAATTGCAGGAAAGGCTTGCTCTGGGAATCAATCCCATTAGGTTGGAATTCGGCTCCCCCACTTTCTAGCTCTGTGACCTTGAGCAAGTTATTTCACTGCTCTGTGCTTCGGTTTCCTAATCTGTGAAAACAAAAAAGTACCTACCACTTAAGTATACTATGAGGATTTAACGAGGTATTTGTAAAAGCACCTTTTTTTTTACCATCTGAGCCACCAGAAGACCTGGGTTCGATCCCTGGGTTGGAAAGATCCCCTTGGAGAAGGAAATGGCAACCCACTCCAGTATTCGTGCCTGGGAAATCCCATGGACAGAGGAGCCTGACGGGCTACAGTCCATGGGGTCACAAAGAGTCGGACACGACTTAACGATGAACATTTTCACTTTTCATAAAAGCACCTGACACAGAGCTTGTGCTCATAAGTGTTCCTTCCCTTCCCTTGGTTTGGTAGAATATGTTTACTCAGGACAGGTGAGACACACAGAGGCCTGCCCTATCCTTCCGACTGGTACCAAATTGGAGGCCTCTAGATACCATGCCCCCCAAACAAAAACAAGACTGGAAGAACGTTAAGTAAAGCTGCTGTCTGCCTGCCAAATGCATAGCTGATCCTCTTGGTCCGTGGGCATGTTTGAGGGAGTCATACCTCTATGCCAGGCTTGTCCTGGTCTGTTCTTCTTGGGATCAGAAGCAGTCATGTGCAAGACTGCTGGCCTGAGGAACGGTTTCTCTTTGTGAAGCTAATTAATCCATGAAGTCCTTTGAACTTTGCTCCCTCCTGCACAAATCCCCTCTCCCCATCCTTCTCCTAGCTAACCTCTCCTCCTGCTGGTCTCGACTTTAAACATTAATTCTGCAGGGAAGCTTTCCGGACAATCAAACTAGGCTATACTTTCCCAGAGCCCTTTGCACATCGACAAGTAATGGAAGGATCGCACGGTTCTGTACATAGACAGCTTTCCCTGCTGGGCTCGAAGCTCCTGAGGGAGAGACAGGGCCTGTTTTGTTCATCTCTATCACCTCAGCATCTAGCATAGCACCTGCCACGTGGTATGTCCCCAGAATAATTGTTGACTGACTAGATGATGCCTGTAGTCCCCCTCCGTCTTAGGATTCTAGTGTCACACAGGCAGGCTATTCCCCTGTAAACCCCCAATGGCAAGGCCATGGCTGACTAGGCACAGTCCATTCTGGGAATGGTTTGAGAGACCCTGAAATATCCCCTCCCCTCTTTCTCTCTCCTTTCTCTCTTTGTTTCTCCTTTCTCATCACCATCACCATTCAGCCTCTGCTGAATTACCCAGTGATTCTAACAGCTCTTTGGGGTTCTGACATGGGAGAGCAAGCCAGGATAAACATAGCACCAGCTCTGTGTGTTTCAGATACCAGATCAAGGTCCTGAGTCTTGGGTAACAAAGATGAAGTCCTTAATTGCCCTGCCTGGTGTACAGTCCCAGGCTGGCAGATGTGTAGGAGAGGCCTAGATTGGGGAGTCATGATAGCTCAGACTGTGACTGCCAGGAGAAATGTGGTTTCTGGAGTCAGAGGTCAAGAAGCTCCCCTCCCACTGAGCGCTGGAGAAGAGTTCAGAATGAACAGGAAGTTCAGCACAGAGAGAGCCAGCAGCTGAGAGGCAGCCCTGAAGGAACCATCCATCAGAGGCTCAGATTGTAACTGCTCTTCTGTGTGTTGGCTTAAAAATCAAATTCCATTCTAGACAAATTTCCTTATTGCATGCAAGCTGCTCTAATTTCAAGAATGTCAAATACGCGGCCAAATGCAATTATACTTTAAGCACAGCACTCACTTGAAATATAGCACAAATTTCTAAACCAATTTTAATCACATTACAGAGAGGGCAGACATGCTTAGCAATCTGAAATTCCACCTTATCCAGAGAGCCTCTCATGATTAGTTAGAAGAGTGGCCAAATTGTTGACTCTGCCCTGCCTATTCTCCTTTCGCTCTCTGCTGTCAGGTAAGCATTTGCCCTTATTCTTGTACACAATGTAGATGTGTTTGTCGATTGTTCATTCTGCCCTGGTTACCTATCTGCTTGGTTAATCACAGGAGCAGCCTTTCAGCTGTTTCTTTTTAGTTCCCCTCTGTGAGCCTAGGCCTGGCTTTGGATTCCATTCATGCAGCGTAGGCCCTAGCCCCACTCCTGCCCAAATGTTTTGTGGATTCTTTGAGAATGAAAGCTCTGGGAGCCATAGACCAGATCTGGTGGTGGCTGGGACGATATGTAGCAGCAAGTCCAAGCTCAGCCAGAATGTAGGCGTAGGTGATTTCTGTCTGGACAGTGGGTCCAAGCACCTTAACATCACTCTGGTCTGGGAGACTGGCACACTCGTTGTGGGTCAGCATCACTTGAGATGCCTGTATATATATTTCTACCATGGGGTAGCTGGAAGAAGGACCATATGAGTGCTCTCTGTGATCCGCAGCCCAGTGACCAAGACCTGAAGGAACCACACTCAGGAGCCAGCTAATAGTAGGGAGATCAGAAACTAGCTAGTTTGAGGGCCTGCAACTGACCTTTGGAGTTCTTCCAGGTGGAAAAGTCTAGGCTGCTGATCTCTGGGTTGCCCCACAGGCTTCAGAACCATCATTCAGGTGGGAGAAGATTCCAGGCTCCACATACAGCCTGACTCTCAGGCTCGCTTGCTCTCGCTGGCTTGTGTGTGCCTCTGCCTCTCATGTTCAGTCCCTGTCCCCAACTCTGTGTGTGTGTATTAATATAGAGATACTGTCTGTTTCTCCTTTCTCTCTTTCTCAGTCCTTCTCTCTCTTTCACTTCTTTTCTATGTGTGTACATGTGCCCCTTTTGGTTTCTCTGTATCACTGCCTCTTAGTCTGTCTCTCTCCCTCTCTCTTCCACCCCCACTCACTCCTCTCTGTCTACTCTTTCTGATTCTTGCTCTCTCATCTCTGTCTGTCTCTGTCTGTCTCTGTCTCTGTGTGTGTGTCTCTCTCTTCTCTGTCTCTCTTTCTTCACTGCTCACTTCACAGGCCCAGATACAGAAACACCACTTTTTCCCTTTGACAAACCCACACATTTCACTTAGAAATGAAGGGGAAGGAATCTGGCCCAAAGCACAGATACTGCCCAGTCAGGCTGTGAAGCTCTTAACCCTTCTTCTGGTATGTGTTGAGGCCACAGGGCTTGAGCTGCCACAGAAACTGCTGTCCTTCCAGAACCTGGCTAAATGGGATGTTCATGCATTGGACAACTTCCTGGGGCTGGTAGAATAGGGTGGAGGAGTTGGGAGATGAAGCTAGATTTCATGGACTAGATAACAGACTTTTAAAGTCTATCTATCCCTGATGTGAGATTCTAAGATTTTATGCTTGTAACTTACTCAAACCTGAAATAATCACAGTATTAAATTCTGGGCTTCATACATTAAAGGGAACAAACCAGACTATGTGCAGAGAAGAGTGAGTAGAATGGAACAGGGAGTCGAGGCCGTATCACCATCTCACAGCTGACACGAATTACGTACCTACTGTGCAGACGCTGGACTAAGTACCGGGCGTAGATTAATAAGGCATGGCTTCTTGCCTTCGAAGAGTGATCCGATCTAGAACTATGAGTTTAATAATAATAATCCACACTCACCAGCTGCTTCCAATATGTCTAATGCTGTTGTAGACTTTTGCATGTATTATCTGGTTTAGTTCCCATGTACAGGTGAGAAAATTGAAACGCAGAGAAGTTACACTTTGTGACAGTTTAATACCATGAAGATTTATTGAAAGAGGGCTCTCTAGCCTGGAGAAGAGAGGATTCATGGGTCACTTGTCTCCAGACTTCTGTCAGAGCCCAAGAGAACAGACGCATGTGGCTCCGAGGGCAGAGCTGGAACCCAGGAATGGATGCACACTTGGACTCTGTTAATACAAGGGGAGAAATCTGTCTTACGAATCAGACTAGTCCATGTCTAGAACAGGCTTCCCAGGGAGGAAGAGGGATGTCTAAGCAGAGGCTGCATGATCATTCAGGAAGGGAAGAGGGGGGAATGTGTCTAAAGGGCTCTCATAGTTGTGGCAGGCTACACATCTCCATTTCCTGGCGGCACACTGCTTAAAGATCCAAACATGATACTTTTAAAGTCCTCTGGGGATCCACACTTCTGTTACTAAAGAGAAATGTGTCTCCCTCTGTATACAGAAAGCCCCTGTGCTGTGTTTGTGTTCATCTTCCTTCACACATTTCCCAATTCTCTTACCCTGCTCCAAGGAGTCTGGGCCATCCATGTCTTGCAAAAGACTACCACCCACAGTCTTTCCCCATACTTTCCTACTCAGGCCTTGGGCTGACATTGTTGCTGTGGAAACTGCAGACCAAGAGTCAAGCAGTGACTCTTTCTCAATCAGGGGTCAGACCACAGCAGATGACCAACAGACCAGTCACCACAAGCCAGGTCCACATAGCCAAAAGACCCTTATGCCTCATACATGGTGAACTGTGATCACCCATTTATCAAACCCAGGTGTTCTTCTGACTGCCAAGATACTCTTGGCCTTCCTCTAAGTCTGGCCCAAAGCAGAGCACCTGGCAGTGAAGACTGCTAGAAGCAGCCAAGCTTGTGAGGTGGTCAGGCATGGCCCTCAGGGTTACCCCTTTCATAGCCTTCAAGTTCTGGTAGTGAAGGTCCAGACTGGCCAAGAGAGAGCAGCCAAGGCCTTTGCTTGGGAAGGCGACTCTGCTTGAAGCCAGAGAAGTCAAGGCACTGAGCTCCTGTCGGCAGGGAGGCTATGACTGGGAGTCCTTCATGCCCTTCAGAAAGGGCTTCCATGGAGAGAAGCACGGGCCTCAGAAGGTCCCTGGAGTTAAAGTCATCCCCACATTGCCTGACCATGTTACCCGAGGGCTTCCCACATGGCTCAGATGGTAAAGAATCTGCCTACAACGCAAGAGACCCTAGTTCAATCCCCAGGTCAGGAAGATCCCTTGGAGAAGGAAATGACTACCCACTCCAGTATGCTTGCCTGTCTTGCCTGGAGAATTTCATGGAATTCTGTGGACAGAGAAACCTACAGTTCATGGGGTCGCAAAGAGTCAGACATGATTGAGGAATTAAAAGTTTCACTTTCCATGTTGCCTGAGAGAGCCAGGGAGCAAATGGTGGTGAGGGAAGGCTCCTGAATGTGAGATCCTGGGCTTGTTCCATGAAGGCCCAGATGCTTCACTAGGAAGACTGCCCTGAAAAGACTTTGTGGAGGGGGCTTTTGATGGGCTTTTCCCCTCTGGCCCTGTGCCCCCAACACAGGTGCAACCCCTTGTTCTCCCAGTCCACATAATCTCAAAGAATCAGGTGGGTTAAGACTAAATGAATAATATTTGTCCAGAGATGTCAAGGGCAAATGGACAGTGGAGAAGTAGGGACTGGCCTCGAACTAGTGGTTCCATGGGTTGTCACATTCTGGAAATGGTTCCAGTCCATTATGAGGTGCTGAAGGGCAGGAAGCCTACCAGGGAAATCTCTTGGGGAATGCTGCCTACTTAGGTCAAGTGCGATATGCCAAGATAATACTTTCAGGTTGAACATTATATCATTGTACCAACTGCAACCCCCTAAGCTGGGGATAGGGGACTTGATTCTAGAAAGGCCAGGGAGTTGTCAGGTTAAAATAGAGGAGATGGTTTTGGATGAGTAGAAGTAGGAAGTACTCAGTCAGTTATGACCCAGGTCTAATACCTGAAACTTGTATGCCCTCAGCTATGGATAACTGCAGGCCATTGGGGCTCCAGTGGAGCTGCCACAGGTTGGGAGGCTGAAGATGGAAATGCAATGAAGAGAATTCTTGGCTGAGGTGAGCTACTACACCGTGGGCAAGCCAGCAAATTTCCAGAGTGTAGCTGTTGCTCAGGCTGATGTCCAACAGAAAAGGGGATCCAAGAGGATGGCCCGAGCCAGGCAAGTCATGTGGTTGGTTGAGAGATTTAGGCTCTCCAGTGAGCTGAGTTTGATCACCTGGTAAGCAGTCATGTCACTGTTGAGGTAGCTGACTGAGAGGTCCAGAACCCGAGGGTAACACAAGAACTGGAGTGCTCTGTCATTAGCCAGATGGTTATGGTCCAAGAGAGTGGCTGCCAGCGTGAGGGAGCTGAGCTGACAAAACTGGCCAAGGGCTTCTGAGGCTAGAAGCTCCAGCTGGCTACCCCTGAGGTCCAAGCCTTGGTTGCACCATCCCCTCTAAGACTTTTACGAGGTTGTGAGAGAGGTCGGGTTGTTCCACACCCTATGTTAGCCCTGCCAGAAAAGTTTGGAAGCCGAGACCCTGGCAAGAAACACTCAGCCTGGCCGTCAGGGTGGAGGAGAGAAAAGAATATCCTGCGAACTAGACAGAGTCGAGTGGAGTTGGGGAGAAAAAGCTAAACTCCATTTACACACACACACACACACACACAGAGGCACACAGGACCTTGAGCACTTCCCTTGGCAGTGCCACATGCATTACCTCACTCCAAGAAACAGGAGTGGTTCTTCCTACTTTATAGATAATGAAAGAAGCTCAGAGAAGTAAAGTGACCTGCCCAGTGTACAGGATTTTAACTCAAGTCTGGCTGACTCAAAACCTATGCCCTTTCCACTATTTATCTTGCCTCCTTGAGCGTATCTTTTTCTAGTTCAAAAAGCCCTTGTTCTCTATGGCAACAGGAAATTTGTTTCCATCCATGAATGAAGCAGGCAATCCTACAGTACAATACAATCAATACAGTCCTTGAATGTTAGGGCTGGAAGAGACCTTCGAGACTATTTCTCTCTGACAACACTCTCATTTTATAGCTGGAACAATGAAAGGCTCAGAGAGGGGAACAGGTTTGTCTAAGGCGACAGCAAATCTGAGTCTGAATCTGACCGCTCACCCTGTTCCCCAGGAACTCACCAAGTAGGGGCAAAGAAGAGGGAGAGGCAACAATGGATCCTTGTACAGAGTGTTTATACATGGATAGACACTGCCTTCCCCTGGTTACTCTTTTCATGGAGATGGGGCACTCATCCAGGGCAGGAGAAACCTACTTCTAGCTTTTTCTCTTGGGAGAAAGGTCAACCAGGGAAATTCTCCTACCACCCCCCCACCCCATGCCAATACTCCCCAAAATAACTTACTGAATAAAAATTCATCTTGGGGTAAAAACACATGAGTCTAATTCCTGACTTCACCATTAATTAGCCTAACAATCTTAGGCAAATTCTGTCATTGCCTTGAGCCTCACTTTTCTAATCTGTAAAATAGTGATAGTAATATCTCCCTCAGAGTTATTGTGAAGATACAATGCAATGGCGTCTATAAAGCGCTCAACACAAAGTACCCACATATAAGTATTCATTTGTCCCTTTCTTATCCATGACAAACTCATATATTTTCACCCCCGAGTGGGCCAGAAAGGCAAAAGTCCCCAGTACAGGGAAGATAGCCTTGGGGCAGAGGGGTAGAATTTCTACTACTGCCCATGAGGTGCAGAGACAGCCAGGCCAGAAGCAGTCTGAGTTCTAATTGGGCCTTGCAGTTGGGTTCCTTTAGTTTTCCTCCAAACTGTGAACCTGGGCTGGACCTCGGGTAATTTTAAATACTCTCATGCCAGAGCAGGAAGTGCTGATAAAAGATGGGAAAAGCAAGAACCAACAATTCGCCCTGGGTAAAAGTAATGCAGAGGAGAGGATGAAGGCGATTGAAAGTGAAAAGGAAATAGAGGAGAAGCGCTGGACTTTCCTAACCTCTCCGAATGCCAGGAAATAAATAAACTGGGATACCTTCCTGGACTGGCCTATGAGTTTCCCTCCAGTCCTTCGGGACTGCTATAGGAAAACTCCTTAAGTGGAAGGGAAATGCAGGCTCTGAGTAAATTCACCAGCCTTTCAGCCCCTGTATCGTGGGACTCTGGCTCCGAGATGAGAGGGAAGTCAGAGGGTGGGAGCCACGCTGAATCAGGGACAGGCCCCTACCACTTGGCAGGTAAAGGGCTGGGTGGCCCTTCCTCCAGTTATTCCGTTAATTAGTATCAGGTGCTGTGGGGAATAGAGGAGCCTCGTCTCACCTGTATTAAAAACAACAACAACAACCTGTACCATAATTTCCTTCCCTGACCCTAGCACGCCTTCTTTTTTCAGGCAAGCTTTTAGAAAAACTTGGTTGTTGATTTCTTCCTCTGAAAAGAATCCATACTCTTCATCTGTTGGTCTCCATCCCCACTACAACTTCTCCCATCTGAGCCCAGCTCACCTCTCACCTCCCTCCAGTCTCTGCCCTTCTTCAAGGTAGCTGGATCGCCAAGCCAGCAAGTGTAACCACCCATTTCCTTGCTTTAAACTCTTTGATGGCTCCCCACTGCCTGCCAGATTAGGTCCCAGTCTCCTTCTCATGAGGCCTTTTGTGATCTGGCCCCTGTCTTTATTTCTTGTCACTTCCCCACCAAAAAAAAAAAAAAAAAAAAAACCAATCATTCAGTCATACTTTACTTACAGGTACTCTGGGATATAAACATATTGTTTCATGCCTCTGTCTATTTGCACCTACCATTCTTTCTTGCTGGGATTCTCTTTCCAGCTTGATTGCTTGGCATATTTTGACCTAACCTATGAACTACAGCTGAAACATGGTCTCTTATGTGAAGACTTCCTTGATCTCCCACCTTCTCTTGGCTTCAGTCTTCTAGTCACCTAAGTGGCACCCTACTAACACTCTCTAGTAAGTTCTTGTCAAAGCTGGTCTTATTTATCCCCATTCCTGACCCTGATTTTTCTTCAGTGGAGCCTTCTTCCATACCAGACACTCTGCTAATGTTGTATACATACAGCATTATCCCATTAAGTCTCCCTACCACCCTGTGAGTTTGGAACCATTATTATCCTCATTTTACAGCTGAGAAAACTAAGGCTTGAAGAATCTGGGTCAGTTACCCAACATCACCCAGGATACAGAGCTAATAAGGGTTAATTCAGTGGAGATCCAAACCCAGGCTGATTCAAAAGGCTTCACCCTGGCACTAAAAGCACCTAGCCTTTACCCCTAAACATCCCTTAAGGCAGAGGCTTGCTGAAGCTGGGCAGAAGTGGAGAGAAAATATCTTTAGATCCTTATGCCCTGATGTCCTAGAGGCTGCAGACAATGACCTTGGAGCAGCCCAGTGCCTAGTATCTGTGGCTTCTGGAAAGAAACTAGTACCTTTCTTAGGAGAAAAGGATGCACGGCTTCAGGCACTAACGCTGCCTGCTTCAACAGCTCACACAAAATCCCCTGGCCCAGACTTGACACAGAAGGTCAAATAGTCCTGGGCAAGACTGACAGCCGGCAGGGAAAAATCAAGGGGCAGAGGCAGGGAGGCAAGCAAATGAAGCCAGAGTTCAGGCTCCAACTGCCACCTGGTGGTCACCTTAGAAAGGCAAATGGATGGAGCTGGCTGGGGTTCTGTCTTGGCACAAGCCATGAGGCAGAAAGACTGCTGGTCCTGGCTCACAGCATTCTTTCACTCACTCATTCATTCATCTACCTATCCACTCATTAATTCATTCATTTTACAAAGGTGTCTGTACTAGGCACAGTTTTGTTGTTGTTTTTTAGTTGCTAAGTCATGTCCAACTCTTTGTGACCCCATGGACTGCAACACACCAGGCTCCTCTGTCCTCCACTATCTCCCGGAGATTGCTCAAATTCATGTCCATTGAGTTGGTGATGTTATGACTCAATGGTAAAGAATCAGCCTGCCAATGCAGGAGATGTAATTTTGATCCCTGGGTCAGGGAGATCCCCTGGAGAAGGAAATGCAACCCACTTCAGTATTCTTGCCTGGAAAATCTCAAGGACAGAGGAGCCTGGCAGGCTACAGTCCATGAGGTCACAAAAGAGTCAGACACGACTTAGGAACTAAACAACAACAATAGGCACAGTTTAGGCACTGGGAGTATAGCCGTGAACAAAACAAAAATGCCTGCTGTCACTGAGCTCCTAGTTTGGTGGCAGGAGACAGACAAAAAGTAAACAAGTAGATGACATTGAGTATTAATTAGATGGTGGTGAAAAAAGAAAAGTGAAAGTCACTCAGTTGTGTCCCACTCTTTGTGACCCCATGGACTATACGGTCCATGGCATTCTCCAGGCCAGAATACTGGAGTAGGTAGCTGTTCCCTTTTCCAGGGGAATCTTCCCCACCCAGTAATCGAACCCAGGTCTCCCTCATTGCAGGTAGATTCTTTACTAGCTGAGCCACCAGGGAAGCCCAAGAAAACTGGAGTGGGTAGCCTATCCCTTCTCCAGGGGATCTTCTTGACCTAGGAATCGAAGCGGGGTCTCCTGCATTGCAGACGGATTCTTTACCAGCTGGGCTACCAGGATGATGATGAANTGGAATTACCCCCAGTAATTATACCAAATATGCCAGTTTCCAATAACTTTCTTTACACTGATTGGGTATTGTGAGAGAAAGAGCCATGGAACAAACAATCCCTTGAATGTTCGTCCCCATTCTTTTGAAAGAATACTGCGTTCTCATCTGAAGGGTAGAGAGTATTTTGTTAACATTTGTTTGATACTATCTCCACACTCAGGAGGAACAGGAAAAAGGCAGAATAAGTTCCAATGCTGTTTTCTTGGCTCCAGAGATCAGGCGCTCAGCTAGAATTTGACCTTGCGAGTTTTGTCACTAACACTGACATTGACATTGAAGCCGCTCAGTCGTGTCTGACTCTTCACGACCCCATGGACCGCAGCCTACCAGGCTCCTCTGTCCATGGGATTTTCCAGGCAAGAGTACTGGAGTGGGTTGATGGTGAAAACACAGGGAAAGGGATGAGGCAAAGGCTTTGCCATTTTAAATAAAATCTCACTGAGAAGATGAAACTTCAGAAAAGACTTCAAAGAGGTAAGGGAGATAGCAATAGAGATGTCTGTGGAAAGAAGGTTTTGAGATAAGGAAACAGCCCAGGAAAGGTTCTACTGCTGCTGCTGCTGCTAAGTCGCTTCAGTCCTGTCCGACTCTGTGCAACTACATAGACGGCAGCCCACCAGGCTCCCCCGTCCCTGGGATTCTCCAGGCAAGAACACTGGAGTGGGTTGCCATTTCCTTCTCCAATGCATGAAAGTGAAAAGTGAAAATGAAGTCGCTCAGTCATGTCCAACTCTTCACGACCCCATGGACTGCAGCCTACCAGGTTCCTCCGTCCATGGGATTTTCCAGGCAAGACTACTGGAGTGGGGTGCCATTGCCTTCTCCGAGGAAAGATTCTAAGGTAGGAGTATATGTGATGTGACTGAGGGGCAATCAGGAGGCCAGTGTGGCTGGAGCAGACTGAATAAGGGGAGGAGTAATAGATAAGGGGTTTCACTGGTGGCTCACTGATAAAGAATCCACCTGCAGTGCAGGAGACGTGGGTTCAATCCCTGGGTCAGGTCAGGAAGATTCCCCTGGAGAAGGGAATGGCTACCCACTCCAATATTCTTGCCTGGGAAATCCCATGGGCAGAGGCACCTGGTGGGCTACAGTCCATGGGGGTCACAAAAGTCAGACATGACTTAGTGAGCAAACCACCACCACTAATAGGAGATAAACATGGAGAGGTAAAGAATCTGCCTGCAGTGTGGGAGACCTGTGTTTGATCCCTGGGTTGGGAAGATCCCCTGGAGAAGGGAAAGGCTACCCACTCCAGTATTCTGGTCTGGAGAATCCATGGGGTAGCAAACAGTCGGACATGACTGAGTGACTTTCACTTACTCACATACTTACTTCTGGAGAGGTAGGCGGGGTTAGATGTGGGGCTCTGAAGACTTGTTTTATATACCTACTGAGTGAGATGGGAGACTGGAAGGGTAAGTTGCCCAGGGTCACCCAAGCTAGCAAGTGGCACTAGGATTCTGTCTCGAAAGCCGGTGCTCTGCAGTACTGACAGGGATAGACACATAGACCAGTGGGAAAAAAGAACCCAGAAATAGACCCACACAAATCTTTCCAACTGAGTTTTGACAAAGGTACAAAGCAACTCAATGGAGGAAGGATAGTCTTTCCAACAAATGGTAGTAGAGCAATTGAACAACCATAGGGAAAAAAATAAACCCCAACTTTATAAAAAAAAATGAATTACAAAAAAAATGGATTGCAGACTTAAATGTATAACATAAAATTATAAAACTCTTAGAAAAAATAGGAGAACATCTTCAGGACTCAAACATGTTTGGAACCAAACATTTTTGACTCTAGGCAAAGTTTTTAGGCTTGACAATAAAAGCACAATCCATAAAAGTAAAAATTGATAAATTGGACCTCATCAAAATTAAACATTTTGCTATGTGAAAGACATGTTTGATTCATACAAAAATACATGAATATTCATAGTAGCCTTATTCATAGTAGCCAAAACCTGAAACAATCCAGATGTCCTTCATCAGGTGAATGGTTAAACAAACTGATACATCCATATCATGGGATACTTATTATTCAGCAGTAAAAAGAATGAACTCTTGATCTAGCTAACAACTTGGATGAGCCTCCAGAGAATTATGCTGAGTGAAAAAAGCCAATTCTAAAAGGTTATATACTATGTGATTCCATTTTATAAAATTCTTGAAATAACAAAATTATAGACATGGAGAACAGATTTATGATCATCAGGGACTAAGAGTGAAGGGAAGGAAATAGGTTATAAAAGGACAACACAAGGAATTCCTTGCGATGATTGAACACCTCTGTGTCTTGACCCAGGCTGTGGATACATGAATCTCCACATTTGATAAAATTGCATTAGAACTACACACACACACACACACACACACACAGATGAATTCATGTGAAACTGGTGAAATGTGAATAAGCTCTGTGGATTGTATCAGTGGCCATTAACTGGTTTTGATACTGTATTGTAGATAGAGAGGATGCCAACATTGGCAGAGGTAGGGTAAAGGATGTACAAGACCTCCTTGCAGCTTCCTGTGAATTACTTCAAAATAGAGATCACAAAACAAACAAAAATCTTAGAAGAAACCACTCGAGATTCTAAACAATAAACCCAGAGTATTTGATCAAAAAAGTTTGAAGATCTCCACTATGTCAGTTTTTTAAAAAAAAACAAAAACACCTTAACAGATTTAATAGCATTGATACCCAAAAAAGTCAGTTCCTCAAGAAAAGATCAGAACTACTTATATTCTGACATTAATAAGGGGATAGTCAAGATGACGCTTAGTCTAATACTCTTACTTTACAGACTGGGGAAATGAGGCTCAGCGACAGGAGGCTATTTGCCAAGGTCATACAGCAGAGAAGAAGGATAGAATTAAATCCTCTTGGTTCCCAGTTTTAGAGAGGATGATAAGAGGCTCAGCAGGGGAAACAAGGTCAAGTGCCTCCCTCTCTGTGGGCCTTTCTTCCTTAAACTCTAACTTAAAATGGCTGATTTGAGTATGTAAAGTGCCTAGCCCAGTGCCTGGCACCTAACTGGTATTTTATAAACTGTAGTTTCCTTTCTCCCTTTGTTGAGAGGGGGGCCACCATGCCTTCATTCAAAGCCAGAGGGAAAGAGACAAAGATTACAGCCATAGCAGGGAGTCACCCTTACCTTCCTTCCAGTTCACCCTGATTTCTAGACCTCTAGTAGGGATTGATCCTGGTTATGTCCTGGGGGTAGGGTTGAGGGTCACCATGGAGATGCCTGGGAGGATGAGGACAAGATTTCTGTTTCTATGGTGACTGCCTGAAAAGGAGGATGTGATTTGGAAGAAAGGTTAGGGAGCATAGAGTTCTTTCCATGGAGATGGGGTGGGGGCTCTCTGAGCCTCATCTAGGGATGGAGGTAGGGGAATTAGAGAAATGAAGCCACTCATCTCCATGGCAACAGATGGGGAAGGGGTGGAGTCACCCAGGGAACAGCGGGTAGTAAAGCTTTCTATCATGCTAGAAAGCTGCTAGGAGTTCACTTAGAGCTATTTAAATGTTTTAAATGTTTCTCCATATAGCACCTAAATTCATCTCTCATATCACCAGTATGCCTCCACACTTTGGAAAGACTGACTAATATACCTACTGTAGTCTCTTTCAGAGCTACTATATGGGGGCAGTTAAGACATTATCTAAGTTTCTTGGAAATAAGTGCCATACAAATGGGCACGCAGTAGCTCCTGCTTGCCTTGCAATCCATGGAAGCAGGGGTTTTGTCTGTTTCATTTGCTCCAGCACCTAGAACAGTGTCTTGCACATCCACACATCCAATGAATGCATGTTGAATGAATTAATTACCTGCCTCTTGTTGCCTCCAACTGTAAGTTCCAAAAATATTGAAATACTTCAAGTTCCCTATACATCCTGTCACTATTCAAGACTCAGGTTGGGCATCATCTCTTTTGAGAGTCCGTCTATGAACCCTTTGAATAAGTTTCCTTTCTGGGTGTTTCTGTCATACCTACCATGTATCACTATAAAATCATATACCACTTTACACTGAGACAGTGGAAACAGTGTCAGACTTTATTTTGGGGGGCTCCAAGATCACTGCAGATGGTGATTGCAGCCATGAAATTAAAAGATGCTTACTCCTTGGAAGGAAAGTTATGACTAACCTAGATAGCATATCCAAAAGCAGAGACACTAGTTTGCCAACAAAGTTCCGTCTAGTCAAGGCCATGGTTTTTCCTGTGGTCATGTATGGATGTGAGAGCTGGGACTGTGAAGAAAGCTGAGCGCCGAATAATTGATGCTTTTGAACTGTGGTGTTGCAGAAGACTCTTGAGAGTCCCGTGGACTGCAAGGAGATCCAACCAGTCCATCCTAAAGGAGACCATTCCTAGGTCTTCACTGGAAGGACTGATGTTGAAGCTGAAACTCCAATACTTTGGCCACCTGATGCGAAGAATTGACTCATTGGAAAAGACTCTGATGCTGGGAGGGATTGGGGGCAGGAGGAGAAGGGGACGACAGAGGACGAGATGGCTGGATGACATCACCGACTCGATGGACATGAGTTTGGGTGAACTCCGGGAGTTGGTGATGGACAGGGAAGCCTGGCGTGCTGGGATTCATGGGGTCGCAAAGATTCAGACATGACTGAGCAACTGAACTGAACTAATTGTCTCTTTCCTTCCCCTAGCAGTTAGTGCCCCAGGAACAAAGATTGTACATACTGATATCTCAACAGCTAGCACAGTGCCTGGCACATAATAGGTCCTTAATAAGTACTGAGGTAAACCGAATGCCTCCCTATTGCTTACAGCACATCAAGTTCCACGCACTTCTGGCTGACTGCATCCTCCAAAATGTCGGTCAGCCTACTGATGCAGCCTTACTTCCTTTTACTTTTTAGCACAATCTGTTACATGTCCATTCTCCCTTTCCTTCTTCTCTAGGGATGTAATTTCCCCCTTCTTTTGTAGTGTATGATAGTGGTTAAAAACACGGGCTCTGAGATAGGATCTGGATTCAGTGGAGTTGGGTTCAAATCCCATGATAAGGGAACACTACTGAGCCAGTTATTTTAATCTCTCTGAGCCACAATTTCTTCATCTGTAAAATAAGGACATAGCGACACCTATTTCTTATGGCAGTCGTAAGGATTCATTGAGAAAATACATATAAAACACTCAGCACAGTCACCTGACAGTAAATGAGCACTCAGAGAAGGTAAGGTTTTTATTGTTTTGTAACTCATTTAACATTGAGTCTCTACTTAACAGGTGTCAGGTGCTGTGCTGAGGCAAACAAAGTTGAAGGAGACCCTCTCCCTGACCTCAGGCTAGTGAAACACGACTGTAGATAAAGAAAACCAGAGTCCAGTACTATCAGAGGGAGATGAATAAGAGAAGGGCACCTCGCCTGCAGGTGAAAGATCAAGAAATGCTTCCTTCAGTTAAGTTGTCAGTACTAAATAAAAATTTGCCAGGCAGACAAGGGAGAGAAGGACGCTGCCAGCAGAAGGCACCACCATGCAAATGCATGAAGGCCTAAGAGGACATGATAGCTTTAGAGAACTACGAGGGTCTGCTGAAGGTGGAGCTTAGGGTCCATGGGTGAACAGAATGAAAAGGATATATGGGAAAGTCAGGGATGGAGTTTGACCTTTAACATGATGTGACCTACCCCCTGCCCCCCACCGAGCTAAAGTCTTTCCTTACATTTTTACCAAATTCCTATTTGATGGTTTATTGGTCTTTTCTATTGAATTATGGGTCCCCTAAGGGCTCAAATCCAGTGTCTTGTTCTTTAAATTCTCAGGGTCTAGAGTTCAGGTGGGCTTCCCTGGTGGCTCAGATGGTAAAAATTCTGCCTGCATGACTCAGAGTCATACATTCTGTCCATAAAGAAAAGTTAAAACAAAATTCAGGTCCTAGTTTGAAGAATGTCAGTAAACCTAAGTAGGGACTTAACTTTGCTTCAAAAAGTGCGCAGAATTCTAAAGGTTTGTTTATTGGAGAAAAAGCTGTTCTCATGAAGAAGAAAAAGAAAGGACAGAAGAAAAGTAGACGAACTAAGACACAGAAAAAGCAGAAGTAACAACCTGAAGCTTTTTTTCCCTCACTGACTACTGGTGATAAAATTGTGATAAATCAAAAAAAAAAAAAATCTGCCTGCAATGCAAGAGACTGGGGTTTGATCTCTGGGTCAGGAAGATGCTCTGGAGAAGGGAATGGCAATCCATTCCAGTATTCTTGCCTGGGAAATCCCATGGACAGAAGAGCCTGGTAGGCTACAGTCCATGGGGTCACAAACAGTTGGACATGACTGAATGACTAACACACACACATATACACAGGATTCAGGTAGCACATAACACATGTGGAAAGAAGGAAGGAAGGGACTTCTACAAGGTCATACAGCTACTCAGTCACAGAGGTAGGTCTCAAATATCGGTCTCCAGGGTGTTTTAACTGCTGTACCACATTCCTCAGAGTTGGATATAAAAGTAGGAATTTCAACCTTTCATTTAATTATGTCTTCACTGTACTGGAGTTCTTCCTTTCATGGCTCAATGAACATCTTGCTACTAGTCAGGCAAAGTCAGACCTCAGAAATACTTAGTGAAGATAGTGTGAAAACTAAGGATTGAGTCATTATTCCATAAATTATTTTTGGCAAATTACAACCTACTCTTGGCTTTATGCTGCTCACAATCTGATCTTATCTAGTGTTACTGCTGGCATTACAGGTACGAATATCAGTGGACTATTATTCACTCAAGATCAAGCGGTAGATCAAAGATGTAAATTGACAAGTGCCCCAATTCAGACCGGCAGGAAAAGGCCTACTATAACATTTCTCTCATGTTTCACAAATTCTAAGATAACAAATCCGTGTTGATTCAAACATGACAAATGAATATCCATCATTTCAAACAGGGAGTCATAACTGGGAATACTTAAAAAGTTCATCTCTTTTCTATATTCATGCACAGATTACTTAAAATGCTTCCTACTATTTTCCTGGACTTTAGTTTCTCCCAATTTCAACTTACTCAATATACTGTTGCCCAGTTAGTCATCTTAGCTCTGTGACTTTGGGCAAGTTACCTAACTTCTCAGAGCCTCGGTTTCTTCATCTGCTAAGTGGAAGGCTATGCTATTAGTAGATAAGTCCCTTAGGCTTCCCAGGTGGCCCTAGTGGTAAAGAACCCACCTGCCAATGCAGGTAGACGTAAGAGACGTGGGTTCAATCCCCAGGTTAGGAAGATCCCCTGGAGGAGGGCATGGCAGCCCACTCCAGTATTCTTGCCTGGAGAGCCACATGGTCAGAGGAGCCTGGGGAGCTACCATCACACAGAGTTGGACACAACTGAAGCAACTTAGCACACACACATGCACTTGAGTCCCTCAGAGGTGTTTTGGTGCCTTGGATACCACTGCACAAGTTGGGGGAAAGATGGGTTAAGTTGGCAGGCTTCTGGGTATCCACTTCAAATATAGCAGCCCTTTAAGAAATTATGGTCCTGTCTAAAATTCGGTTTGGAAAAAGAGTTCTGCTACTATACAGAGTTTAATATTATATTTATAAGATTTCTAAGGGCCCTTATAGATCCCCTAAACTGGGATTTAAAAAAAATTTTGCATACACAGCAGGAATTTAATGTGATAAAATGTTTACACACAGAAACACAATAAACAGCTCATTTTTAGTATTACTTTTTTTCTAACCACTTTTTAATCTTGGTATTATCTCAAAATAAGATGCAACGCAGTACTTAAAATGATGATGTGAATATATCATATGCACTTTGAAAGTGATTGGCAATTCTCATGAAGACTGTATGTTGAAAGCCATAGAAAAATGGCTTATAAAG
>SJYA01003317.1:1198013-1213887 GCA_006410615.1 Neotragus moschatus | reverse complement strand
GTTCAAGACCAAATTCAAATTCTGTATATATTTTTTTCTCTTAGGCAACAGTAAATCTATGTCTTAATTCAAACAAATGTGCAGGAATGAATTATCTTTAGCCTCACAATTACTGTATCTAAGTCTCCTTCACAAGTACAGTATCTTTCTTCTTTGTATTCTTGGCCAAGGCAGACCCTGAAAGTTCAGTTTACCAGACTCATTAGAAGTGCCAGACAAATCAGACTGGTAATTCACCAGAGCTTCCTTTCCTCCTCAGCTTCTAAAGTGTTGCAAGGGGAGGCTTATTAGAATCACCTGGGGAGCTTTTTCAACCCACACTTATGCCCTTCTACTTCTTGCCAAGTATTCACTGGAGAAGGAAATAGCACCCCACTCCAGTACTCCTTGGAAGAAAAGTTATGACCAAACTAGATAGCATATTCAAAAGCAGAGACGTTACTTTGCCGACTAAGGTCCGTCTAGTCAAGGCTATGGTTTTTCCTGTGGTCATGTATGGATGTGAGAGTTGGACTGTGAAGAAGGCTGAGCACTGAAGAATTGATGCTTTTGAACTGTGGTGTTGGAGAAGACTCTGGAGAGTCCCTTGGACTGCAAGGAGATCCAACCAGTCCATTCTGAAGGAGATCAGCCCTGGGATTTCTTTGGAAGGAATGATGCTAAAGCTGAAACTCCAGTACTTTGGCCACCTGATGCGAAGAGTTGACTGATTGGAAAAGACTNGCCAAAGAATTGATGCTTTTGAACTGTGGTGTTGGAGAAGACTCTTGAGAGTCCCTTGGACTGCAAGGAGATCCAACCAGTCCATTCTGAAGGAGATCAGCCCTGGGATTTCTTTGGAAGGAATGATGCTAAAGCTGAAACTCCAGTACTTTGGCCACCTCATGCGAAGAGTTGACTCATTGGAAAAGACTCTGATGCTGAGAGGGATTGGGGGCAGGAGGCGAAGGGGATGACCGAGGATGAGATGGCTGGATGGCATCACTGACTGGATGGGTGTGAGTCTGAGTGAACTCCGGGAGTTGGTGATGGACAGGGAGGCCTGGTGTGCTGCGATTCATGGAGTCTCAAAGAGTCGGACACAAGTGAGCGACTGAACTGAACTGAACTGAAAGGTTATTTAAGGCCAAATTAAAGCTCTATTGATGCCATCATAGTATTATTGAGACTAAATAAGGCCTCACATTTCAATAGCAGTAATCATTTTCAATAATCTAATTTTTTTTTTAAATTTCAGTAATTCTTGTCAGTATCCTAGACAGAGACCACCAGGGACACGTCTGCCATTGAGAAACTTGGCCTTGTTACTCATTACAGTGAGGGGAATATACACCATGAAGTACTACAGGCTGGCTTAGTAGTATGATCTTAGAACTTAAAGCATTTTGGCTTTGGTTGGGTGATTTGGGGATGAGTCCAAGGAATTGAGATGTTTGCTCTAGACTGGCCATTGTCTATGATTGGGTTCTAAATCAGCTTTTATGGAGTGTAGACTACAGTAAGGCTAAAGCAGAGATTGGTAAAGCACCTGTGGACTGAGAATGGGGACCATTTCGAATTTTGTACTTGAGCAATATTCCTGTTTTCTGTGTGTTCAGACATGACTATGGAGTACGTTTTGTCTTTGCCTCGATCCAGCGTGGACATAAAGTCGTCTGTCTGATACTGATATTCTGTGTGATTGTGTTAGGGTGGAGACCACCAAAGCCTTGCTGTAAGTGCCCCTCCTGGATATCCAGGGCTGCCTTTTTTTTATTTTTTATTTTTTTTCCCTAATTCTTCCTTTGTCCCACCTGGGAACATAATACTTGATACAAGCTTCTGTTTCAGTGTCTTTGATGTAAATATGTGTCACAGGACGAATAAGCTCTCTGAAGATTGTCCGTATTAGTTCCAAATTTTATTCTTTGAATTTCCTGGCCTAGATGTGGAGTGAACTCCATGGAATCCACAGAGGAACTCCCTGTATTTCTCTCTCTCTCATTTTGCAAGCACCCCCACCTCATGTCTCCCCAGTTTCCAGAATCCAAAAGTTAAAGTACCACCCTCAGCCTGTCCTTTTTAGCTGACTGTGTGAGGCCTTTCCTCCTTAATTACCCATCAGGATATACTTGCCCTGCCTCATTTCCTCAGTTCCCACAGCTGTATTAAGAATTTGGCTAACAAATCCTTGTTAATGCTTTATTACTTTTTTAACACTTTATGGCAAATCCTGTTTTATTGTGGCTTCCTGGAAATAATCCTTAACTTAAAAATACCAAGACTTTTTGAACTGGAAATGCAAGAGTTATTTGGGCTAGACAGAGCACTTCCCCCCCCCGCAAATTTCCCAAACAAAGTGAGTGGTTTTCTACCCTGTTGGTCCTGGTTACAGACTATTCCCCAATTAAGTCAGAGAGTGAGGAGATTTGCTTGTTAATGTTCTGCCAGGTCTTCAGAAGTATAGCCCTAACAGCCTCATTCTGGGAGGGGTGTGAGGACACTCTGTACTTTTGAATGCCAATTTCTGATAAAAGAGGAAAGAATGTTTCATTATTTCATTTGCTGATTTTCCAACAATAGGCTAGCTCTCTCTAAATGATACCTTTGACGTATTTGAGATATGGCATTATTCTGATTTTAGTGTGAAGTCCAAATAGTTACTTAACTCAACAGATGGTTATTATCATTCTCCTCAACAAAAATCTGATTTCCCTTATCAAAAAGTAAGTGTTCTATGGAGAGGATTCAAAGGATAAAATCATAATATTTGTAGCACAATTAATTATTTTTATCAACATGCCTTACATCAAAGAGGGTTTTACACTCATCCTAAGAGTACCACATGGTCTTTCTCCATAATTGTTAGATTTCTTTCCAGGGATGAAAAATTTAGATAGTTTTACTACTGAGTAATGTATTTAGCATGTGTGCTAGAATGACTTCCAGTGGTTATTGGAAGTCATGTCTTTGCAACACTGACTGCAGGAAAAGGCTTTCTGCTACTACTGCAGATGCTCTGGTTCCCATCACGGGCAATGTTGCCTCTATAAATGGATAAGTATCAAAGGGTATATTGAAACATTCATGTAATTTCTGACATTCCTAGAAAAGAAAGATACCTTTACTATGACTTTAAAAAGAAACTTCCAATGAATACAAATGGAGACTACAGGAGAGACACTTACTGAAATTTATTTTGTTTCAAATATTTTATTATTACCTAATGCAATAAATCTGGACAACTTATTTTAGAGTAGGAAAATACAAACTTCAAAATGCATTGGATACAATATGAAGCTCAGAACTAGACTACTTAGAAGAATGATGTCAGGAAAATATGCCCCCAATGAATGGGGAAAGTAGCAGCAACATGTATACACTATCATGCATAAAATAGATAGCTGGCAAGAAGTTGCTATATAACACGGGGAGACCAGCCTGGTGCTCTGTGATGACCTAGAAGGGTGGAATGTGTGGAGGGGAAGGAGGTACAAGAAGGAGGGGATATATGTATAATTATTGCTGACTTGGGTTATTGTACAGTGGAAACCAACAACATTGTAAAACAATTTTCCTCCAATTAAAAAATAAATTAAAAAATGAATACTCCTAATTCACTAGTGTCCCTGCATTTTTTATTGCTTTCAGCAACATCAGTAATTCAGAGAAAAGTCTGATAAGCCTAAGAACCTCCAACATATCTTCTGTTTGATCTTTATAAATAAATAAACCTAATTCACGGTAATAGTTATTAAGAGTTGAATTTTGTCTTCCTATGATTCTTATGTTGAAGTCCTAACATCTAGTATCTCATATATGTGACCTTTTTTTTTTTTTAAGACAGAGGGTCACTGTAGACATAATTAGTTAAGATGAGGTCATAGTAGGGTGGACCCCTAATCCAATATAATAATCCAATATCCCTATTAAAAGAGGAAATTTGGACACAAACATGCACAGAAGGAGAATGCTATGTAAAGATTAAGTCAAGAAATGCCAAAACTTATCAGCAAACTACTAGTAGCTAGAGAAAGGCAAGGAAGCAACCCTGTGACACCTTGATCTCAGATTTTTAGCTTTCAGAGCTATGAGATATAAATCCAAGCCCCTTTGTTTGTAGTACTTTGTTATGGTAGGCAGAGCAAACTAATAGAGCAATGCATAATCTCATTTATATTTTTATATTAAATAATTGAGTTTATGGATTAAGAAACTGAGTATAAGAATTATATGTAACTTTCCAAGGGCCAAATAANAAAGGCAAGGAAGCAACCCTGTGACACCTTGATCTCAGATTTTTAGCTTTCAGAGCTATGAGATATAAATTCAAGCCCCTTCATTTGTAGTACTTGTTATGGTAGGCAGAGCAAACTAATAGAGCAATGCATACATCTAATTTATATTTTTATATTAAATAATTGAGTTTATGGCTTAAGAAACTGAGTATAAGAATTTTATGTAACTTTCCAAGGGCCAAGTAAGTGGCTTTTAATAATATTTAGCTTTTACCATGTGTTATGTTGTTATTTATCATAGAAAAATTACCAGTGGGATAAACTGACTTTTTTGTTATTTTAATGTCAATTTTATAGAACTATAACATATCTTAACAAAGGAAAAATTATAAGTGTACAGCTTGATAAATCTTGAGAAAGTGTATATATATGGGAATATATGTATACACTTACATACATATTTACATCTTTAGCTTCTTGATCAAGAAATATATTAGTAGAACCCAGTGCCCACTTTTTTTATTTTGGAAAAATTATATAATGTGATATTTATCATTGTAATCTTTCTCAAGTATATATCAAGTAACATTAAATAGATTCAAGATATTGCGTAAATATCACCATAGTCTATACCCAAACTTTTTCATCATTCCCATCAGTACACATTAAACAATAACTCAGCTTCCTCTCTTCCCCTAGTTCTTAGAAACCTCTATTTTACTTTCTGCTCTATGAATTTGCCTATTCTTGGTACCACATACAAGAGGAATTATACAATACTTGTCTACCTGTGTCTGGCTTATTTCATTATACATAATGTTTCCATAGTGCATTCATTTTGTACCATGTATAAAAATGTCATTCCTTTTTTTGGCCAAGTAATGTATGTATATTGGAGAAGGAAATGAGAATCAATCCAGTATTCTTGCCTGTAGAATCCAGGCAATCTGTCCAATCCATGGACAGATGAGCTTGGTGGGCTACAGCCCATTGGGTTGCAAAGACTCAGACACACACACACACACACACACACACACACACACACACACACACACAATGTATGTATATGCCATATTTTTTTTTGTCTATTCATCTGACAATGAGCATCTGGATTGTTCCCAATTTTGGCTATTGTGAATAATGCTGCTGTAAAAATATCTTTTTATGTCTCTGCTTTTAGTTCTTTTGAATGTAATGGCTGGGTCTTATGAAAATTTGTGTTTAATCTTTTGAGAAAGTGTTAAACTGCTTTCCACATCACTTGCATCATTTTATTTTACCATCAGAAATGCAGGAGTGTTCCAATTTCTCTACTTCCTTGCTATTACTTGGGATTTTCCATTATTTTTTAGCTATTTAAGTAGGTATAAAATGGTATCTCATTGTGGTTTTTGCCTTTCCTAATGAGTAATAATAGTAATAATAATAATGAGTAAAAAAAAAAAAAAAGAGCTTTTGAAGTGTGGTGTTGGAGAAGACTCTTGAGAGTCCCTGGGACTGCAAGGAGATCCAACCAGTCCATTCTCAAGGAGATCAGTCCTGGGTGTTTTTTGGAAGGACAGATGCTAAAGCTGAAACTCCAATACTTTGGCCACCTCATGCGAAGAGTTGATTCCTTGGAAAAGACTCTGATGCTGGGAGGGATTGGGGGCAGGAGGAGAAGGGGACGACAAATGAGATGGCTGGATGGCATCACTGACTCGATGGACATGAGTTCGGGTGAACTCTGGGAGTTGGTGATGGACAGGGAGGCCTGGTGAGCTGCGATTCATGGGGTTGCAAAGAGTTGGACATGACTCAGAGACTGAACTGAACTGAACTGAATGAGTAATGACGTTAAACATCTTTTCATGTGTTTATCAGCCATTTGTATATTTCATTTGAAGAAATGCTTTTTTAAGTCTCTTGCTCATTTTTGAACTGAGTTGGTTTTTGTTGAGGTTTAGGAGTTCTTTATATGTTCTGGATCTTAGTGACTTGTTAGACATATAATATTTTCCTGTAGGTTGTCTTTTCATTTTNGAAGAGTTGATTCCTTGGAAAAGACTCTGATGCTGGGAGGGATTGGGGGCAGGAGGAGAAGGGGACGACAAATGAGATGGCTGGATGGCATCACTGACTCGATGGACATGAGTTCGGGTGAACTCTGGGAGTTGGTGATGGACAGGGAGGCCTGGTGAGCTGCGATTCATGGGGTTGCAAAGAGTTGGACATGACTCAGAGACTGAACTGAACTGAACTGAATGAGTAATGACGTTAAACATCTTTTCATGTGTTTATCAGCCATTTGTATATTTCATTTGAAGAAATGCTTTTTTAAGTCTCTTGCTCATTTTTGAACTGAGTTGGTTTTTGTTGAGGTTTAGGAGTTCTTTATATGTTCTGGATCTTAGTGACTTGTTAGACATATAATATTTTCCTGTAGGTTGTCTTTTCATTTTTTTGATAGTATCCCTTAATACACAAAAGTGCTTAATTTTGAAATTTTAGACCAATTTATCCACTTCTTTTGTTTCCTCCACTTTTGGGTGTCACATCCATGTAATTTTTGCTGAATCCAGTGTCATGAAGATTTTCCACAAAATTTCCTTCTACCAGTTTTATAGTTTTAGCTCTTATGTTTAGGTCTTTGGTGCATTTTGAGTTAAGTTCTGTAGATAAAGCAAGATAAAGGTCCAACTTCATTCTTTTGAATGTGGATATGCAGCTTTTCTAGCATAATTTATTGAAAAGACTATCCTTTCTCCAATAAATGGTCTTGGCAACCTTATGAAATTTCATTAACCATATATGTGAGAGTGTATTTGGGGGCTTTCTATGCTATCCATTTGTCTATATGTCTGTACTTATGCCAGCACTACATTGTTTTAAATTACTATAGCTTTGCAGTAAGTTTTGAATTCAGAAAGTATCAGTCCTCCAATTGTATTCTTTTCAAGACTGCTTTGGCTCTTCAGGACACCTTGGAATTCTATATGAATATGAAAATTGGCCTTTTCAATTCTGCAAAAAATAAATAAATAAATAAATAAGAAAAAGAAAAAAACTGTTGGAATTTTGACAGGAATTATGGTGAATCTGAAAATTCCTGTTTTGCTACCTTTCACTCTCTTCAATCGTCAAGGGTCTGATCACTATTCTAACTTCTAACATGAAATATCAGTTCTGCCTGTGTTAGCTCTATTTTATGTCAGGAAAATATAATCTTTATTTTTTTTTTTTAAGAAAATATAGAGGCTTCCCTGGTGGCTTAGTGGTCAATAGTCTGCCTATCAATACAGGAGACACAGGTTCAATCTATGGTCAGGGAATATCCAACATGCTGCAGAGCAAGCAAGCCCATGCGTCACAACTATTGAGCCTGTGCTCTAGAACCAGGAAACTGCAACTGCTGAGCCCACATGCCACAGCTACTGAGCCGGTGTGACCTAGAGCCTGTGCTCTGCGACAGGAGAAGCCACTGCTATANCAATCTATGGTCAGGGAATATCCAACATGCTGCAGAGCAAGCAAGCCCATGCGTCACAACTATTGAGCCTGTGCTCTAGAACCAGGAAACTGCAACTGCTGAGCCCACATGCCACAGCTACTGAGCCGGTGTGACCTAGAGCCTGTGCTCTGTGACAGGAGAAGCCACTGCTATAAGAGGCCCACACGCTATAACTAGACAGTAGCCCCTGCTCACCACAACTAGAGAAAGGTCCAGGCAGCAACTACACAGTCAAAAGTAAATACATACATAAAATTAATTTAAAAAAGAAAATACAAGATTTCTTTGTAGAATATTTTGGCAATAGTTTGGCCAGAAATTTTCCAAATTTTGATTTTATCCATGAGTTAAAAATTCTGTTTTTATTAGATTTCAAAAAAAGTCAAACTGACAGAAGATTCACACGAATGGTAAAAAAGATTTTTTTCCTCGCCTATTTTTAGAGTAAGTTGTCAACATGATGCTCTATCATCCAATGATATTTGGTGTGTAATTCCTATAAAAAAGATTATTTTGCTACATAATCCTAATCCAATCATCAAAACCAGGAAATGAAGAAGGATACACAGAAAATTATTATCATCAAATGCTCAGACTCAATTAAACTTTCACCAAATTTCCTATCACTTATGCTGAAATGCAGTACTTGGATGCAATCTCAAAAATGACAGAATGATCTCTGTTCNATCTCTTGCCTAGCTCAGCTTTCCCAGGGTTGCCTTTGACCCCGGAAGTCAGGTTTTCCGGGTTCCTCCCTCCCTAAAATGGCAGCAGTCGAAGACGAGTTACTGTTACCGCGGCTCCCCGAGCTGTTCGAAACCAGCAAGCAGCTTTTGGACGAAGTGGAAATCTCAACTGAACCCACCGGCTCCCGAATAATCCAAGATAAGGTGTTCAAGGGACTGGATCTTCTGAAGAAGGCTGCAGAAATGTTGTCGCAGCTCGAGTTGTTCAGGTATGGGCGAGAGGGTGCAGAGAACGGAGGTAATGATGGTCACCAAAGGTGGAGCCATTGAGCCTGGGTGGAGGAGACCTTTGAAACTGGGAGCCTCCCCCTGCGATCTCGTGTACATTGTTTGCATTCTCTACCTCTCTTCCAAGATAGTTAGTTTCCCACGACTCTCCTCCTTAGTTTCGGTTATTTGCAGAGGCATTGGATGCGAGTGCTCAGCCACTTTCATTGAAGAAAGGTAGCACTTGTTCCAGGTGCCGCCTCCCTTTGTCCCACCCCGATCCCAGCCCTCCCCTCCCCCAGGATGCAAGGGCCACAGTTGGAATGCCTAGCCAGACTTCACAGCCTACTCTGCTCTTTGCAGCCAAAATGAAGATTTGGAGGAAATCGCGTCCACCGATCTGAAGTACCTGATGGTGCCAGCATTTCAAGGAGCGTTCGCCCTGAAACAAGTCAATCCCAGCAAGCGTCTAGATCATTTGCAGTGGGCTCGAGAACACTTTTTAAACTACTTAACGCAGTGCCAGTGCTATCATGTGGCAGAGTTTGAGCTGCCCAAAACCAAGACCAACTCAGCTGAAAATAACACTGCTAATTCCTCCATGGCCTATCCTAGCATCGTTGCTATGGCATCTCAGAGACAGGCTAAAATAGAGAGGTGGGTCATTTGAGGACTGCCTAATGGCAGTGCTATTGGGGAAGGGTGCATGGTTTTTTCTGGGGGGTGGGAAACAATGGTGTATGTACTCTTTGTGTTCTTATTGAGCATAGGCCCTGGTAAGAGCAAACTCTCAGTTTTTCAAGAAGCCTCTGTCTTGGTTGAAATGATCATACCTGTCAGACTTCTAGCACCTTATGGTTGCCAACAGCAACAATGTATAGTTTTAGCAGTGTTTTCCAATCTCTCCCACATCACAGCATAGCAATATTCACACGGTACAGTGGGGCACTCCATGGACTGTACAGTCCATGGGGTCACAGAGTCGGACACGACTGAGCAACTTTCACTTCACTTCACAGTGGAGTAAGTATCTCTGAAAGGCACAGATATCTTATAACTATAGTCCATTTTTGGTCCATTGATTGAGAAGCTCTGTTCTAACCATCCTGGATCAGGTGTGTAACATCCTGAACTAATCTTAATACTGGCATAGCTTCATCATGGTGAAAGTGCTCACAGTGTTTAGGAGCTATGCTAGGCAGTGGGGATTCAAACTGGATATGGGCATTTGTATGAATGTGGGTGGCCTCTTCCTTGGAGGAGCATACAATCTGGTGAGGAAAAGAAGCATAGAAATGATATAAATTATAGAATGATGTGATAAAATGTGTAAAGTATTGGGAGAGCAGAGAAAAAGGGCACCTAACTAAAGAGGGAGCAGGAGAGAAGAGAAGGCTTCCTGGCAGAGGTGACTCCTATGGTGAGTTGCTTAAGGATGCATAGGAGTATTGTCTAGAGGAAGAGGAAAGGATGGCTTTAGCCAGCAGAGATGATAGCAGCAGAACAGCCTCAGGGGCGTTAAAGACCACAGTGTTGGGGTGAAGAACAACTGTAAACAGTTAGGGGATGCTGGAACACAAAGTGGGTGGTGAAGAGGGGGAAAGAATACCGAAAAATGTTGTAGGGTTCAAACCAGGGAGAGCTTGGGGTGTGAGGAAGGTGAAGGAACAACTTTGTCCTGGGAACTTGGGAAGGGGGTTTGAATCCCAGCTCCAGCATTTAATCATTCTGACTTTGGGTAGATTGCTTAGCCTCTCACTGCCTTAATTTCCCCAGGTGTAACTCTGGATGATAATAGGTCCTATAAAGTAGTTCGAAGAGAAATAAATTTTAAAAACTCAGCAGTGTCTGATACAGTAAGCACTCAGTCAGCTATTGTTAGATCTTTGTAGCAAAGTACAGGTGGTGGAGTCAGAGACCTAGGTTTGAGACTCAGTTCTGCTTATAAGCCATTGAACTTTGGGTAACTTGTGTAACCTGCGAGCCTCAGGTTTCCTCATATGTGAAGTATAAGTAACAATGGTACCTATCTCATAGGGTTAAGAGGCATTAATAAAATAAACCATGTAAAACAGCTGGCACAGTATCTGGCACATAATAAATATTCTATGTTACCTACTATTAGGCCATGCTAAAGAGCTTGAACTTTGGTTGGTGACTTGGGATCCACTAGAGGTCCCCCCCACCCTCGCCCCATCCCACTGCAAAGAGTAGCAAGGTCATATTTGCACTTTAACTTGCATAATCTGGCAGCAGTTAGGAAGCATTCTGAGGGAGAAGATTAGATCCAATTAGGTTGCAGAGGTGATGGAGGCCTTACTATCCCAATGGCAGAAGGGATGGGGGGGATATATTTATTTAGAGGGTTGAATCTGCAGAAAACCTGGTGATCAGTTGGTTTTGGCAGGTAGGGTAGCAGGAAGCAGCATGGGACATGTCTATGTTTCTGACGTAGATGGAAGGCTGTGGAACTCATTGAGATGGGGAATAGAAGAGGAAGAATAGATAGGGGAGAGTACGAATTCCGTATTGAGACATGTTGCATTTAAGGTGCCTAGAAGACATCCCAGTAGAGGTATCTGTAGCATGAAACTCTGGAAAGACCTGGTCTAGAGAGCTGAAAATTGATTGATTCATGTAACACATTTATTGAGCCTTTACTGTGTGCCAGGAACTGTTCTAGGTAATGGAGAACCAGACGGAGTCCATGCCCTCATGGAGCTCTTGTTTTGGTGGAGGAGACAGACAGTAACTAGTAAATTAAAATGTGACTTTAGGTGGTAAGGGCTTTAAATAATAAAGTACGGTTAAGAGCTAGTGAGCAACAGGATGATTTTTGAGGAAATGGGATAGACTGATATGAAATGGAATTCAATGTCATGTCCTCTGTAAGAAGGTAGAGGTAGCCTGTTGGCTTATACCAGTTTAAAAAGTGAATTTGGTATCCAAATAATTGCAATATATATATTAAAAAACAAAAACAACTAAATGCAATAGAGAGATACAAATGGTGTTGTGGAGAATGACCAGAGAGTGATCATATCTGGTTGGAGGGATAAGAGAAAGATTTCACAATGTAGTAGCATTTAAGATGAGAGGAGAAGCTTGGTTAAAAATGTAAATTACATGTTTGCCTGAATGTAAAAGTAATTAATACTCATGAAAGTTGGAAAATAGAATATTTTTTTAATTAAAAATAAGCTTTCATCTTAGCACTGAGATGATCTTTGTTAACTTCCTGATGTCTTTCCTTTCAGATATATAGTTATTTTAGTTAATACATTTGGAGGAATACCATTTTTTCTTTTTTAAAACCTGACATCCTATTGTGATTTCCCTTTGTCTTTTGAAGCCAAGATATTTAATGGTTAAATAGTATCAGTCTTATAATTATTTAAGCTAATCTTTTATTGTCAAATGCCTAGACTGTTAATGGGTAGAGGTTTTTATTTGATTTTGCTAAGTAATACTACAAAGAAACATAAATGTATCTCTCATTGTTTCCTTAGAATAGATTTCTAGAAGGACCAGTAAGTGCCTAAAGGGTTTGAATATTTTAAGACTCTTGATGGTAACAATATTGCTTTCCATAGTAACAAAGTTTCAAAGTATATTCCGCAGCACCATATGGGCAAACAGGAAAGATACCTCATTGTTTTGATTTGTATTTCTTTGGTTAAAAGCTTGATCTTTGAACTTTTTTTTTAATGCCCAACAGACAAGACATCAACATTATGTTTTTGTTAATGGCTCCTATATTTATATACTAGCTCGGACCTTCCCTGACCTTCAGACTGGTGCTTCCAGCACTGTTTGTGGATGTTTCACAGACATCTCAAACTTAACTTGCCCTAAATTGAATTGTTGGCTTTTTAATCCCCAAATGTGCCCTCACACTCAAGTCCTAAGGATCTCAATAAAGAGACTGCCATTCACCCAGTTGTTTTAAGCTAGAAACCTGTGGAGTTGGCTTCAGTTCCTCCCTTCTGGATTGCCGCATCCAATCCATCAACAAGGCCTACCAGTTCCAGCTACAAAATATACCTAATGTCCTTCTGTTTATCTCTTTCTCCGCTGTCATACCTTCACTTAGGCCAGCAGCATGTCTTACCTAAAATATCCAAGCTGTTAACTGTAAAGACGTAGATGATCTGCGTCTGCCTCTCTCTGGTCTCACCATATATTATACTCCCTCTGTTCACTGGACTCCTGCCATAATAGCCTTCTTTCAGTTCTGAACAGATCCAGCTCTTTCCTTCTACAGAATCTTTGTACATGTTCTCTTTGGGGGAAATGCTCTTCATTTATGTCTTTCTGGGCTTTGTCTTTTTTCACTACTAAAATGTATATTCCATGAGAGCAGTAGCCTTGTTCTTGTTCTCTGTGGTCTTGTTCTCTGTGGTCTGTCTAGCACAGGGCCTGGCGTATAGAAGGTGCTCAAAAAACATGTCTTGTTGACTAGCGGCGTGTGGGAACAACATGAGCAAAAAAAAAAGGCCTAAGGCAAGGTAGTTTGAGGTATGTACAGGAAATGGAGAAGAGTCTGGTTTGGCAGAAGCTAAAAGTAGTATGGTCAGAGGACTATGGAGAAGTGATGTGTATAGAACACTGGAAAGGAAGAGAGATGCAGAGAGGCAAGTTAACATGTTATAATAGTACTTCAACCGGGAAGAAATGATAATGAAGTTACAAGTGTCAGAGATACTACTTTTGCAAGAAGCATTTATATGATTAGAAAACAAATTGTTTAAATCCTTATTCAATTTCTGTAAGTCCTCCATCCTCTGCCTCGTTTACACACTGAGGTCATCCTACATAAAACACCTAAATAGTATGTCCTCTCTCTCTCTCTCTCTCTCTCTCTCTCTCTCTCTCTCTCTCTCTCTCTCAAAGCGTGTTTCTTCATGTATCTTCTCTACTCTTAATTCCCATCTTTGAGGAGTAAGTGTAAGTCTTGTTGATTAATTGAACCTACATTCTTTTGACAGAAGTGGAGAAGTAGAAGCTGGGTAAATAATGAGTCTAGTTTAGGACTTACTGAATTTAGGTCCTGATGTGACCCCTGGACAGCTGTGTCCATAAACAGATGGAAATATGTAACTAAAACTTATGAGACTGTTTTGCAGCTAGTGATAAAAATTTAGGAGCATCGATGGGTATGGATAGATTGCCACAAAAAAACATGCAGAGAGGAAAAAAGCCAAGGATAAAACCTTGGGGCATATTAAGGAAGAAGGATGAGAAAGAAAAGGGCAGTCAGAGATAAGAGACTCAACAAGGTACAGAGGGAAGTACTTATAGAAAGAAGCCTGGGGAAGATAGAGAACAAATGTCATGTCTTCTTTGAAGTTTCTCCCTACCTGTCTCCCCTCCCAGATACTATAGCATTTAGTTTTTGTTACTTATCTGGGCATAACTATCTGTTATTCTCTAGACTTGGAACTTCTAAAGGTCAGAGACCATGACTAATTGTATCCTTAGTATTGTAATTCTGTCATTGTATATCCTTGGTACCCAACCCAGTACTTGGATCATGGTAGGTACTTGAGGTATCTTTGGGAAGGACAGAATGGTCATCAGAAAGATGGAAGCAATATGGTGTAGCAGAAAAAGCCTGGGCTTTTGAGTCAGACCTAGGGTGACCCATCCAATTTCTGCCATGTAATAGATGGGGCATCATCTAGCCCCTCTCAACTTTTAATTTTTCCCATCTCCTAACATTATTTATATTGCTGCTTACAAAGCACTTTCATGAGTATTGGTCATTTGATCCTCTTAACAGTGCCATGAAACAGATATTATCCCATTTTAGAAATAAGGAAATGGGCTCTCAGTATTGACTTGTCCAGTTACATGGCTAGTAAGTGGCCAGGCTAGGATTTAAACTCAGGTCTTCAAATTACCAATTCTAGTGTTGTTTAGAACAGAGAGAAGAGTAGTCATTTGAAAAGACAGAACAGGTTAGGGGCAAGGCACTGGTAGAGTAAAAAATTGTAACTGCAAATGACAGGGAGGATAGTTGATTGAGTGAGGCCTGGAAGAATGTGGATGGGGACTGGACTGATAGTGGAATGGTAAAGACATTTCCTTGGTAAAGACAACAGTGCCTCCTTAAAGGCAAGAGAAGAGGAGGCAAGCTGACCCTATAAAGATTTGAAGGTAAAAAGGGAAATTGAATTTCTCCATTGACTGGTCATCTGATTAGCATGATGGTGGCATGGATTTCACAAAAGATGAAGAAGATGATAACTGAACAGGAGTGACTGTTGCACTGAAGTTTAATCATACAAATTTGTCATTGACTCATTTGACAAATTTGTAATTGGTTAGCTCTCTTCAGCAGCTTGGGAACAGAAAAGGGGAATGATGAAAGTTGCCCAGAGTCAGAAGGGTGACAGGCACTGGGTGATAAAGATTGTTTGCATGTAGTGGCTCACCATGGGAAATCTAGAACAGTGATGAAGGTCTAGGACAGTGTTTTACAGTCTGTTCCTGAAGCCCTAGGATTTCGTCACAGTGCTTGGGTAGGGGAGATGTTGGGAACCTTTCTCTGATTTAACCAAGGTAGTTTTATCTTTTATTGCTTATTGGAGTTCAAAATAAGCTCTCATAAGAAGCAAAGATTCTTCTGCTAAGAAAGGTTTAAAAAACACTGGCCTCAAAGATCAGGTATTCAGAAGCTTAGAAGTCCCAAAGATGACTAGGAACAAAGTCATAGGAGCAAAGGAAGTAGAGAAGAAAGACCAGAGAGTGCGATTCGACTGCATATATGTGGAGGGTAGGAAAGGAAGCATAAGCGCCTTATTCAGAGGCCCAGCAGACTAACGCAGAATTTACCCCAGGTTATATACATTTAAGGTCCTGGTATTCTTTTTTTTCCTGACTTAGGTACATTAGGAAAGAGGGTGAGGTAGGAGTGGCATCAGAGTTTAATGTTCTCAAGCGATGTCTGTGATAGCATTCATGAACTAGGATTGACCTGTGTAGTGTTTTACTCAGAAGGCCACCTATGATGGTGCTGTGACATTTATTTGTAACACTGCATAAAGTGCCCACTTGTTAATTAAAAGGAATAGAAGAGCTCAAAAGTTTTTATAATAACGAATGTTTCCAGAGCAGTGGTTCTTGACTTTTTGTGGGTCATGGACCTCCTTTAACGTTTTCTCAGCAATTAAAAAAAAAAAAAAAAAAAAAAAGAATAAAAAAAGAATATT
>SJYA01003317.1:1178805-1191895 GCA_006410615.1 Neotragus moschatus | reverse complement strand
TCAGAAAGTTTTGGATTCAATTCTAAACTACTATATGGAAAAAGAAAATGTGGCTTATGCTCAAGAGGAAAAGCAATCAGTGGGGACCAACCCCAAGATGATTCTGATGTCGAAATCAGCAGACAAGAACTTTAAAGCAGCTTATTTCTATGCTCAAGGGCATTGGGGAAAATATGCTTGTAATGAATGAAAAGGTAATAAATCTCAAAGAAGTAGAAACTATACACAAAAGATTCCAGAACTGAAAAATATATCTGAAGTTTAAAAATTAAAACAGACTCAGAGATACAGAGGGGGAAATGGGTGGTTGCCATGGGAGAGGGAGGTTGCAGAGGTGAAATAGGTGAAGGGGATTAAGAGCTACAAACCTCACATGTGCACACACATAGAGAACGATCGCAGAGACTGCCCCTTGCATGATCTTGGGCCATTTTTGCTTATGCCAGTCTGTCCAAGCAACTTCTATACACCAGTCTGAGCATGACTCTCACTTGACAGCAAATTTCTATGGTCTTCATTACCTACTGGAGGGAAACCAAGGTCGTATAGATTTTATCCTATGTTATCTTCAATAGTTTTATATTTTACATTTATGTCTGTGATCCATTTTAAGTTAAATCTTGTGATAGCTGTAAGGTCTATGTCTTAGCTAAGACTGTAAATAATTTTGTCCTACAGATGGACTTATCAACTCCATAATCTTATAGTCTAAAAGGTCAAACTTACCCTACAGGGTAAGAGAGATGTTTAATTAATATTCTTTTTTTCTCATTGCAGAAAAGGGCATTCTTCCTTGTATAAAATTTGGAAACTAGAGATAATAAAAAAAATTAATGAATAATCTACAATCAGATAATCTTAAAAAAAAGAAGAGCTACAAAACTCTAATTATAAACTAAATAAGCCACAGGGATGTAGTATACAGAATAAGGAATGTGGTCAATAATATCATAACTTTGTGGGGACAGATGGTTACCAGACTTATGGTGATCATTTTATAATATATGCAAATGTCAAACCACTGTAATGCACCTGAAACTAACATATTGTATGTCAACTATATTTCAGTTTTTTTAAATTTGAATAAGCTTAATAGCAAATTCTGGATAGGGATATGGCAACCCACTCCAGTATTCTTGCCTGGGAAATCCCATGGACAGCCTGATGGGCTACTGTCCATTGGGTCGAAAAAGATTCAGATAGGACTAAGCAACTAAACAACAATAGCATATTGGCAATGACAGAAGAAAGGGTTAAATTGAAGATAGAACAATAAAAATTAGCCAATCTGAAAATCAAAAGATTAGAAAAAAAAAAGAGTCTCAATGACTTGTGGAAAAATGTAAAAAGGTTTATACCATGTGTACATTTGGAACACATGTAAGAGAGGAGAAAGAGAGATAAGGGGACATAAAAAAAATTTTGAAGAAATTTTCCCCAAATCTGTGAAAGACAAATTTAGAGATTCAGAAATTTCAGTAAGCCCCAAGCAAGCATGTTGAATACAATGCAAACCACACGTAGGCATGTTGTGGTCAGGCTGCTGAGACAAAAATAAAAGAAAATTTTGAAAGCAGTCAGAGATAAAGTACATATTACACATAGAAGAGCAATGATATGAATTGTTGTCACCTTCCCATTTGGAACAGTGGGTCCCAGAACTACTGCCTCGTTAAACACCTCAATTTAAAAATGAGCAAAAGACCTTAACAGACACCTCACCAAAGAAGATTATACAGATGGCAAATAAGCATATGAAAAGATGCTCAACATTGTATGTCATTTGTTGTTCAGTCGCTAAGTCATGTCTGACTGTGACCCATGAACTGCAGCACACGAGGCTTCCCTGTCCTTCACTATCTCCCAGAGTTTCTTCAAACTCACGTCCATTGAGACGGTGATGCCATCCAACCATCTCATCCTCTTTCACCCACTTCTTCTGCCCTCAATCTTTCCCAGCATCAGAGTCTTTTCCAATGAGTCATCTCTTCACACCAGATGGCAAGAGTTTTGGAGCTTCAGCTTCAACATAGTCCTTCCAGTGAATATTCAGGGTTGATTTCTTTTAGGATTGATTGGTATGCTCTCCTTGCTGTCCAAAGGACTCTCAAGAGTCTTCTCCAGTACCAAAATTCAAAAGCATCACTTGGCACTCAGCCTTTTTTTATAGTCCAACTCTCACATCCATACAAAACTCCTGGAAAAACCATAGCTTTGACTATATGGACCTTTGTCAGCCAAGTGATGTCTCTGCTTTTTAATCTGCTGTCTAGGTTTGACATAGCTTATCTTCCAGAAGCAAGCATCTTTTAATTTCATGGCTGCAGTCATCATCCACAGTGATTTTGGAACCCAAAAAAATAAAGTCTGCCACTGTTCCCATTTTTTTTCCCATCTATTTGCCATAAAGTAATGGGACCAGATGCCATGATCTTAGTTTTTTGAATGTTGAGTTTTAAGCCAGTTTTTTTCACTCTCCTCTCTTCGAGTGGTATCATCTGCATATCTGAGGTTGTTGATATTTCTCCTGGCAGTCTTGATTCCAGCTTGTGATTCATCCAGCTCTGCATTTTGCATGATGCACTCTGCTTATAAGTTAAATAAGGAGGGTGACAGTATAAAGCCTTGACATACTCCTTTCCCAGTTTGAACCAGTCCATTGTTCCATATCCAGTTCTAACTGTTGCTTCTTGACCTGCATACAGGTTTCTCAGAAGGCAGGTAAAGTGTTCTGATATTCCCATCTCTAGAATTTTCCACGGTTTGTTGTGATCCACACAGTCAAAGACTTTTGCATAGTCAGTGAAGCAGAAGTAGGTGCTTTTCTGGAATTCTTTTCCTTTTTCTGTGATCTAACAGATGTTGGCAATTTGACCTCTGGTTCCTCTGCCTTTTCTAAATCCAGCTTGTACATCTAGAAGCTCTCGGTTCACATACTGTTGAAGCCAAGCTCGAAGAATTTTGAGCATTACCTTATGAGCATGTGAAATGAGCGCAGTTGTGTGGTAGTTTGAACATTCTTTGGCATTGCCCTTCTTTGGGATTGAAATGAAAACTGACCTTTTCCAGTCCTGTGGCCATTGCTGAGTTTTCCAAATTTACTGACATATTGAGTATAGCACTTTAACAGCATAATCTTTTAGGATTTGAAATAACTCAGCTGGAATTCCATCACCTCCACTAACTTTGTAGTAATACTTTCAAAGGCTCACTTGACTTCACACTCCAGAGTGTCTGGCTCTAGGTGAGTGACCACACCATTGTGGTGTCTGGATCATTAAGACCCTTTTTGTATAGTTCTTTGTATTCTTGCCACCTCTTCTGAATCTCTTCTGCTTCTGTTAGGTACTTGCCATTTCTGTCCTTTATGCTCATTTTTGCATGAAATGTTCCCCTGGTATCTCTGATTTTCTTGAAGAGATCTCTAGTCTTTCCCATTCTAGTGTTTTCTTCTATTTCTTTGCACTGTTTACTTAAGAAGGCTTTCCTCTGTCTCCTTGCCATTCTTTGGAACTCTGCATCCAGTTGGGTCTGTCTTTCCCTTTCTCCTTTGCCTTTTGCTTCTTTTCTCAGCTATTTGTAAGACCTTCTCAGGCAACCAGTTTGCCTTCTTACATTTCTTTTTCTTTGGGAAGATTTTGGTCACCGCCTCCTGTGCAGTGTTACAAACCTCCGTCCGTGGTTCTTCAGACACTCTCAGATCTAATCCCTTGAATCTATTTGCCACTCCCACTGTATAATCATGAGGAATTTGATTTAGGTCATAAACGGCCTAAATGGCCTAGTGGTTTTCCCTACTTTCTTCAATTTAAGCCTGAATTTTGGAATAAGGAGCTCATGATCTAAGCCACAGTTGGTTCCAGGTCTTGCTCACTGTGTAGAGCATCTCCCCATATCCAAGGACAAAGGAGAAGCCACAAGGAGATAGTAGGAGGGGCACAATCATGTTAAAATCATATGTCATTAGGGTATTGCACATTAAAGCAACAATAACCCCACTACACCCCTAAAAGAATGGGCAAAATCCAGAACACTGACACCACCAAATGCTGGCATGGATAATGGAGTGACAGGAACTTCATTGCTGGTGGGAATGTAAAGTGGTACACTTTGGAAGACAGTTTGTCAGAAACATTCTCCTATCCTGCAATCCAGCAATCATGCTCCTTTTTACCCAGATGGGCTGAAAAGTTATTAATTGGTCCACACAAAAATTTCACACAAGTGTTTATAGCAGCTTTATTTATAATTGCCAAAAATTGGAAGTAACCAAGATGCCTTCAGTAGGCAAATGGATAGGCTGTGGTATATACAAACAATGGAATAATACTCATTGCTAAAAAGAAATGAACTATCAAGACCTAAAAAGACATGGAGGAATCTTAAATGCATATTACTAAGTGAAAGAAGCTAATCTGAAAAGTCTACATACTGTATGATTCCAGCTGTATGACATTCTAGAAAAGGCAAAACTTATGAAGACAGTAAAAGGTTTAGTGGTTGACAGGGATTAAAAGAAATGAGGGATGAATAGGCAGAACACAGGATTTTTAAGGCAGAGAAACTATTCAGAATGATACCGTAATGGTGAATACATGCCATTATACATTTGCCCAAAACCATAGATTGTACAACACGAAGAGTGAACCCTAATGTGTACTATGGACTTGGCATGATAATGATGCATCACTGTGGGTTCATTGATTATACTAAATGTACCACTGTGGTGCGTGATAGTCTGGGGAGGCTGTGCCTGTGTGGGACAGGGTACACAGCCACTGTGTACTTTGCCTTCAGTTTTACTGTGTACTTAAACTGCTTTATTCTTTTTCTTAATATATATATTTTATTGAAATATAGTTAACTTACAATGTTTTTCAGGTACACAGCAAGGTGATTTAGTTATACATACACACATACATTATTTTTGAAATTATTTTCCATCATGTGAAAAGTGAAAGTTAGTAACTTAGTTGTGTCCAACTCTTTGTGACCCCATGGACTGTAACCCACCAGACTCCTCTGTCCATGGCAAGAGTATTAGAGTGGGTTGCCATTTCCTTCTCCAGGGGATCTTCCTGACCCAGGGATTGAACCTGGGTCTTCTGCATTGCAGGCAGATTCTTTACCTTTTGAGCCACCAGGAACCATATTGACTATAGTTCCCTGTGCTATGCAGTAAACCTTTGTTGGGTGTTTCATATCTATTTTTTAAATAGAAATCTAGCATTCTATTCATGCTAAGTCAAACAGGTGGAATCAAAATGTCATTTTTTTTAGGCAAAAATTCATAAGTTTTGTAAAATGTATATATTTTACGTATTTATATATGTATACAAAAGCTTTTCTACTATACTTGATAAAGGCTTGAGAAAGAACATCAAAAAAAAAGAGATGGAGAAATTGGAAAACATAAACTAAATGAAATGGGAGCAATATTTCATTTTCAATGAAATAGAAAAAGTAAAACTAGATAAAAGTAAAAGATCATATAGTTCAGTTGTTTTTAAGCATGACTACTCATTAGAAACATATCTGGAGCTCTGGAGAAAAAAAGCAATACCTGGGCATTTGTGTTTTTCAAAAAAATTCAAGAAAATTCTGATATGCATCTGGATGGCTTTTAAAAAGTGATTACAGGTTTTTCCATTAAATTGTAGTTCTGGTGATACAGAGTTCTATTTTTCTGTTGACCAATCATGATACAATGGTATTAAGTGAGTAACAGTTACATAATCACAATAGTAAAAGATATTTATCAGTTTTCATATCAATAGCCAGACCAAAAAATAAAAGGTAATTACAATTGCACACCATAATGGGAACATAATTAACTATATAAAATAATTACATAAAATTTGAGGTGTCAAGCCAAGTGGAAGTGTGTACATGCACATGTTTTCATCCGTCCACCCAGTCTATGTCTTTTAGTTGGTGCATTTAATCCATTTATATTTAAAGGTAATTATTGATATGTATGATCCTATTACCATTTTCTTAAGTGTTTTGGGTTTATTTCCTGTAGGTCTTTTCCTTCTCTTGTGTGTCCTGCCTAGAGAAGCCCTTTAGCATTTGTTGTCAAGCTGGTTTGGTGGTGTTGAATTATCTTTAACTTTTGCTTATCTGGAAATCTTTTGATTTCTCCATCAAATCTGAAGGAGAGTCTTGCTGGGTAGAGTATTCTTGGTTGTAGGTTCTTCCCTTTCCTCACTTTATATTGTGCCATTCCTTTATGACTTGTAGAGTTTCTATTGAGAAATCAGCTGATAGCCTGATGGAAGTTCCCTTCTATGTTGTCATTTTTCCCTTGTTGCTTTTAATAGTTTGTCTTTAATTTTTGTCGGTTTGATTACTGTGTGTCTTGGTGTGTTCCTCCTTGGGTTTATCCTGTCTGGGGCACACTGTGCTTCCTGGACTTGGTTGACTATTTCCTTTCTCATGTTATGGAACTTTTCAGCTATTATTCTTCAAGTATTTTCTCAGGTCCTTTCTCTCTTCTCTTTCTGGGACCCCTATAACATGAATGTTGATGTGTTTAATGTCCCAGAGATCTGTTAGGCTGTCTTCATTTTTTTTTCATTCTTTTTTCTATATTCTGTTCTACAGCAGTGATTTCCACCATTCTGTCCTCCAGGTCATTTATCCATTCTTCTGCCTCAGTTATTCTGCTATTGATTAATTCTAGTGTATTGTTCATCTCCGTTTGTTCTTTAGTTCTTGTAGGTCTTTGGTAAACATTTATTTCTTGCATCTTCATTGTTTTCCTGAGATCCTGGATCATCTTCACTACCGTTCTGAATTGGAAGGTTGCCTGTCTTCACTTCATTTAGTTGTTTTTCTGGGGTTTTATCTTGTCCCTTCATCTGGGCCATAATTGTCTGCTCTTTCATCATGATTAACCTTCTGTAATATGGTTTTTGTTGTAGCTGCTGTAAGACTGCTGCTTCTGTCGGCTCTCTGGTGGATGAGGCTAAGAGGCTTATGTAAGCTTCCTGATGGGAGGACTGGCAATGGGAAAAACTGGGTCTTGCTCTGGTGGGCAGAGCTTAGTAAAGCTTTAATCCAATTATCTGCTGATGGGTGAGGTTGCACTCTCTCCCTGTTAGCTGTTTGGCCTGAGGTGACCCAGCCCTGGGGTCTGTGGGCTCTATGGTAGGGTTAATGGTGACCTCCAAGAGGGTGTACACCAAGCAGGACTTTCCCAGCCTGCTGCTGCCATTGCCCCTGTCCCTGTGGTGATCCCCTGCCAAACCATGCCTCCACAGGAGGCCCATCAACATTAGCAGGTAGTTTTGGTTCAGTCTCTTGTGGGGTCACTGATCCTTTCCCTTAGATCTTTGAGCACACAAGATTTCGTTTGTACCCTCAAAGACTGGAGTCTCTGTTTCCCCAGTCCCGTGGAAGACCTGTAATCAAATCCCACTGGTCTTCAAGGCCAGATTCCCTGGGGATTCCCAGTCCCTTTGTTGGATTCCCAGGCTGGGAAGCCTGACATGGGGTTTAGAACCATCACAACAGTGGGAGAACTTTGTTATTATTCTTCTGCAGTTTGTGGGTCACCTACTCAGCAGGTATGGGATTTGATTTTATCATGATCGTGCCCCTCCTACTGTCTCACTGTGGCTGCTTCTTTGTGTTTGGATGTGGGGTATCTTGTTTTGGTGGATTCCAGTGTCTGCCTGAACGTGGTTGTTTAGCAGGTAGTTGCAATTTCGGTGGTCTCACAGGAGATGAGTACATGTCCTTTTACTTGCCATCTTGAAACAGAAGCCCCTTAAACTGCTTTAAATTCCCTGGCAGTCCAGTGGTTAGGGCTTTGTGCTTCCACTGCAGGGGGCACAGTTTTGATCCCTGGTTGGGAAACTTAAGATCCCACAAGCTGCACCGCATGACCAAGAAAAAAATAAAATAAAATTGCTCTAAAAATAAGATCTATTTAAAAGAAAAATAATGCAAAGAGACAAAGATATAAAGTCAATGGAGAAATTAAAAGGGAAGAAGGCAGGAAAGAATGAACAAAACAACAAAAAATATAGGAAATGAACAGAAAACCAATAGAATGGTAGGTTCTAATCCAGCTGATGAATAATTATATTAAATATCAACGGAATAAGCCTTCAAATTAGAAATCAGATTATCAGACTCACCTGTATACTGTCTACAAGAGGTACATTTTCTTTTTTTAATTAAAGTATAGTTGATATTATATTATTTGCAGGTGTACAGTATTCATTATTTTTGTAAATTATGCTCCATTACAAGTTATTACAAGATAATGAGTTTCGTTCCCTATGCTGTATAGTATATCCTTATTGGTTATTTATATTATACATAGTAGTTGGTATCTGTTATCCTATAACCCTAATTTGGCCCTCCCCACTTCCCTCTGCCCCCTGTCCCTCTGTTTTATATATCCATGAGTCTGTTTCTGTTTTACATCTCCATTCATTCGTATTACTGTTTAGATTCCACATAGGAGTGATATACATTATTTTGTCATTCTCTGTCTTATTTTACTAAGCATAATACCCCCTAGGTACATCCATGTTGCTGCAAATTGCAGAATTTCATTATTTTTTATAGCCAGGTCCATTGTGTTTGTGTATATATATACCACATCTTCTTTATTCATCTGTCTGTTGATGAGTACTTGAGTTGCTTCTATATAATTGGCTGTTGAAAATTGTGCTGCTATGAACATTGGGTTGCATGTATCTTTTTGATTTAGTGTTTTCATTTTTTCTAGATATATACCTAGGAATGATATTGCTAGATCATATGGTAGTTCTATTTTTAGTTTTTTTGGAACCTCCATGCTGTTTTACACAGTGGCTGTATCATATGCATGCCTATCAGCAGTATATGAGGGTTCCCTTTTCTCAACATTGTCTCCAACATTTGTTATTTGTAGACTTTTTTATGATAGCCATTCTCACTGGTGGGAGATGATATCTCATTGTGGTTTTGATTGCATTTTTCTAATAATTAATGATGTTGAGCATCTTCTTATGTGCCTCTTAGCTGTCTGTATGTCTTTGGAAAATTGTCTGTTCAGGTCTCTGCCCATTTTTCCATTGGGTTGTTTGTTTTTTGATGAATAATTATATGAACTGTTTATATATTTTGGATAATAACCTCTTATAGGTCACCTCATTTGTAAATATTTTCTCTCATTCTGTAGGGTGTCTTCTTGTTTTGTCAATATTTTCCTTTGCCTTGCAAAAGCTTTTAAGTTTAATTATATCCCATTTGTTTAGTTTTGCTTTTATTTCTTTTTACTTAGGAGACAGATCAAAAAAAAAATATTGCCATGATTTTTATGCCAGAGTGTTCTGCCTATATTCTCTTCTAGGAGGTTTATTATTTCAGGTCTTAAACTTATATCTCTAATCTATTTTGAGTTCATTTTTGTATATGGTGTGAGGGAATGTTCTAATCTCATTGTTTTACATGGAGCTGTCCAATTTTCCAAGCACCACTTATTGAAGAGACTGTCTTTTCTTCATTGTGCATTCTTGCCTTTTTTGTCATAGATTATTTGAACATAGGTGAATGGGTCTATTTCTCTGCTCTCTATTCTATTTCGTCAATCTATTTGTCAGTTTTTATGTCAGTACCACCCTGTTTTGATTACTATAGCTTTGTAGTATAGTCTGAAGTCTGGGAGGGTTATACTTCTGGCTTTGTTCTTCATTCTCAAGATTTCTTTGGTAATTCAGGGTCTTTTGTGGTTCCATATGAATTTAAGGGTTTTTTATTCTAATCCAGTGAAAAATATCATGGGTGTTTTGATATGTGTGCTCACTCAGGCAGTCGTATCTGACGCTTTGTGACCCTATGGACTATAGCCTGCCAGGCTCCTCTGTCCATGGGATTTTCCCAGCAAGAATACTGGTGTGGGTTGCCATTTCCTCCTCCAGAGGATCTTCCTGGAGCAGGGGTCGAACCCACATCTCCTGCATTGCATACAGATTCTTTACCACTGAGCCATTCTGGGGAAGCCCTGAGTACTTTGATAGGGATTTCATTAAATCTGTAGATTGTTTTGAATAGTATGACCATTTTGACAATTCATCCAATCCACAAGCATCGGATATCTTTCCATTTCTTTGTATCATCTTTAGTTTCCCTCATAAATGTTTTGTAGTTTCCAGAGTATACTATGTTTCCCCCTCATTGGTTAAGTTTGTGTGCTGTGCTTAGTTACTCAGTCATATCCGACTCTTTGCAACTCATGGACTGTAGCCCACCAGGCTTCTGTGTTCATGGGATTCTCCAGGCCAGAATACTGGAGTGGGTTGCCATGCCCTCCTCTTGGGGACCTTCCCAACCCAGGGATCAAACCCAGGTCTCCTGCTTTGCAGGCAGATTCTTTACCATCTGAGCCACCAGGGAAGCCCAAGAATACTGGAGTGGGTAGCTTATCCCTTTTAAGTTAAGTTTATTTATTGATATTTTATTCATTTTGATGCAATTTTAAGCAGGATTTTTTTTGCTTTCTCTTTATGATATTTTATTATTAGTGTATAGAAACAAAAGATTTCTGTGTATTGATTTTGTATCTGACACCCTTGTTGAATTCCTTTATTAGTTCTAATAGTTTTATTAGTTCTAATGAGTGAAGACTTTAGGGTTTTCTAGATATGATATGTCATCTGCAAATAGTGACAATTTTACCTCTTCCCTTCCAACTTGGATACTTTTTTAAAATTTTTCTTGTCTGATTGGTGTAACTAGGACTTCCAATACTATGTTGAACAGAAGTGGCAAGAATGGGCATACTTGTCCTGATCCAGAATTTAGTGGGAAGGCTTCCACTTTTTCACCACTGAGTATGACACTGGTTTAGAGTTTGTCTTAAATGGCCTTTATTATGTTGAGATATGTTTCCTTGATACCCACTTTCAGAGTTTTTATTATTAATGTTGAATTTTGTCAAATGGCTTTTCTGCATCTATTGAGATGATCATGTGATTTTTAGCCTTCCTTTTGTTAATGTGGTATATCATTAATTTGCATGTATTGAATTATCCTTGTGACCGTGGAGTAAATTCAACTTGACCATGGTGTATGATCCTTTTTATATATTCTTAGATTTGATTTGCTAATATTTTGTTGAGGATTTTTACATTTATTTTCATCAAATATACTGGCCTGTGGCCTTTTTCTGTAGTGTCTTTGGTTTTGGTATCAGGGTATTGGTAGCCTTGTAGAATGAATTTGAGAGTGTTCCTTCCTCTTCAGTTTCTTTAAAAGTTTGAGGACAGGTATTAGTTCTTCCTTATGTTCAGTAGAGTTCTTCCATGACATCATCTGGTCCTGGACTTTTGCTTGCTGGGAGTTTTTAAATTACAGATTCAACTTCATGTCTCATGATAGGTCTGTTCAGATTGCCTGTTTCTTCTTGTTTCAGTTTTGGCAGGTGTAGAGTTTCTAGAAATTTGTTCATTTCTTGTCAGTTGTCCAATTTGTTGGCATTTAACTGTTCACAGTATCCTCTTAAGACTTTTTGTATATATGTGGTTTTGGTTTTTATTTCTCCTCTTTTCTTATTTTGTTTATTTGGGTCCTTTCTCTTTTCTTCTTAATGAGCCTGGCTGAAGTTTTTATCAATTTTATCTTTTTAGAAAACTAGCTCTTGGTTTCATTGATCTTTTCTGCTCTTTTGGTCTCTGTTTTATGTATTTCCTTTCTGATCTTTATCATTTCCTTCCTTCTGCTGACTTTGGGCTTTGTTCTTCTTTTTCTAATTCTTTCAGGTCATAGGTTAGGTTGTTTGAGATTTTTCTTGTTCTTGAGGAAGACCTGTATAGCTTTAGACATCCCTCTTGGAACTGCTTTTGCTATATCCCATAGATTTTGAACAGTTGTTTTTCCATTTTCATTTGCCTCAAGGTATTTTATGATTTCCACTTTGATTTCATTGTTGACCCGTTTGTTTTTTTAGTAGTATGTTGTTTAGCCTCCACGTATTTGTTCTCTTCCCATTTTTCTTTCTGTGATTGATTCTAGTTTCATACTGTAGTGATGAAAGAAATGGTTGATTTCATTTCTGTCCTCTTAAATTTTAAAAAATATTTATTTGCCTGCATCAGATCTTAGTTGCAACATGTGGGATCTTTCGTTGCAGCACACATGATCTTTCATTGAGGCATGAAGGCTCTTCTTTGTGGCTCATGGACCCTTTGTTGTGGGGCATGGACTTCTTTCTAGTTGTGGCACACAGGCCCCATAGTGTGTGGGCTCAGTAGTTGTGGCACGCAGCAGGCTCAGTAATTGCAGCATGTAGGCTTAGTTGCCCTGCAGCACATGGGATCTTAGTTCCCTGACCAGGAATCGAACCTGCACCCCCTGCATTGGAAGGTGGATTCTTAACTGCTGGACCACCAGAGAAGTCCCCTGTCCTCTTAAGTTTGTTGAAATTTGTTTTGTGACCTCTCCTTGTATGTAATCTCTCCTGGAGGACATTCCATGTGTACTTGAGTGTGTATTCTACTGATTTTGGATATAATGTCCTATAGATATCTATTAAGTTTAACTGGTATATTGTGTCATTTAAAACTACCGTTTCCCTATTGATTTTCTGTCTGGATGCTCTGTCCATTTGATGTGGGTGGGTTGCAAAAGTCTCTTACTATTACTGTATTATTGTTATTTTCTTCCTTTATGTCTGTTAGTATTTACTTCATATATATAAGTGCTTCTGTATTGGGTGCATATATGTTAACGAGTGTAATAGCTTCTTTTATTATTCCTTTAGCATTTTATAATGCTATTTCTCTTTTGGTATAGCTTTATTTTAAAGTCTATTTTGTCTGAAATGAGTCTTGCTTCCCTCTCTTATTTCCATTCACGTGAAGTATCTATTTCCATCCCCTCACTTTCTATGTATGTATTTAGCCCTGAAGTGAGTCTCTCACATGGAGCATATTGTTTTTTTAACCCGTCAGCCTATGTCTTTTGGTAGGAGCATTTAGTCCTATGATTATGGTATGTACTTCATTGCCATTTTATTACTTATTTTCCAGGGTTTTTTTTTTTTTGGTAGTTCTTCTCTATTCATTTCTTCTTTTTGTTTCTACTGTTGTGG
>SJYA01003317.1:1145532-1171584 GCA_006410615.1 Neotragus moschatus | reverse complement strand
GACAACTTGGGGCAATAAGAGGAAAGAATCATTTCAGAAATGAAGGCTAAGGCAGCGCACTCTCTGACATAAATCATAACAATATTTTTAAAGCTCTGTCTCCTCAGGCAGAGGAAACAAAAGCAGAAATAAACAAATGAAACCGATTTAAATTTCAAGACTTCTGCACCACAAAGGAAACCAACAACAAAATGAAAAAATAGCCTACAGAATGGGAGAAACTATTTGTAAATGATATGCCCAATAAGGGGTTAATATCCAGACTACATAGACAGCTCATATAATCAATATGGAAAAAATAATTTAAGAATAGACAGAAGATGCAAGGACTCAAACCCAGTGCTCTGTGGCAACTTAGAGGGGTGGGAGATGGGAGAGAGGTTCAAGAGGGAGAAGACGTGTATACCCATGGCTGATTCATGTTGATGGATGGCAGAAAGCAACACGATATTATAAGTCAATTATCCCCCAATTAAATAAATTTTAAAAAAAGAACTATAGAGTGAAGTCGGAAGGGGGAAAACAAAAATTTATATTAACCCATACTTCCGGAATATAGAAAAATGGTACTCATGAACCTATTTCCAGGACAGGAATAGAGACGCAGATGTAGAGGGCAGATGTAGAGGACGGACTTGGGGAAACAGCAGGGGAGGGAGACGGTGGGGCAAGTTGAGAGAGTGGCACTGACAGATACACACCCCCGTGTGTAAAATGGACAGCTCCCTGCTGTGTAACACTGGGAGCTCAGCCTGGCACTGTGATGGCCTAGAGGGGTGGGCTGGTGGGAAATGGGAGGGAAGGTCAAGAGGGAGTGGATATATATATACTTATGGCTGATTCACATAGCTGTATGGCAGAAATCAACACAACACTAAAGCAGTTATCTGCCTGTTAAAAAAAATGGACAGAAGACCTGAGACACTTTTCCAAAGAAGATATACAGTTAACAAACAGGTACATGAGAAGATGATTAGCTCAGCATTGCTAATCATCTGAGAAAGGCAAGTCAAAACCATAATGAAATACCCTCTCACACTTGTCAGAATGCCTATCATCAAGAAGTCTACAAATAACAAGTGTTGGTAAGGATGTGTAGAAGTGGGAATTCTAGTATACTGTTGCTACTGCTGCTTACTTGCTTCAGTCGTATCCGACTCTGTGAGACCCTATGGACTACAGCCTGCCAGGCTTCTCTGTCCATGGGATTCTCCAGGCAAGAATACTGGGGTGGGTTGCCCTGCTCTCCTCCAGGGTATCTTCCCAACCCAGGGATCAAACCCAGGTCTCCTGCACTACAGGTGGGTTCTTTACCGCTGAGCAATCAGGGAAGCCCAGTACACTATTGGTAGGAATAGAAATCAGTATATAAATTGGTGCAGCTATTATATGGAAGGCAGTGTAGTGGTTCCTCAAAAATTAGAGTAGAACTATCATATGATACAGCAATTCCACTCCTGGATTTTTTAATTTATTTTTTTAAACTGGAGGATAATTGCTTTACATTATTCTGGTTTCTGCCATACAGCAGTATGAATCAGCCATAAGTATATATCTATGTCCCCTCCCTCTTGAACCTCCCTCCTACACTACCTCTACCCCATCCCATCCCTCTAGGTTGTTCAGAGCACCAGGTTGAGCTCCCTGGGTTGTACAGCAACTTCCCACTCAGTTCAGTTCAGTTCAGTCGCTCAGTTGTGTCCAACTCTTGTGACCCCATGAACCGCAGCACACCAGGCCTCCCTGTCCATCACCAACTCCCGGAGTCCACCCAGACCCATGTCCANCATCCAGCCCAGCATTTCTCATGATGTACTCTGTATAGAAGTTAAATAAGCAGGGTGACAATAGACAGCCTTGACATACTCCTTTTCCTATTTGGAACCAGTCTGTTGTTCCACGTCCAGTTCTAACTTGCTTCCTGACCTGCATACAGGTTTCTCAAGAGGCAGGTCAAGTGCTCTGGTATGCCCATCTCTTTCAGACTAGCTAGCTAGCTAGTTGGTTTTTACATATGGTAATGTATATGTTTTTACATACGGTAATATATATGTTTCAGTGCCACTCTCAATTCGTCCCACCCTCTCCTTCCCCCACTGTGTCCACAAGTCAGTTCTCTATGTCTGTGTCTCTATTCCTGCCTTGCAAATAGGTTCATCAGTACCGTTTTTCTAGATTCCATATATCTACATTAATATATAATATTTGTTTCTCTCTTTCTGACTTCACTCTGTGTAACAGGCTCTCAGTTCATCCAGCTCATAAGAATGGACTCAGATTCATTCCTTTTTATGGCTACCACTCCTGGATTTTTAATCCATAGAAAATGAAAACACTAATTCAAAAAAATTCTTGCACCCACGCCAATGTTCATAGCAGCATTGTTTACATTGCCCAATATATGGAAGCAACCTAAAGTCTCATTAAGTGAATAGATAAGATGTGGTATATATATATGCAATGTATTATATCTTATATGCAATAAGATGTGATATATATATGCAGTGTATTTATATGCAATGCCATTAAAAAGAATGAAATATTGCCATTTGCAACAAACATGGATGGCCCCTAGAGGGTAATATGCTTGGTGAAAAAAGTCGAGAAAGTAAATAAAACAAAACAAAAAAGTCGAGAAAGACAAATACTGTATGATATCACTTATATGTGGAATCTAAATATATATTAATAAATATAATAATCTAATAACATGAATAATCTAATAATATATCTATGAGAACTAGAGTCAGAGATATAGAGAACAAACAGGTAGTAACAAGTGAGGAGAGGAAAGGGGGGGAAAGGAAAGGTGGTAGGGGATTAAGAGGTACAAGCTACTATGGATAAAACAAATAAGCTATAGGAATATATTGCATAGCACAGGAAATACAGCCAATATTTTTTAACTATAAATAGAGTATAATCTATAAAATACTGAATCACTATTTCGTACTCCTGANACAAGTGAGGAGAGGAAAGGGGGGGAAAGGAAAGGTGGTAGGGGATTAAGAGGTACAAGCTACTATGGATAAAACAAATAAGCTATAGGAATATATTGCATAGCACAGGAAATACAGCCAATATTTTTTAACTATAAATAGAGTATAATCTATAAAATACTGAATCACTATTTCGTACTCCTGAAACTGACTCATTTGAAAAGACCCTGATGCTGGGAAAGATTGAAAGCAGGAGGAGAAGGGGATGACAGAGAATGAGATGGTTGGATGGCATCACCAACTCAATGGACATGAGTTTGAGTAAACTCCGGGAGTTGGTGATGGACAGGGAGGCCTGGCGTGCTGCAGTCCATGGGGTGGCAAAGAGTCAGACACAACTGAGTGATTGAACTAAACTCCTGAAACTAATATAGTATTGTAAATCACCTATACTTCAATTTGAATAAGGAAAAAGAAACAAAATGAGTGAGTGAACACAACAGAAAATAACCTTTCTAAAGTAAGAAACTTAAATCAAAAAGAAACAAAGATGAATAGAATTCTAGAAAAAGTGAAACATGAAAAGTTAGCAGAGACATATGGAATAAGATTATCTGAAAAAGAAAACTAAAGCAAGGAAAAGAAATAAATGCTTAAAAGTAATATTGAGGATACTTTCCTGGAATTAAAAAAAAAAGATTTGATTTTAAAAAGCACAATACGAACCTGAGAATTTTGACCAAGAATGACCAACAACAAAATTCACATTCTAATAAAATTACTAGATTTTTCTTTTTAAAGAGAAATGTCTTGGATACTTCAGCAAAAACAGTAGGTAGTTTGTAAAGGAAGGAAAATTAGATCATCTTCAAACTTTTTGACACGGATACTTTGTACTAGAAGAAAATGGAGTAATATTTAAGATACTCGAGGGGAAAAAAATGTAAGTCAAGGACATTATATCTGGTAAAAATGACTTTTAGGTATAAATTGCACAGGTATTTATCTACATGCTAGAACTCAGGAAATATTGGTTCCATAATCCCTTACTGAGAAATTTGCTGAAGAATGAACATAAGACAACCAAAATAAGAGACACTGATCTCAGGACTGGTGGTTAACATTAAATAAATAGTTACATATAGAACTAAGACTAAATGAGATTTAAAAGGGAGGGAGTAGAGTATTAATCCCTATATACCCTGTGCTCTGATAACATAGATATAGCATAACTTTTTTTTAATGAAGAAATGGGGAAAGCACATGCAAAAAAAAATGCACTATTCTCAGCAGTTATATTGGTAGCAGTATTATTGTTATTCAAAGACTGTGTACTGAGATAATATAACTGAGTAATTATGAGTAATTATTCAAATTCCATCATCCTCTGTCTTTTGAGGGCTTTTAGTGTGGAAGAATACAGATGTACTTCAAAAGAATTTAAGTTAGAAACAAAACAGCCCTGTAGTCTTGAATATGAACTCATGAGGAATTTTATTTAAAAGTCAACATACACAGACACACTTTTGCTTTATCCACTGAAAAGACTTAAGAATAGTGAACAGCCCAGAAGCAGTGAGCACACCTAGTAACTCAGTTTGTGTTCTTGAAATACCATTCCCATTCAAAGAAGCCAGGATTATTAGAGAAATAGCTAATTCCAGGTCTGGAAATAAGATTAACTTGGAACATCTTGTCATAGAAGATAGGAAAAAACTTTAAAAGACTACTACAGTCATATCAAAAAGTCTCAGAAGCCAATTTGAAGATGTTTCCACAGACCAGACAGTTTGGCTTCAAAAAGGATAATTGTCAGTAGCAACGAGTACATCTAGTACCCCAAACTTGGTTTCTAGTACCATTTTCCAATTAAAGGAACCAAGGGCGCTGTAGAGAAATGGGTAATTCTAGTGTTGGAGCAGGGAATGTAAAAGATGAACCTGAAATATCTTGTACTCTAGAAAATGAAGAAACACTGAAAAAACAAGAGCAAACAAACTATTGAGGTGTTAATGTGACAGAGCCTGCTGAAAGAACTGTCACTGGCCCAAACCGGAAGAATGTGGGCAGGAAAAGAACAGTATCGGATTATAACAAAAATTATAAAACAAGCATCCATGAGTGTATAGTGATAGAAATAAATGACTAAACTGTACAGAGAAATTCAAAATAATTTGTGTGTATATACCTGTCTACACCTGTCTCAAGGAGGTGAAGCATGACTCCTCACTTCATAAGTGTAGGCTGTGTTTAGTTACTTGCTTCCAAAGACTATAATGTAGAAGAAGGGAGGAGCAGTAACTTCACGGTTGGGAACCCTACAAACACTACCTTAAGTGATCCTAGTTAACATCAGCAGTAAAAAGTCATGTAATAAGGTGTATAGCCCTGATTTGATGTGCTGAGGAGGGAGCCTTTCTGTGTTATTCTCCTGCAAGTCATAACCCTAGTCTAATTATGAGAAAAACATCAGGCAATGTCAGGTTGAGGAACATTCTGCAAAATACCTGAGTATACCTCAAAACTGTCCAAGTCATCAAAAACTAGGAAAGGGAGATATTGTCACAGCCAAGAGCAGACTAAGGAAACGGGACTAAATGTAATATGGAATATTCGATGCAATCCTGGAACCAAGAGGAAAAATAATAGGACATTAGGTGAAACCTAAGGAAATTTGAATAAAGTATGAGCTTTAGTTGTTAATCATGTATGTATCAGTATTGGTTCATTAGTTATGACACACCATAGTACTGTAATATGTTAACAATAAAGGGAAATGAGGTACAGATGTATAAGAACTCTGGACTATCACAATTTTTCTGTAAATTAAGACTATTCTAAAATTTAAAAGTTGGAACATCTTTTAGAAGTAATCGCAATTCATTGAAACCTACCAAATATGAGTCCCACCAAATCCATGAGTCCATAACTGTATTTAAAAAGAAAAAATTGTTCAATTTCAAAGGATGGTAAGGAGCTAATTTATTGCCTTGAGAAATGGTAAATTAAAGTGAAAGAATCAGGCATTTATCTTGTCCTTTTTTCTGGGTGACTAAATAGTGGTAGATGAGGGGAAGCCTCTCTTTATAAAAGCATTCTACTTAATAAAAAAGAAATGTTAAAGTTAAGAGTATCACCTTTTTGAAACCCCAGGAAAATTAATGAATATAGACATTGAGCATCAACAGCTGCTAACACCACAGCATGTTAGACACAAATACTGTGTGCCAACACCACCTATTTTCATGTGGAAGGGATCAACCCTGAGTTATATCAAGCTCTGTAACCACTTGCCAGTCTGCAAAAGTACAGAAGAACATGTTGGACTCCATCACTACTATGTAGTCAGCAAAATCCAGATTTTTTCAGAAACTACAGGTCAAATGCTCCAGCCTCTTCGATAGATAACTTGTAAAGAAAGAAAGGGATTGAAGAAGAAACCTGTAAATGAAAAATATATCAAAATATTTTTAAATGGGTAAAACTAACCTCAGAAACATAATGCTAAGTGAAAGAAGTCAGACACAAAAGACCACATGTTACTTGATTCCATTTATGTGAAATCTTCAGAATAAGCAAATCTATAGAGATAGAAGGTAGATTAATGATTTCCAAGGAAGGAAGTAATGGGAATTAACTGCAGATGAGTACAAGGAATCTTTTAGGGGTGATAGAAAATTTTTTTAAGACAGCAATTTTTAATATTTATTTGGTTGTGTTGGGACTTAATTGAAGCATGTGAAATCTAGTTCTCTGACCAGGGACCGAACCTGGGCTCCCTGCATTGGGAGCATGGAGTCTTAGCTACTGGACCACCAGGAAAGTCCCGGGGTGATAAAAATTTTAAAAATTGGATTGTACTGATGGGTGCACAACTCTGTACTAAAGATCTTTGAGTAAAAAATCAGTGTAGAAATGGACAACTCTGGTGTCTGGGGATGCATGCTTGGATAATAAACTCGAAGAAGTTATTACTATAAAAGGTAATATAGTGGTTACCTTTGGAGGGCGAGGATATGATTTGGATGCTCATAGAGAAGCTTTGTGGATGGGTACAGAAAATCTATTTCTTGACCCACGAGGAGGCTATAAAGGTATAGCCTCCTATGAAAGTTTAAGTTATATGTATTTTTATGTGATTTCCAATATCTTTTATTTTACAATAAAAGGGTTAAATAGAACACAAGACTCAAGCTATTAAAAGAGATCAGGTTCCCTACATATTTCATTCTTTATCATAGTGATGAGAGTATTTCTTGTGGGCAAATTCAAGGTAGCTAGGAAGTATTCCCCTTACCTCACAGCAGAAAGAAAAAGTCAGTGCAAAAGAGAAATGGAGCATTTAGTTTCATTTCTTTTGAGTGTACACTGCATGACAAGTGCCATTCGGAACTCACACCCTGTTCCAAACATGTGCAAAATAACATACATTCTTTTCTGGTGGGTTCAACTGCCCTGGGATATCCAGTTTTACACATAAAATTGCAGAACTGTAATAAAGGAAATGGAAGGAGGAGGAGCAGTCACCTATAGTCAAATCACAAATCGTAAAATCAAATATTTTTTACTTTAATGTTTTGTCATGCAAGTGAGATAACCACTATACTACGGAAATACTTCAGTGTTTTTGGTTTGCTGGGGTTTTGTTGGTCAGTTGGCATTTCTGTTTTCTGTTGTGAGGGCTTAGCCATTTTAGCAAGAATTCTTTCCCAAAATAGAATTCATTTTGAGGGGCAGCTTTTATGTGTTTGCCTTCTTATGAAAACAGCTCAGAGAATTTTGTCTTACATGTCACCTGTTAAGTAATCTTAAGTACTGTCCTCAATTCTGCCTGTCCCAAGGTAGACAGCTAGCTATATTTTCCTTGTCTTCATGTTATGTGGTCGTGTTCAGAGTGGAGCTGGGGCCCATGACGGTCCCTCCTTTCCTCACCCCTGCTTTCTCATTTTTATGATTGGGCAGAGTTTAAAAGAGCAGCTCAGCAACAAGAAGATCAGGAGCATGAGGAAGAAGAGGATGATCAGGCAGTCCGCAGAGCCCGGGAGTGGGATGACTGGAAGGACACCCATCCTAGAGGTTATGGCAACCGGCAGAACATGGGTTAGCCTCCCCACAACAAGACAGGACAACAGGGGCTTACATCTTCCCCGCCAAGGACAACTATGCCGTCTTCCGCTCCCTGGTCTGCTGCTTCAGCTGTGTACAACGAAGGCAGAGATGCTTAGTAGTCTTGCTTAGTGTTCAATAAAATGTCAAGCAATGAAGTGTGTATTTGTACCCTAAATGATAAGCCAGAAATCTTGTTTTGGCATTAATCATTCTCATCATGGTATATTTTAATTTTCTTAAGTGGAAAGAAAAGACTGAGAAATGACTGTATAATCAATCAATGGCTGTATGAATTATCCTGAAAAAAAATAAATAAAGGTCCCTTCTATCATATGCACCTGTGCAGAAATAATGGTATCGGCTGCTTTTTTGGGAGACTTGGGGGAAGGGGGTCAGCTATGGGTCCCTGGGCTTATGGCAAGATCCTGGTCATCTCTCTTTGACGTAGGCCATGAGTTACCCAGCATCAGAGCTGCCCAGGCTAGCTGGAGCTTGCTTTCTCTTTCCTACCCTGGTACTGTGAACTAACCCAACACTTGCTTTACAGGAATGAGCACAAGGCCAGGACTCTTCCTGTCATATGACCCTGTTTTCAGGAATTATAGCTATAAACGAACTGACCATAGTAATCCTATCTACCCAGTCTTCCTTGCCTCAGCCGTGAGAAATGAGGAAACAGACAAAGCACTATGAGAGCCATCCTCGTGTGTGCATCTGAGACTGGGGCCTTTACTCTAGAAGTATCTGAAACCCTTAGGGTAAAGAATAGTTGAGGCTATAGCCTAACTCTTAAGCGGGCTGCTGGAAGATCATTTTGGCCCTCTTTGCCTGTTCTGTGCATACCTGGCATGGTCCCAAGCAGTCAATGGGCTGTGGTGGTCATTTTGCTGGTAATAAGGTGCCTGCAGTCATGCCAATAACTGAACAAGGGGTGGACAAGGGGGGATGGCACAGATGACAAGGAAAAGTACCTGCTTTCTGCAGTAAAGAGAAGACATCCTCAGCTCCCGAGTTGATACCCTAGAACAGCAACCATGTGTTGAAACAAATGATCTGTATAGAAAACATACTTTTGTTCTATGTGGCTTTGGTACACTTAGATTTTCTGTTAAGAAGATGACTCAGCCTTCCTGTTCTAGCTCCTGCAGTCTAGCTTAGGAGAGGGGTTTGAAAAGGAGACTTCAGGCGATGAGTAGGAGGTTGTGTTTAGTGGCAGATGACAGAAAACTACCAATAATACATTTGTAAATTGCTTAATAAAGGGTTCATGTCACCCTCACAACATAAGCTCCTGAAACTGGTGGAGCACAGATTAACTTCTCCAAGGATTTGGGAAGCAAACATTCATTTTTTTAGTTCTCTTCCAATTATTGCCAGGCTGCCTCTAGCAATGGCCTATTTCCTGCCCTCCAAACTCCACCCTGAGCTCATTCCCCAAATGGGCCAGGTTAGGGTTTTCCCCTTGGTCCGAGTCTATTTCAAGATGGTCTTTTCAGAAGATCAGCGTGATTAAGCCCCCTCACATTCTGATATCTTAAGAGGCAAACTAGACAAGGTGGTTTTGACTCCTGGCTTTAAATGTTGAAAGCTGTGTGACCTTGGGCAATATAATCTCTGAACTGCTCCTCTGTTTGCTTACATTTGCAGGTGAGCTGTTTCATGGGATTGTTGTAGGAGTTCAGTGTATAACAGACTGGAGTGTTTTCATCTGAGCCCAGTGACTACAGTCTGTCCACTAGGACGAGAAAGCAAATGGACAGATAAATATGGGAAACTCTGTTCTGTGCCAGGCACTGGAGCCAGCACTTTCACACGCTATTAACACTCACAGTGACCCTGCAAAATAGGTGGCATTGTCCCCATTTTACAGGTGAGAAAACAAGCCCAGAGAAGCTGAATGATCTCTTCAAGTTCACATGAGTAAGAAGCTCTGCTTCTATCATTTTCCATGTGCTTCCCAATTGCTTGTGCTTTTGTTATGCATCTTAAAAGGGCTTAAAAAGGGAGCAGCTTTAAAAATCCAAGCCCAAACCACCACTTACACATTATTAGAGCTCTAGGAATTCCTTTTTAGCTGACTCACCAAACAAAAGGTTATGCCAGCCTGCCTCCCCCTCTGCCATTTCCCCCTCAGATGGAGGAGAAGAAGACAGAGGTGGTGAGCAAACCCATCTTCCTCCATTTTCCTCCCCAGTCCTCCGCTCCTGCCAACAGGGCTGCCAACAACAAACAAACAAACAAAAACCACCTTCTCACCATAACAAGGTATTTCAGGGTCCTAGAGTGAGTTGGGTTTGGTGCAGTCTGGGAAGCCAGGACTCAAAGCTTTCCACAGATATTAATAATAGTAGTTTGCACTATGTTTATTTCATGTATGCTGCTGATTTCATTCTCACAGTCTGTTGGGCAGGAGATGATGCCTCATTTTACAGGGAAGGAAACCGGCTTGGGGCAATGCAGTGAGTAACTTAGTTCAGTAACACAGCTAAATAAATACATGGACTGTGCAAATATCAGTGCAGCCAAAGTATTTGCCCTCTGTAGCTCTCACGTGGAGGATAATTATTTAGAAAAGGTGAATACTGAGCACTATTTCTTTTAATGCCATTATGTGGTGATTGGTCTTTTCCACTCATTCTTTTCAGCACCCCTGTAAGAATGACAGGGCAGGGGACTGAGTGAGCAGATTCCAAGCTCAAGAAATTGGAGTTAAGTGTTCTGAGTTAGAATCTATCCTCTGGGCTCTGCTGCTCCCTAGCCAGGTGACCCAGGCCACCCAGGTCACCAGAGTCACTGCTGTCATTTAAAACAACATGTAAAGGATAAAGCTTTTGAAACTTAATCCACCTCTGTCATCTGAAAGCCAAAATCCTCCTCTGCTTACTGTGGGCCTCCAGTTTGCTCATCAGCACAATAGACACACTGCCACCTGGTCCTGCCGGACACCCGAAACAGCACTGTGACCGCTGCCTCCTTGCAAAACAGCTCCTTTCTACACCTGCATGTCGTTTCCTCACATTACTTTTCACCCATTTATCCAAGGTACAGTTTAACCTCGGCTCAGTTCCCTCACACTCCATAGAAAGATGTGGGTTTTGTCAGATGCTAACAGTATCTGGCCTACTTACCTCACAGGCCGGAATGAGGAGTTCATGAAATCAAATATGGAAAAGCACTTTGAACAATTATAAAACACGGCACAATTATTTGTAAGTTTGGAAGCCAGAGGGGATGTATTTTTTTTATTCAGTGTTTCACAACTATAGCCCCTATGCCCCCATTGCTTTGGGGTTCCCCAGGTGGCTCAGTGGTAAATAAGTGAAGTGAAGTGAAAGTCACTCAGACGTGTCCGACTCTTTGCAACTCAATGGACTATAAGTCCATGGGGTTCTTCAGGCCAGAATTCTGGAGTGGGTAGCCTTTCCCTTCTCCAAGAGATCTTCCCAGACCAGGGATAGAACCCAGGTCTCCCACGTTGCAGGCAGATTCTTTACCAGCTGAGCCACAAGGGAAGCCTGCCAATTCAGGAGACACAGGAGATGCAGTTTCGATCCCTGGGTTGGGAAGATCCCCTGGAGGAGGAAATGGCAGCCCACTCCAGTATTCTTGCCTGGGAAATCCCATGACAGAGGAGCCTTGTGGGCTATGGTCCATAGGGCCACAAAGAGTTGGACATGACTGAGTGGTAGAGCACACATATATCACCACCAGCGAAAAGGTTTGTGACACGCTTTTCTTTGTGTGCTGGAGATGACCAGCATAGGAAAGAATTGTTACATGCAGTGGAAATTGAGAACCAGTTTTTAGTTGTCTGCTCACCAGGTCACCCTTGACAAATGTATATGAAAGGATGGTAAACAAAGTCTTAATTTCAGTTTCTTGTTCCAACTGGCAATAAATCCCTCCAAGCGAGTACAACACGGCAATGATTTAGGCTGGCCTATTCCTGTGTGGGAGCACGAATAAAAAGAATAGCTGCCATGTATTGAGTACCTACTGTATACAAGGAGTTAATACAAAAAAGCCCATGGTAGATCATATTATTGCCTCAATTTGTAAATGGGGAACTTGAAGCTCAGAGACGGGATTTCTCAAAGATCGCTTTGTCCTCAGAGTTGAGCTGGGCCTGGATTCCAGGTGGGCCTTACTCCACAGGCCACATCCTTCCAGTCCACCATGCGCTCTAGGAAGTACAAAGCAGGGAGGACATATGAAGGTGGGTGAGACATCCTGCTCTAGGGATAACCACTCGCCCCCCTCTCTAAATTTTGAGCAACAATTCCATCAGTTTTGCCTGCCAGGCCCTTCAAGGGCACATCTGAGACCTGCACACCAAGGGAACATCCCTGACTCATAAATCTCCCCTTCCTGGGGCCCCACATCCCTCATCCTGTAGAATATTCCTGCTCCCAAGGCCAGGCCCACCTGCTTTCCCCTCCCAGCCCTAACTGATGTTGGTACAAGTAAATCTTTCAAACCCTCTGTTCCACCCTTTCACCTAGGGGTTCCTACATATTTTCTAAGCCAGTCAAAGACACCCCCCCCCCCACTTCTTGATCTACCAGGCCCTCCCGGACAACTGAGACCAGTCCCAGGCCATGAGCACATGACTTTTCAGCCAGGGTCTGGGAGGGCGGATTTCTGCCTGAATTCTGAGGCCCTTCCACACTCAGCGACAGATAGCACGTCTGCTATCCTGCTGCCCTTGTCCTGGGCTCAGACATTGAAAGATTGGCAGAAAGGCTCGTCACCAGCTTCATGGAACCTGTCTTTTCCTTTCCTTGTCTACCTTCTGCCTAGGTGAGCTCACCCCGCCTCCACCCTCCATGACTGACCACATGTGTGCTGATGGCCCTGATCTTTCTGCTGAGCTCCCTGACCTATATCCTATCATCTAGCACACAGTGCCTCTTGATGAACAAAAATACAAATTCAACAGCCGGGCAATGAACTCATTCCACTCCTTACTCCCCTCCCTTCTGGCTCCATTAGAGCTTCTTAGCGCCCCTTCGCCTATTTAGTTCTGTTCCTGAGAAGCTCGGCACTGTGTCTGGCCTTCTCCCCTTCACAAAGCCGGCATTCAGTGTCTGCAGAATGAATTGCTGAATGAATGAATCCCATCATGAATCATGCTTCTTTGTCAGGCAGATTCACCATAATGCAGCCTCTTTCTTTTCATATTCAAACAACTTTCCATAAAAGAAAACCTAGTATCCCTTCACCTTAAAGCAGCAATCATTTCTCTCTCAGACCTCCTTTCATCCTATCACTGAAGGGATCACATTTTCACAAAGTATAATCAGTGAAGAGGTCTGCTTTATACTTGACTTTGAAATCTTAGTGTATCATATACTATAGAATCTGCCTTATAATAATTTTAATGACTGCTGATTAGCCTATAAGATTGCTATACAATAGCTTACTTAACCAGGCCAAGATTTTAAACATTTGGATTGTTTCCAGGTTTCTCCTGCTATTTCCTTTATTTATTTAACAATGCAAATTACCTTATTTGCTTAGATTCACGCAAAATATCCCTGGAGGAGGAGGGATGTGGAGTTGTTAGAGGCCAGGAGTGGGAAGGAGACTTTTCATTGAATTTCCCAATAGGCCCTTTTAAATTTTGAATCATATGAATATGCTGATAATCTAAGATATATATGCCAAAAACTTACTGTACATGGAGCATCCCACTAGAAGCTTGATATAGCACTGGAATCTACACTAACTTCCTAATATATGTTCTCCTAAAAATATGTATAATGTACCTTGGGAATCCAGAGGAGAGAACAGGGTGGAGAATTTCAGACAATGACATTTTCACTGAACTTTGAAGCATGGGTAAGAGTTAGGCTGATAAACAGACCACCATGGGACAAGGCCCAGGATAGCAAAGGGCACTTCCTGGTTGGGAAAAAGAGACTGTATCTGGTATGTTGTGAAAGTTATGGGAAATGAGTCTTTCAAGGAGGGCAGAAACCAGTGTAGAAAGAGCTTTGGAGGCCAGGCTCTGGGGTTCAAACTTGATCCCAGAGGCCATGGGAGCCTTTGGAGGGTTGGAAACAGGGCAGAGAGTAAGAGCTCTATTTGACAGCGATCCTCTGGCAGCAAAGGACCAAAGGAAAGGAGAGCAGCAGGGAGCAGCCTGCTGAAGTCCAGGAGACAGTGACAAAGGCCTGATCTAGGAGACCAGCTGTCCCATTGAGCCTTTGTTTTAGCACTGAAAGTCCTGCATCCTGAGCAACCCCTCAGTCTCTGGCAAATAGACATGTTAGGTCATTCCAGCCTGAATCAAGGCAATAGATACTGCATTCTCCCCAACCTGCCTGCTCTGAGAAGTGATCTCATGACTTCCAAGAGATTTTGAAATACCAATTTCTGGCCCCCTCAGTCCCCTTCTCCAGCCACTACTCTTGGGTTCATTTACTTTCAGTAGGTTCTTTCTGGGCTTCCCAGGTGGCTCAGATGTAAAGGATCTACCCACAGTGCAGGAGACCCTGGTTTGATTCCTGGGTCAGGAAGATCCCTGGAGAAGGGAATGGCAACCCACTCCAGTATTCTTGCCTGGAGAATCCTATGGACAGAGGAGCCTGGTGGGCTATAGTTCATAGGGTCAGGAGGAGTTGGATATAACTGAACGACTAACATACATATAGATTCTTTCTAGAGCTGCTGATCTCCAGACATAAAGTGATTTATAAGGAAAACATCCCCACTCACCAAAGTCCAGTCTTCTCTCCTTCTGTTCCCCTCCACAAACCTGAGGCTCCCACCAAATGAAAGTAGTCCCTGTGCCAAAGCAAACCTGCAGACTTCTGGGTCTCCCAGGCCACCTCAAGACAGATCATGCTCCCTGCTTCTCTGCTTGATTGGGCAGAGTTTATTTTTATTTTTTAATTTAAATTTATTTGTTTTAATTGGAAGCTAATTACTTTACAATATTGTATTGGTTTTGCCACACATCAACATGAATCTCTGCTTGTCAGAGCACCTCCCCATAGCTGAATATCAGTACCATGAAGCAGCTCCTGGGTGTCACACACTGGCTGAGAACTTTTCAAACATTACCACTAGTCTTCACAGCAAATAAATATGATTAGTCCCTTTTTCCAGAGGAGGAAACCGAGACTCAGAGAGGGGAAATGTCTTGTCCAGGGTCACACAGCTACTAGCCTTCCCCTCTGTCTTCTTCATAGTTCTCTGATGGCCCTAATCCTTGTATTGATGATGTGTACATTTCTCTCACACCCTGCCAGCCCCATGACCCACCAGACACACAACTGTCAACCTAGAACAATTCCACGCTTGTATTAGAACCCCAATAAAAAGTTGGTGAAAGAAGGGACTATGTATCGATATGTCCCTTGTGTAGTACCTACCACAATGCCTGGTATTAGATAGGATCTCCTATTCAGCAAAGAAAAAGCAAGAGAATTCTAGAAAAACATCTATTTCAGCTTCATTGACTATACTAAATGAAGTTTGACCATGTGGATCACAAAAAAATGTGGAAAACTCTTCAAGAGATGGGAATACCATATCACCTTACCTGTCTCCTAAGAAACCTGTATGCAGGTCATGAAGCAACAGTTAGAACCGGATGTGGAACAACAGACTGGCTTAAGATTGGGAAAGGAATATGTCAATGCTATATATTATCACCCTGCTTATTTAACTTATATGAAAGTACATCATGCGAAATGCTGGGCTGGATGAATCACAGCTGAAATCAAGAGAAATATCAACAACCTCAGATATGCAGATGATACCACACTAGTGGCAGAAAGCAAAGAGGAACTAAAGAGCCTCTTTTTTTGTAATAAGAATTTTATGAAGTCTTTATGAAATCAAAATACTCATCACCAGATATTTTTGTAAAATGTTCATTATGAAAAGCAATAACCAAAGTAAACACATATTACAATGCAGAAATAATTTCAAGGATACTGAGAATAGAAGAATCAAAAAATTATAAACACTATACTCAAAGATATGTGCAAAGCTATCACATCCATAAAATAAAAATCATAAGGTATAGAAAATACAGAACCAAAAGTTGTTCAAAATTTTAAAATAATAATAGAAATATAAAAATCAGTAAACGTTTTGGAAGTTGACATAAAGAGCCTCTTGATGAGGGTAAAAGAGGAGAATGAAAAAGCTGGCTTAAAGTTCAACATCAAAAAACTAAGATCATGGCATCCAGCCCCATCACTTCATGGCAAACAGATGGGGAAACAATGGAAACAGTGACAGACTTTATTCTTGGGGGCTCCAAAATCACTGCAGATGGTGACTGCCCCCATGAAATTAAAAGATGCTCTTCAGAAGGAAAGCTATGACAAACCTAGACATCATATATAAAACCAGAGACATCACATGGCCAACATAGGTCCATATAGTCAAAGCTATGGTTTTTCCAGTAGTCATATACAGATGTGAGAGTTGGACCATAAAGCCTGAGCACTGAAGAATTGATGCTTTCGAACTGTAGTGCTAGAGAAGACTCTGGAGAATCCTTTGGACTGCAAAGAGATCAAGCTGGTCAATCCTAAAGGAAGTCAGTCCTGACTATTCATTGGAAGGACTGATGCTGACGCTAAAGCTCTAATACTTTGGCCACCTAATGCAAAGAGCCAAATCATTGGAAAAGACCCTGATACTGGGAAAGATTGAGGGCAGGAGGAGAAGGGGACGACAAAGGATGAGATGGTTAGATGGTATCACCGACTCAATGGACATGAGTTTGAGCAAACTCCAGGAGATGGTGAAGGACAGGGAAGCTTGGCATACTGCAGTCCATGGGGTTGCAAGGAGTCAGACTGACTGAGTGACCAAACAATTCTGATATTGCTGAAATTGCAGTACCGTACCAAATAAGGGCATGACTGAAGGGGAACAAGCAGAAGAGATCCTGTTATGGCAAAACCTCAGCTCTCCAAAGCTTTCTAGAAATGAGTCATTCTGAAGGCTGAGGGTGAACCTTCAGAAATCAGGAAGAAGAATCCTAGAGCTGTTGCTTTATTCTCAGAGATCCCTGGCTTCCACTTCTCCCCTTCTGAGCTACCTGGTCCCTTTGATCTTCTTTTCCTTCCAGTTTGCTTTGTTTTTCTGTTCTTCCTACAAAGCTTCATAGCTTCTGGTTTGGCAAGCTAACTGCAGTCTTTGCTGGACTACCCCTTTCCATGCCTTTTTTGCCCTTTCTCCTCACCGCAACAATCCACCACCACGCCTTCCACAGAGCCTTCCCTGCCCTCCTCAGGCTGGTGGATGCTTCCCTCACCTGCATTCGCACACCCCACAGCACCCTATATGGGTGTCTGTGATTACGCCCACCTCACATGCTGGACTGTGTGTTTCTTGATGGTTAGAATCATATCAGCCCTAAGTGTTTATGAATGGAATTTAGAGGCCATTTTGTGCCTCTCAGCTGCCTCTCCTTTGCTTACTCCAAGACAGCTAAGGTTTTGCTTGTTGGTTGGTTGGATTGTCATTGGGAAATCATGAGTGCTTATTGTTCAAGATTTGTCACTCACCTACTTTCTTCCTGCTTTTACTACATTCACTGGTGTTTATGTTATGCTTATCCATTTGGCTCAGGAAGGTTCCAGCTCAGACACAATGCTCTTTGTTTTGTGGGGGTAAGTGTGGCCAATCAAGGTCATGGCCCAGCCTTGCCAGTCCATTTTGCCTAGGAAACCAAGAGACCAGACCTCATTATTTGTTCCAAGAGTGTTTACTTGAATGACTACATGGTACCAGGCCCTGAGCCAGACATTAGAGAGACAGAAATGGAAATTGTGTGTCCTTGCCCTGCCTCTAGCACCTCATGTGAGCCTTTTCTAGGTCTCTTTCATTTGCCCATCTGAAAGTAAAGTGGAGTAGAGACCTGATTTGGAAGCAGCCTTATCTGTCAACATTGGGAACTCATCTATACAGGTTGCTGTCACCTTCCCCACATGTGCTTTCCCCCAGAAGAGCCCAGGCCCGCGTTGTACCTCGCTCCCTCCTTCCCTACAAATTCTGAGCAGATGTGCTCTAACACATCTCACTGTGTATGTGGCCAAGTATTAATAGCCCCCAAGAAGCACTTGAGAACCTCAGCTAGACAGAGAGGGAAAAAAGAATGAGAAAGAGGAGGAGGGGTATAGAGGGTACATTGGGGTACACTGGGGTACATGGCCATAGAGAGTACATTGGGAAAGGCCAGTGCATCCCACAGTGCATCAAAGACATTCCCTAAGCCCAACTCTGAAGACTGATATTAATCAGTCTAATCAAGGACCCCAAACCAGAGTGGGATATGGGGAAGGAGACACAGTTGCACTAACTTTTCTGGACAAGGCTAAGGAATTAACATTGTCTTGCACTAGTAGGACACTTGATACTATCTTTGTATTTGGTATTCCTAGTAACCTTTTTGATTACATTCAAAGATATTTTTGAGAGCCTACATTCAAAGCCTCCTATTGAGAATTATTGGCCTTTTCCAGTAGGACACTTATCACAAATTCAAGTGTATAGACAGTTTTGTGATTTTTTTAATGTTTCCTCCACTAGACTCTGAGTTCCATAAAGGCAGGAATGATGCCCATCTTCTTCCACACTGAATCCTCAACACACAGAACAGCACCTGGCAAATGATAATCACTTAAGTTACCAAGAAAAATGATCCACGGATCTGGGATCTGGAGACAATCTTTAATTCTGCAAAGGCTAGTGCACAGAACTGACCCTTTTAGCCTGAAACATAATAGATATTTAATAGACATTAATTTAATGAGAAGAATAATAACAGGAAACATAATAGTACTTACCGTGTGCCAGGCCCTGTGCTAAGCACTTTACATTCACTCACTCAATCCTCAGAACAACCTGATGAAGTAGGTACTATTATTATCCCCATTTTATAGGTGGGGAAGCCGAAGCACAGAGGTTCGCCAACTTGTAAGTGGAAGAGCTGAGACTTGAATGCCAACAGTCTGGCTCTAAAGTCCATGCCCTTAACTGCTGGGTTGCCTTCCAACAACAGAGAGATGGCCTGATTCCCCCTAGTGTCTTGGAAGGAACTTGGTGGAACCTGGACTGGAAGCCAGGTCTGCACTCTGTGCAGTGTTTCTCCCACTGATCACTGGTACAGAGACCCTGAGAACAGAGGCGCAAGAAGGAATCTGAGAACCCTAGATATTCACTCAGAAAAAGGCTCTAGTCAACTAGGTAGCTCTCAGCAGAAGCCAGGCAAAGTCAAAGCACATCCACTAAGGCAGAAACAAGTGTGATCACCAGGTGCTTTTCCTTAAGCAGGGAAAAGTAGCAGACTCCTTTTCAGAGATCCTGTTTGAGGCCTAAGCCATTCCCTTTTCCTGCACTAATTTATCGGGGACCCCCTCCCACACACACAGAGCTAGAACCACCCCAAGGCAACGCAACTGAGTACCCGTGGGGAAAGGATGCGTGTTAGGGAGATCGATGTGTGTGTAGGATGTTGGGGTGGGGCAGAGCAGGGAAGACTGGAGAAAAGGTTAGGTCAAGACTAAAACCTCCAGCAGATAAAAGGACTCAGTAATGAGATTAAAGCAAAGCACCTATAATCAGCTCAGCTTTAGAGGCACTGGCCTTCTGTTTGGGCTTCCTGCCACAACAGAACAGCACTATGGCCATGGCCTTCCTCTCCCAGCTGAATCTTCAGGAAATCCTCCAGACCCTCTCTGTTTTGCAGTGGGTGCCAGTCTACATCTTTTTAGGTGAGTGAACACCAGGGCCTCAAGAGCACAGACAATAGATGAAGAAAGAGAGCAGGAATCTCCAGATGATTGGGAGGGTTCTAAAGAGATCATTTGGTCGGTCCCCTCTCTCTGGGAAGGACTGTGCCTCTCTACCCAGAGAGATGGCCATTGTTGAGTTCACTAGGTATCTCTCCTCCCAACCGAGAAACACGAAGGCCAGGAGTGAAGCTGCAGTTGTTCTGGTTTAAAGTCCACCTCAGCCTTCTCTCAGGACTGCCCCTCTGTGAACTAGTTGAAAAGAGTCTTGTTTGGGGACAGGAGCAGAATTGGTACTGGGCAGATGTAAGGTTATTTTCTTTATTATGATGAGAGAATTATGGAAAAGCTGGGGGCTGCTTGAGTGACTCATTAGATGGAATTTTGAGAAAGGTCCAGTTCTTCAACAGACTCAAAAAATCACAGTCATCAGTGCTGGGCAAATAGATTGAGAGTTCCAAGCCCTTCCCAGTCAGAAACCAGGTCTTTGTGGGCAGCCAATTACAGGGCTGAGTTTGGAAACTGGGCATGGAGAAATTTCATCCTGAATGATGTTTATTTTTGTGATTGGTGTTAGAAAGTGTTCTAGTTTCATTCTTTTACAAGTGGTTGACCAGTTTTCCCAGCACCACTTATTAAAGAGATTGTCTTTAATCCATTGTATATTCTTGCCTCCTTTGTCAAAGATAAGGTGTCCATAGGTGTGTGGATTTATCTCTGGGCTTTCTATTTTGTTCCATTGATCTATATTTCTGTCTTTGTGCCAGTACCATACTGTCCTGATGACTGTGGCTTTGTAGTAGAGCCTGAAGTCAGGCAGGTTGATTCCTCCAGTTCCATTCTTCCTTCTCAAGATTGCTTTGGCTATTTGAGGTTTTTTGTATTTCCATACAAATTGTGAAATTATTTGTTCTAGCTCTGTGAAAAATACCGCTGGTAGCTTGATAGCGGTTGCATTGAATCTGTAGATTGCTTTGGGTAGTATACTCATTTTTGCTATATTGATTCTTCTGATCCATGAACATGGTATAGGATAGGAGGCTGCCCAGTCCAATTTATGGGAGGATATATGTCACCGTAGAGCAGAGGTTCTTAATTAGAGACCTACAGACACTAGTGCCTTCCAGGTCGCACTAGTGGTAAAGAAGCTGCCTGCCAATGCAGGAGAGTTGAGACAAGGGTTCGATCCCTGGGTTAGGAAGATCCCCTGGAGAAGGAAATGGCAACCACTCCAGTATTCTTGCCTGGAGAATCCCATGGACAGAGGAACCTGGCAGGCTACAGTCTCATGGGGTCACAAAGAGCCGGACACAGCTGAAGCAACTTAGCATGCACATAGACCTAGAATGAGATGGGGAGGGACAATGTTGAATTTGGAAGGAAAAAATTACCTCTTTATTTTCACTAACTTCATATTGAATAGATGAATGTAGGCAGCAACCCACAATTTGTTGGTAACAGACATCATAGAGATTTAAATTTCACATGCCGGTTGTTACAGGCATCTCAAAAGTTCATTTATGCTTGTTACCACTTCTGAATTCCAATAGTTATTGGAAATACCATTAGGTGTGGTTGTCTACTGCATAAATCAAGAATTCATGTTACTGTACCACTTTTTTTTGCAATATTTTGATAACTGTGTTTTACTATGATGAGTTTCCTTTATGAGTCTGTGTATTTTATTTTGTGCATTTAAAAATAATATTCAGAAAAGTGATCTATAGGCTTCACCAGACTAACAAAGGAGTCCATGGCCACCCAAAGATGAAGACTTAGTGAGCCTTATTGAAATCAAATCATGCTAAGCCCTTGGCCTATCAATAACTTGACTCTAGTAGCATTAAGAGAAGGAAGTGATTTTTCTGTAAATTTATTTGTTTCTAGTGTTTCATTTTTTATTGTTGCTGTCCTTTGCATCTATGTTTAACTTCCTCAAAAAGACCCCTTAACAAGTTCCAGCCCTTAGTTAGGAAAGTGGGGGTCACTGGAATGTCCTAAGAGACTTGACATAGTGATGGCATCTGTCATTTCAAGTCTGGACCCCAAAAAGAGTGGGCAAAGATGGGCAGAGAGAGCAAGGAAAAGAGGTCCAGAGAAGAGCTATATGAGCTGAGCCTTTCAGGTGTGGGGGTCAGTCCCACTCTGGAAAACCTCTGTATGGTATCCGAACACAAGTGCTTAGATTGTTCTGGCTCTTGTGGAGAGAGCTTCTCAATATAATGTTCTCATTTTTCTCCCAGAAAATCATGTTTCTTGAGTATTTTTTCTCTTTCTTCCTTTTCCCCTCTCAAAGGACATGAGCTAGGATAAAGGGTATGTTCAGCACTGAATACATAGAGATCCATGATGATAAGGACCAGCCTCCTGGTAACACCCCCCTCCTCCAATCTCAGTAGCTTCCAGCCATCCTAGAAGAGCTATGGCACCTATGTGTCTTGAAAGAAAAACTCTCTGTCCCACTTCATATGAGTGGAATCATGTACTATTTGTCCTTTTGTGATTGCCTTCTTTCACTTAACACAATGTTTTCAAGATTCATCCATGTTGTGACAGAATTTCCTCCCTTTTTAAGGCTGAATAATATTGTATTATATGTATATACCATTTTTTGTTTATTCATTATCCATTAATGGACTCTGTTTTTTTCTACCTCCTGGCTATTGTGAATAATGCTCTATGAACATGGGTGTTCAAATATCTCCTTGAGAGCCTGCTTTCAATTCTTTTGGCTATATACTCAGAAGTAGAATTGCTGGGTCATATGGTAATTCCATTTTTTAAATTGTTGTGGAATTGTCATACTGTTTTCCATAGCAGCTACATCATTTCACATTTCCACCAACAGTGTGCATGAGTTTCAGTTTTTCCACTTCCTCACCAATACTACTTTATTGTCTTTTAGTAGCCATCCTAATGAAATGAGATGATATCTCATTGTGGTTTTGATTTGTATTTCCATAATGACTAGTGAACTTTAGCATCTTTTCATGTACTCAATGGCCATTTGTCTTGACTTCCGTTAGATTGATTACCATTCCACTTGTCTTCTGTTAGTTTAGGTTACTATACATCCTGTTTCCCTTCTAGTGATCATGCTAGAAATTACAACACAAATCCTGGATCTTGGAGGTTATCAAGGTAGCTAAAACATGTAACAGTGTATGATACCCACAGAGATGCCTAAGACAGTCAAATCTGTCCAACAATTACAGGGTAATTACAAAGTATAAGATTTTGGCTGTCCTTGTGACACTACAACAATGAGTCCAGTATAGGCTCCTTCTATCTGGTAACAAAGAGAAAATAATCATTCATTCCACCATTCTACCATTCCAGGTGTCAGTGCTAAACACATAAGTGAATCATTACATTGTAAGATTGAGTGTGTTAAGTGAAATGAACAGACACAATGAAGCCACTAGAAAATATTACACAAGGTTAACAGGATCAGGGAAGGCAGGAAAGGGCAGCAATGTGATGCAGTAAACAGGACATGGGTTCTGCAGTTTGTCAAACTTGGTTAACAACTAGCTGTGTGAATTTAGACAGGTATTGTAACCCTTCTAAGCCTCCATATCCCCATCCTCTCAAGCCTGGTTCACAATAAACGCCCCATACAAAAAAGTGTCCTTCCTTCCTCCCTCCCTTCTTCCTTCCTCCCTCCCTTCTTCCTTCCTAATTCCCTTCTGTCTTCTTCTCACTCTTTCCTTCATTCTTTCTGTCTTGCTCAGGGTCATCCTCAGCACTTCTCCTTCCTGAATGATGGTCAGAATTGTGACTGATTACTGAGCACTACTGGAAGTGGGGTGGGGGAGGAAGTAGGGAAGAGAGAAAGAGAAAAGGCAGAGGGACAAGAAGGAGGAAAGAAGTGAGAAGAGAGGAATGAAAAGATGGTCCAGGGGAAGACAAATGTTCACGACCTTTGGAACTCAGCAATGCTCCTGAGGCCCAGCTTCCAGTTAAAGGATGGCTCTCCATCTGTCTCTCTTTTTCTGGGCTTGTATCACCAGCTATCTAAACTATTGCAATATCCTCTTTCCTGGCCCTCTACTCTCCACCCTCTCCAATATATTCCACTGCTTATATCCAGAAGAGTCCTTCAATGTGTTTTTGATTACAGCCCTATACTGCTCAAAAATAGTCACTGATTTTCCCTTGCCTACTTGATGAAGTAAAAATGTGTCATCTGGGGGCATTCGAGGACCTCCTCCACTCTCTGGTTTTAAATCTTTGCCAGCTCATCCCCCTACTTGAAGCTTGTATTCCAGGTATCTTATTCACAGAACAAATGGGAAGGATACTTACTCTCCCACACTTTTGCTCTATTTCCTCCACTTAAAAAATTTCCTGATCACCCTTTCTGGACTATCTATGGACAATCCCTTCTTTCAGACATTGCTCAAGTCACACCTTCTCTGCAACCCTTTCCTGGTAACCTAAGACTACACTGTCTCTGAAAATCTCTGCACTTTGTAAAAATTGGTTAAGTAGCAGCCTTTACACCCTTTGTCTCCTCTACCCAACAGGCTTCATGAAAACAGGAGCCATGCCTTGTCAATATTATATTTCTTGCAAGACCAGGCTTGACACAGTTGATTCTTCCACATTTCTTCTCCTCAGTAAAGACCTCTCCTCAGTAAAACAAGTCTACCTCTTGTTCTTTTCTCCCTCTCCTGGAAATCCTTTTTTTTCATGGACCTGCCTCCTTTCTCTGGTTGCTGATACTACAAAAAATAGAACATAGTCTTGGGAGTCAAACAGACCAAGTCTGCCTTTTACTTATTATGTGACCTTGTGCAAGTAAGTCATTCACCTTCCACCACTATAGAACAGAGCTCCCAAGACCACTCTGATAATCAAAGAAAACCCTCAACAGGTTTTTATTTTGGGGGGTTATAGGAATTGACATTACTTGGAGCCCAATTACTCCACCTCAAAAGACATTTTTTAATGTTTTCATGTGCTTATTGGTCATTTTAAATTGTGTTTATTTTTAATGGAAGGATAATTGCTTTATAATGTTGTATTGGTTTCTGTCATATATCAATTTGATCAGCAGAAGAGTGACTACCACCTCCGAGACAAGCACCCTAGACTCTGATTTCATTGCACCTTCAAGAAGAATAATGAATAATCAGATCCTAGAAAATGAGGCAAATAGAAATTTTGATACCTTCCCAGCATTTCAACAGGCCCCTTCAAGGCATCACTCCCTATTACCTCTTCTTCACTCCCCTGCATCCAATCAACTGCCAAACCTTGAAAATTCTGCCTCCATAGTATCTTTCAAATTGATTTCAGAAATAGTAGCCTATTTCAGGTTCTCACTATCTCTCATCTAAGACACTGCAGCTCTTAGCTGACCTCCCTCCCTCAGTTTCTCCTGCTCCCACAGTCATTTCAAACAATCTTTCCGATGGACAAATATGATCATACTCTTCCTCTGATGAGAATATGGGTTCTCATTCCCTTAAGCATCAGACCTGAGCTCCTCTGCTTCTTTCCCAGTATCATCTGCTATTCCATGGTTTCCCATACTTCCTGTACTTTTGCCAGTTATGATGTTACTCACAGACCTTGAACTCTTCCATATCTAGGCCTTTGATGGAGCTCTTCCTTGCTTGTGGAAGGCCCCTTTTGCCACTAATCCATCTGTCAAAATCCTACTTTTCCTCCAAGATTCAATTTAAGCCATACCTTCTGCAAGAAACCTTTCTAGATTGCCCATAAACCTTTCTAGGTTGTAGTAAAGAATGGTTCCCATATAATGACATTTGAACCCTGACTATACCATTCTCACCCTCTGGGATATATCTGTTATTTATAGTATCAATCTTCCCCTCTAGACTATGAGTTTCTGGAAGGCAGGAACTTTATTTTTATTTTAATATGACTTAAAATTAATTAAGCATATTTAAAGTGCTTAAAATAGTTTTTGGTTCTTAAAGACTCAACAAATGCTACCTATTTTTTCTCCCAAAGCATGGAGTGAAGATACATGACCTCTCTGAGCCTCAGTTTCTTCATATGTAAAATGGAGATAATAAAATTATCTACTTCTCAGGGTCGTGAGAGTATTAAATGGAATAACACATATTAGGTGCTGAACAGAGTGCTTGTTGACAATAAATGCTTCATACAAGGCAGCAGTGGCCATACTCACATTCTTTCATCACTTCCAAATTCTTCCTCCTCCTCCTTCAGTCCTCAACCCTGTCCCCACTGCTTCTAGCACAGGG
>SJYA01003317.1:1125115-1145382 GCA_006410615.1 Neotragus moschatus | reverse complement strand
GGGATTTCACGCGATGTGTGCTCAGTCTGTGTGTGCTGAATCAAGTTATCTTTTTCACTCCCGCTGGTTCTTATATAGATCCAATATAGTAATTGTAAAGCCACAGAAACTCGTCTTTGACAAACCAGTCATGTTCTTGGATTTCTGAAGGCTTTGAGCCAACTGATTAAGAATCTTAGTTTTCATTTTATTCTGGAAATGACAAGCTTCCATAACCTTACACACTCACGCACACCCTGGAACATCAGAAGCTCCTTTCCTAATTTAGAACAAGGGCACTGGTGGTTTCTCTCCCAGTTAACATTGACTTGCTACTAGGAGAATTTTGAAATCAAACTTGCATGCACTTCAACTGAATGTTACAAATATATTTATCATGAGTCATCTCCCTGTGCTTGGCACGGTGCTAAAGGCTGTTTTCAAGAAGCTTACTGTCTAATAGGCAGAGGGCCTACTGTGTGGTAAGTTGCTAACCAAACAAACAGCAAATGAAACAAGGAATCACATCACCAAAGACATGGAGATGTGAAATTGCATGGTGGGTTGAGGGAATGGAGAGTAGACTAAGGTGGTTGAACCTCTGCTTCCCATTCTTCAGTCATTTGTATCCCACCTCCTGGTTCTTTCCACAGCTGAGTACCACCTATCCTATTATTACTTAACATTTTCCCCAAACTGACTCACTCCTATAACCTAAATTAATATATTTTAATAGGAAACTTTATACCACTACCATGAACTCACTTTGATTCACTATATATTAAAATAACTTTCCATCTATGAACCACTTCAGATCACCCCATGTCCCTACAGTGGTTTGGGGACCACATGCTAGATCATATGGGGTATGAGTGCTGGTGCTGAGAGATGAGGCTAGGAAAATGAGTGGGGCCGGTCCATGGAGGGCCTTAAATGCCTGACTAACACGTTCAGACTTTATCCTGTTAGCAGTGGGACAGTACTGAAGGTTGCATAGGAGGCAACAACACTACAACTGTGCTTAGTTAAAAATAAATCTGGCAGAAGCATGGAAAACAGAGTAGGGGGAAGAGATCAGCAGGCAAGAATAGACAAAAGACTGCAGTCTAGACCAGAGGAGATCAAGTTCTGGACCACGGCAGTAGCAACGGAGACAGAGGCAGAAGGATGAATGGGAGAGATTTTCTTTCTTTTTCTTTTTTTAGAAAGGGAGAGAAGTTGAAGATATCTCCAAAATGTTGAAAGTGACATTTATCTTGAGGCCTGAAATATGAATAAGAACTAGCCAGGCAAAAAGCTGAGGGAAGAGTCTTCCAGGCAAAAGGGACAACATGCACAGAAGCCTGGAGGCTGGAGAACAGAGTAGGTAGAAGAAATCTACAGTAGAACAGTATGGTGGCATGCAGAGCACAAGGGGGTGGCCAGGCGCTCCCTCACGGAGGACCTTCAGAACCAAGGTTACAAGACTGGACTAGATCCTAGGAGTCACCAGAAGCCATGTGAGTTATTGAATTATTAAATTACCACCAACCCCATCAGTTTTCATATTTATCATCACTTTTGATCCATTAAGTAATCACTGAGCTGCAGAAATGTCTCTTTGACAAGCCAGCCATGTTCTTGGTTATATGCTGTAGAATGACAGAGATCTGCATTTAGCCTTCTGGTTGCATCATGACTCAAATGGATGGAGGGAACCTATTAGAAGACATTGGCAGTTGGCTTAGAAAGAGAGGTGGTAACTTGGACTGGTGGTAGCATGGAGGTATGGAACAGAATAATTTGAAAGACGTTTGAAGGACAGAACTGACAGAAAGTAATAATTGACTAAAGGAAAGCAATGATTTGAGCTCAGTAATTAAGAGTACAGTCTCCTGGTCTTAGTGTTGAGATGGAGGCCTTTGGGAGAGCTCAGTCTCTGGAGGAAGAGTGTGAGTTCTCAACTCTGGCTCACCCACCAGCTAGCTGTGTGATCTTAAGTAGTTATTGAACCTCTCTGAACCTGGGTCCCTCGTCCACAAAATGAGAATGCGTATTGTCCTGATGGGGTCTTTATGAAGATTAAATAAAATATGCATGTACAATACTTAGTTTTACACAATAAGTATACAATAAATGTTGCTATGACTATATGGGAAAGTTAGTAAGAAAGGTGAATCAGAGATGACTTGAAGAAAGGACCCGCTTAGATTCATACTGGTACCATCTTTAACCAAAGCTAGTAGTCATTAGTAATTTGAGGCTCTACATGTTTATCTTTTTAAAGTCACGACCAAGGTAAAGTAGATGGTAAAAGGGTCAATTCACCAAGAAGACTTAACTATCCTAAATGTCTACGTACCTAACAATGGAGCTTCAAAGTGAAAACTTCTGAAACTGAAAAAATAAACAAGTTAACAACTATATTTGATGACTTCTTTGAAAACTACAAACAACCAAAACTCACCCAAAATGAAATAGGTAACCTATAACTACTAATTAAATTAAATTTTAATTTTGGAATGTTGTAAACTTCCAAAACAGAAATCTGCAGACCCAGATGGTTTCAGTGGCATATTCTTCCAAACATTTTAAAGATGATATATCACAAATTCTACATCATCTTTTCCAGAAAATAAAAGAGGGAGGAACACTTAATGACTCATTTATGAGGCCAGACCCTGATGCCAAAACCAGACAAAACAATACAAAAAAGAAAACTACAGACCAATATCCCTCATGAATATAGATGCAAAAATCCTCAACAAAATACTAGCAAATCAAATTCAGCAATATATTACAAAGAGTAATATACCATGACCAAGTAGGCTTTATTTCAGGAATGCAAATGTAAATATTTGAAAAACAATATTAACCATATTAACCACCTAAGGGAGAAAAATACACAATTATATCAATTGTAGAAAAAGCATTTGAAAAAAATTTTTTTCTTAATCAAATTTGCTATCTTGGATTTAAGCAACAAAAAAAAAAATGAGAAGGCACTTGATAAACTTTAATCCATGACAAAATCTCTCAGCAAACTAGGAATAGAAGGCAACTTTCTCAACTTGATAAACAGCAGCTATAAAAAAAAATTAAAAAAAAAACCCTGCAGCTACTTAATGGTGAAAAACTGAAAGCTTTCTCCCTAAGATGGGGAGCAAAACAAGGATGTCCACACTCATCATTTGTATTCAACATCATGCTAAAAGTCCTAGCAATAAGGCAAGAAGAAAAAGAAAGAAAAGCATACAGATTGAAAAGTAAGAAATACTATACTAATTAACAGATGACATGATCATTTGTGTAGAAAATCCCATTCGATTACATATTTCTAAGTCTATTTTTAAAATACACTAAAAAAAAATCCCTCTAAGAACTAACAAATGAGGTTAACAAAGTCCCAGGCAGGTCACAAGATCTCACATAAAAGTCAACCATGTTTCTATATACTAGCGGAGAACGATTGAAAATAAAAATTTAAAAACAATACCATTTAAATGCCTTCAATAATAAAATACTTATGAATATATTTAATAAAACCTGTACAGCATCGGTAGGCTGAAAACTATAACATGCTAATAAAATTACAGACCTAAATGGAGACATATTGTGTTAATGGATTGGAAAACTCAAAGATGTCTGCTGCTGCTGCTAAGTCAACTTCAGTTGTGTCCAACTCTGTGCGACTCCATAGATGGCAGCCCACCAGGCTCCCCTGTCCCTGGGCTTCTCCAGGCAAGAATACTGGAATGGGTTGCCATTTCCTTCTCCAATGCATGAAAGTGAAAAGTGAAAGTGAAGTCGCTCAGTCGTGTCCGACCCTCAGCAACCCCATGGACTTCAGCCTTCCAGGCTCCTCCATCCATGGGATTTTCCAGGCAAGAGCACTGGAGTAGGGTGCCAGTGCCTTCTCCATCAAAGATGTCAGTTCTTCCCAAAACTGATCTATAAATGTAACACAGCTCAAATAAAAATCCCAACAGAGTGCATTTGATAACAGTTTTTCCTAAATACTAAAACTAAATATCCCAAATTTGATAATGGCACTGTGAGTGCCTTAATTTCTAGAAAATACAGTTACTTAGGATCAAAGCATTGTGATCTCTGCAATGGACTATAAATACAAACACATATTTATATACTTATATTTAGGAATAAGTCAAATGCAAAATGCTAACAATAAAGAGATCTAGATGAAGCTTATGTGGGATTTTTATTAAAATATTCTTGCAAATTTTCTATTTAAGTCTTTTTCAAAATAAAAAGTTTAATTTGAAAAGCCTCATCAGGTGTTTTTATAAACATCGACAAGATGATTGTAAAATTTATATAGAAAAACAAAAGAACTACAATATCTAAAACCATTTTGAAAAAAGAATAGTTAGAGGATCACACTATCTGGTTTTTAGATTTAGTGGAAAACTATAGTAATCAAGACAGTGATGTATTTGTGAAGAGATAAGCACATGGATCAGTGGAACAGAATAGAGTCAAAAAAAAAAAAAACGGAAAAAAAATGAAAAGAAGAATAGAGTCCAGACAGACCTGCACAAACATGGCCAATCTATATTTGACAAACATGCAAAAGCAATTGAACAGAGGAAAGATAGTACTTTCAACAAACAATGTTGGGACAATTGGTTATCCATATGTAGTAAATGGATCTTGACCAAAACCTCACACCTTATTATAAGATTAACTCAAAATGGATCACAGATCTAAAAAGTAAAACATAAAACTTTTAGTAAAAACGTAAGAGAAAACCTTCATGACCTGAGGTTAAGTAAAGAGTTCTTAGATTTAATATAAAATGCCGGTGCCAGTCGGCAAAGTCGAACGGTCCTGAAGAAGGGCAACGAGGCTGAGAAATAAAGAAGAAAGAAAAGATGGGGTCGAGAGGTTCAGAAGCAATTAACCATGAGGCAGGTTTTCATGCAACTGACAAAGTCTTTATTGAGTACATAGTATTTAAAAAAGAGAAGGGAGTAAAGTAAAAATTCTTTGGAGATTACGCACCTGTCTCTTGATTTTCCCATAAGCCTAAAGCGTACATTCCAAGAAGTGGGTAGTTAATGACTAAGATAACAGTTTGCTAAACTCAGGGATCAGGTCAAGGCAAGAGTTGTTTCCCAGGCCTCAAGGACTAACCAGGGGTGGCGAGACAGAGAGCTATGACTGTGTTCTCACAGGCCCTTAAGACAAGGCAGCTCCCAGAGCCATGCCTCCAGCCCAGGCCCTTAAGATAAGAAAGCTTGCTGAGCTATGCCTTGGGCTGGAAGCCCCCTTGGACAGGGGTGGCTCCCCGCAATAAAAGCACAATCTGTAAAAGAAAAATAAATGATAAATTGGACTTCATCAAAATTAAAAGTTTTTGCTCTAAGAAAGACTCTGTTAAGAGAATAAAAAGATAAACGCAGGGAATTTCCTGGCATCCCAGTGCTTAGGACTCTGTGCTTCACTGAGGGCCTGAGTTCAATCCCTGGTCTGGGAACTAAGATCTCACAAGCCTTGTTGCATGACCAAAAAAAAAAATTTTTTTAAGATAAACACAAACTGGAGAAAATGTTTGCAAATCACATATCTGATAAAAGACTTGTATCCAAATAAAAGAAATTGTATCCAGGTCATATAAAGAAACTCACAAAGAAAACAAACAACCCAGTTGAAAACTGAGCCAAATATTTTAATGGATACTGCACCAAAATGGATATACAAAAGACAGGTAAACACATAAAAAGCTGTTAAGCATGATTAGGTATAAGAGAAACGAAATAAAAACGATGATGAGATACCATGCTACATATCTATTAGAATGGTTTAGCCATCTTCAGTACAAACTAAATTAAGAGCCTGCCTTATGTGAACTTCCTCCTTGATAATCCACTCCAAAACTAGTCACTTGAACATGGATAAGATGTTGGAAGCATCTCTGTGTCAAGGCCATAATGTCTAAGATAGTGCCACACACAGACATACACAAATGTGTCCTTCATTCTTGCCTCAGACACTCTTGCTTTCTTTCACGGAACTCCTTGTTTCACAAAGTCAAGCCCTTCCATGTTTGGCCTGTGTTTCTCCTACCTCTTTAAATCTCCCTTTTGTCACCATAAGTGACACCGATGACACTCAAACAGGTTGGGTCTGGCAAGACTGCCCTCAAAGGACACTTATGGTCCTCTGAGGTGCCACATCTGCAGTTCTAACAGATTTCACAAGGGGAATGGTGTTTATTGAGATATGGCTCTCAGTTCAGTTCAGTAGCTCAGTCGAGTCTGACTCTTTGCAACTCCATGGACTCCAGCACACCATCACCAACACCCAGAGTTTACTCAAACTCATGTCCATTGAGTCTGTGATGCCATCCAACCATCTCATCCTCTGTCGCTCACTTCTCTTGCCTTCAATCTTTCCCAGCATCAGGGTCTTTTCCAATGAGTCAGTTCTTCACCACAGGTGGCCAAAGTATTGGAGTTTCAGCTTCAGCATCAGTCCTTCCAATTGATTTCCTTGAGGATGGACTGGTTGGAACTCCTTGCTGTCCAAGAAACTCTCAAGAGTCTTCTCCAACACCACAGTTAAAAAGCATCAATTCTTCAGCACTCAGCTTTCTTTATAGTCCAACTCTCACATCCGTACATGACTACTGGAAAAACCATAGCCTTGACTAGATGGACCTATGTTGACAAAGTAATGTCTCTGCTTTTGAATATGCTGTCTAGGTTGGCCATAACTTTTCTTCCAAGGAGCAAGGATCTTTTAATTCCATGGCTGCAGTCACCATCTCCAGTGGTTTTGGAGCCCCCAAAATAAAGTCTATCACTGTTTCCACTGTTTCCCCATCTATTTTCCATGAAGTGATGGGACTGGATTCCATGATCTTAGTTTTCTGAATGTTGAGCTTGAAGCCAACTTTTTCACTCTCCTNCCATGGCTGCAGTCACCATCTCCAGTGGTTTTGGAGCCCCCAAAATAAAGTCTATCACTGTTTCCACTGTTTCCCCATCTATTTTCCATGAAGTGATGGGACTGGATTCCATGATCTTAGTTTTCTGAATGTTGAGCTTGAAGCCAACTTTTTCACTCTCCTCTTTCACTTTCATCAAGAGTCTCTTTAGATCTTCACTTTCTGCCATAAGGGTGGTGTCATCTGCATATCTGAGGTGATTGATATTTCTCCTGGCAATCTTGATTCCAGCTTGTACTTCATCCAGCCCAGCATTTTTCATGATGTACTCTGCATATAAGTTAAATAAGCAGGGTGACAATATACAGCCTTGATGTACTCTTTCCCTATTTGGAACCAGACTATTGTTCCATGTCCAGTTCTAACTCTTGCTTCCTGACCTATATACAGATTTCTCAGGAGGCAGGTCAGGTGGTCTGGTAGTCCCATCTCTTTAAGAATTTTCCACAGTTTGTTGTGATCCACAGTCAAAGGCTTTGGCATAGTCAATAAAGCAGAAGTAGATGTTTTTCTAGAACTTCCTTGCTTTTTCGATGATCCAGTAGATGTTGGCAATTTGATCTCTGGTTCCTCTGCCTTTTCTAAATCCAGCTTGAACATCTGGAAGTTCACGGTTCACATACTGTTAAAGCCTGGCTTGGAGAATTTTGAGCATTACTTTATTAGCATGTGAGATGAGTGCAATTGTGCAATAGTTTGAGCATTCTTTGACATTGCCTTTCTTTGGGACAGGAATGAAAACTCCAGTCCTCTTCCAGTCCTGTGGCTACTGCTGAGTTTTCCAAATTTGCCAGCATATTGAGTGCAACATTTTCACAGCATCATCTTTTAGGATTTGAAATAGCTCAACTGGAATAGACCAGTTTAGTAGACTACTTTTAGGACTGATGGATTACTGAAAATGATTAAATATAAGGCATGAAATTAACCCATCTATACTTTCAAAACAACATTGGATTTAAACAGCACAAATGCTAACTAAACGCTAATCATTTAAGTTTACCTAATATTGAAAAGAGAAAACATTTCTTCATCTTTCAGTCAATCTATAGATATTTGTTGAACACTTACTGCATGCAAAGCACTCTTCTAATTGCTGGTGATACAAACTAAATTTATTAGAAGTAAGATATAAAAGAAATTATACACTTAGGCTCCCTTTAATTAATAATGATTCATATTTAATTTTGCCTGAGTTTTCTTCTGAGGCTTACCCAGCAAATTTACTCTTATCCTTTATGAGGGTCAGAGGTAGCAGGATTTTTATCCATGGCAAGCTTCCCATAAAAATCGACTCCCTACTATTTATTATTTAATTAGCATGCTTACAACAGCCATCTCAGCCAGATCTTATAAGGGGAATTCAGCCTATCACTAAGATTTCTTCTACCCCACAATATGACTTTTTTTTTTTTAATGGCCATTCCATCTTCTTCTTGTTATTTCCATCAGAGTCCAAGATGCAAGAGACATATCTGCTGTTTGGTAACTCTTGAGTTTCTTCCCCTTCTCTGAAACTTTTTATCTACTGTGATATGGTTATCTGGTCAACGAAGTCATTCCTTTAGCCGAATTTTTTAAAATTCACAATATGGGTACGAGCCCCTCTGTCTCATGGATGCAGATTTTAAAATGGAATTCAACTCCCACAGCTGTAAGATGTATCACATTCACATTTCACAGTCTGCTGTGACCCTCTGCTAACAGAGATGATTTTTTCCCCCTTCTGAACTTTTGACCCATTTTGAATGGGGTGAAATTGAACACAGTAAAGCAGTTTCTAATACGTATTTTCCTCTCAGCATCAAACAGCCTGTACAGTGCAGGCAGCCCCTCTCCACTGGAATGTGCTGACAGAGCAGTGTGACAAAGGAAGGAGGGTTGAGGATTTCCTGAGGTCTCAGAATGGGGATGTCAGCCATTGGCACAAGATGCTGCTCCTTTCAGTTGCCAAGTAGTGCTGTCCTTTGACCCCAGGTGAGGACCTACTCTGAGAATGCCATGGTTCTGCCATTTCCTCAGTTAAGATCACAGCCATCAAGGGGGCCCAGATTCAGGGACTCAGAGGTCATCCTGGACCACAGCAGAGCTAAGAGGGAGATGGGGGGTGGGGGGATGAGGGAAGAACAGTCTCACACTGGCCTTGACCTGTTTCTTCACTACAGAGCAGAGACTGGGGTAATGAGATGTGTATTAAACTTGAAGGGAACTAAAGGGCATGAACCCCTTGTGTCCCCTCAGGAGCTATTCCTATTATCCTTATACCCTACTTCCTGGTGTTCACTAAGTTCTGGATGGTGTCTGTGCTCGCCTTAGCCTGGCTCGCCTATGACTGGAACACCCACAGTCAAGGTAAGAAACAGGGGAAAAGCAGCGATCCCTGTCTGTGCCAAGGAGGGAACCACAGGGACGGAGTGAGGGTGGAAGGGAAGAGTGAGAGAGGCAGGGGGAGAAGAGGTAAGGAGAGGAAAGAAGGGGAAAGGGAAAGGAGGGCAGGGAGTGGAAGTGAGGGAGAGAGGAGGAAGGGCAAAGGAGAGAGGGAAGAGAAGAGAGACAGGGGTGCAAAGCTCAGCAGGAACAGAGGGCTCGGCCAAGCTGCCCAGGAGGAATTGAGAGGCTGCTTTCTGAGCGGGTGTTCCCAGCCTCATGCTATTTCTCTCTCACCTTTCTGGCAGCTCCAGAAGAGCAGGGGCTGCCTGTGTCTTCTTGGGGATTGGATTCAGGGATAGACCTTATAGCTCTGTGCCCAAGAAACATGGAAATGTGAGAAGGAGCCCCCTCCTGAGACCCGAGGACATTAGGAGGATCCCTCCACCTCCAGAAGAAGAGGGATTGGCAAGACCTCACCCACTCTTCCCTTCGTTCTATACTTGCAGGTGGTAGACGTTCAGCTTGGGTACGAAACTGGACAATCTGGAAATATTTCCGAAATTACTTCCCAGTAAAGGTAACGACCCTTCCTCTGAAGGGCCTCATTCCCTGTTGCCCAGATTCTCCCTTCCCACTAAGCCCCATATTTTCAAAGGCTTTTGTGGCCAACAGGGGAGGTCAAAGCCCAGAGGCATAATATAGAGTATGGTCCCAAGATGGATGGGCAGGTGGGGAAATGAGTGAGTAGCACCTTGCCTCACAGTGGCAAACTCAGGTCAGCCTCCCCGAGCATCATAACCCCCGGCAATTCTATGAGAGTGACAATATCCCAGTGAATAGGGATTAGGGGCTCCCCAAGGGAAACACAGGCTACCTGCTGGCCTGTGAGTCCATATGTCCTCTCTTCCTTCTATCTACTGCTCTGACTCAATCTCCCACTAACAGCTGGTGAAGACTCATGACCTCTCTCCCAGACACAACTATATCATTGCCAGCCACCCCCATGGCATACTCCCTTATGGTACCTTCATCAACTTTGCCACTGAGACCACTGGCTTTGCTCGGATTTTCCCAGCCATCACTCCTTATATAGCGACCTTGGAAGGGATCTTCTGGATCCCAATTGTGCGAGAATATGTGATGTCAATGGGTGAGTATAAGAGATCATTTCATTCTCTGACCTACCTTGGGGCTCCAACTTTAATAAGCCTTGACAGTCAGTCCAGTACTCACTCCCTGCTGGAAGAACACTTAGTAGAAAATGAGTCCCAAGCACACTGGGCCAGTGACAGGAATATGTGGCCGAGCCTCAGGTTTAATCTGGGAGGCAGGGTTTGATTAGATAGGAGGGTAAGTTATAGGCATTCATAAGAGTTGCCAAAAATCCTTTCAGAGGAGGAAGCAGAAGCCTGGGGTTCAGGATCAAAGTCAAAGTGGAAAGGAAAAAGCAAAAGTCAAATATCAAAACCAAATGTAGGGAAAATCAGGCATGAATGGAACAGCTCAGATATACTTTGCTAGACTGTTTCTGAGATGTCAATTGGCTTCTTTGGGGCAGTCATTTATGTAGCAGGTCTCATCCAGGAGCAACTCAAAGACATTTTTGAGACTTTCACACTAGCTGGTACCCTCCTGGCCCATGACCTTCATTTCCTGAGAACCCCTTCAAATTTGTATAAGATATCAAGGGATAAAAGGATAGGCATCCATCAGAACCCAGGGCAACTTCCCCATGCCAGGCTTCAAGCCAGGGTACTGTGCCAAATGTACTTCTCTCTGGGTGAATATCCATCCTCTGGACACCAAAAAACAACAGAAGCCAAACATCAAAATGTAAGATACATTTATATCTGGAGGGGCCAAGTGGGACCACTGGAGTCCCAGGGGATAATTCTGTTCACCTCTCAGATTGGCATGCATCTGGATCTTAAGGACTGTGGCCTGGAGCCAATGTCTGCCATCCCAGGAGAGGACAGAAAGTAAGCACAGGGCAGAGATGGGAAGCAGAGGTGAGGAAAGACTCTGTGACTGCTGTTGAGCAACAGGATGTCACCCTCATTCCACGGTTCATCTACATGCCAGTTTGGCTTGGACGGGATTCTAGGTCTGCCTACTCTCTAGAAACCCCAGGGAATGGCTTACCTTTACCAGGTTACTCTAAGAAGGAAGCAGTTTGGTGGTGGCCATTCCTGATTACCTTCAGGAAAGAGAACTCTAGAGTCTCAAGTGACATCAGCCTGGGGATAATGGGAGACCACTGTGGTTCCCAGGGTAGAGAAAAAAGGATGGGCTTACAAGCTATAGAGGTAAGAGAAAGCAGGCAGAAGAACTCAATGTAGCGCCCACTGAAGTAGCACAGAGCCCCAAGGCAAGCAGCTGGCCCTAAGGACCGACCTCAGGTCAGGGCTAACCCAAGATGTGGAGGGCAGGTCAAAGACAGAAGATTGGAAACAATCACAGCCAGGAGACAGAAGAACTGTTTCGAGCAGGAAGAGCCCCAAGGAACACCATACCCCTCCTCAAGCACCACATCTGTATGTCATTTGGCTCTTTGGTTTTGCAGGTGTGTGCCCAGTGAGTGAGTTGGCCTTGAAGTATTTGCTGACCCAGAAAGACTCAGGCAATGCTGTGGTTATTGTGGTGGGTGGAGCTGCTGAAGCCCTCTTGTGCCACCCAGGAGCCTCTACTGTCTTCCTTAAACAGCGTAAAGGTTTTGTGAAGGTGGCACTGAAGACAGGGTGGGTTCCCAGGTTCTACTGCCCTATCATCAGGGCATCCTAGGTACTCTGTAGCGCCTCTCCAAAATGGTGCCCTCTCTTGGAAATGTGTTAGAAGGGCCTTCTTCTTCACCCTCATTGCTTCTTTCTACTCCCTCACACTGTGCCTTAAGGGTGTTTGGGCCTCCAGACACATTCTGATGGGTTCTGTTAAAACTTGAAGTTGGAGAAAGAACAGTAAAAGACCTTTATCTTCTGCACACTACCTGATAGGCTGGGGGTCTGGGGAAGTGGGAGTTTAGACTATATCACCCCATGCACTGTGAGGCCCAGAGAAACTACCCAGGGCAAGGAAGGCACTGAACTTGATGCTGTGGGGTTTGCAAAGGTGCAGAAGATATGGATACAGCCCCCAAACAGCACATAATCTGGTTTGAAACGTAGAAGGCAGTTATTGAACAGCTATTGTGTGTCAGGCATAGTACTAAGCATTGAGGATGTAAAAATAAATAAGACTTGGTCCTTGCCTTAAAGGTCTCATGGTCTAATGGAAAACAGACATAGTCATGTATAATCACATAATATATCCAGAAGTCAACCCCTTAGCATCTCAACTATCACCCCCTGATTTTCCACCCCATCGTCTCTCCCCTGGATTATTGCAAGTGTCCTAAGAGCTCTCCCTGCTTCTATCCTTGCCTCCCTCACATTCTAGAATCTGTTCTCAACTGTGGCATGATCCTATCCACCATGAGTCAGATGAGATCATGTCACTACTCCAAGTGCTCCGATGGCTCCCATTTCACTCTGAGCAAAACCAAAGTCTTTAAAGGGCCTGCGAGACCCTAAATGATCTGGTCCTTAGCCACATCTTTGATCTGTTTACCCACTGCCATCCCCCTTGCTCCCTCCGTTAGAGCTGTTCCTTGCTGTTCTTCAAACAAGCCACATGCTCCTCCCTTAGGGTCTTTGCTCTAGCTGTTTCCCCTGTCTAGGACAATATTCCTCCAAATAGCTGTTTGGCTCATTCTTTTACCTCCTTCAGGTCTTTGCTCAAATGTCTATTCTCAATAAGGTCTATCCTGATCATGCTGCTCTGTTTTTTCCCATTGTACATATTATCTTTTCATATGTCATCAGTTTTATTTCTTTACATATATGGCTTTTTCTTTGTTCATCATTATTATTTATCGTCTGTCTTCCCTTAACAAAAGATAAGTTCCATGATGACAGAGATTATTTTTTTAATCCACTGTGTTCACTTATGTATCCTGAGGGCTTGAAAAAAGCACTGGCATACAGAAGGAGCTCAGTGAATATTTATTGAATGAAAGATGTGTCATGATGGACATATGTACAAAGCGCACTATGAGAGCACCAATTGATGGAAAGCCTTTCACCCAGAGTAGAAGTTTCATAAGTGGGTGACATCTGAATTGTGAATTGAAATATTAGTAGGAGCTGCCAGTCTGACCAAAGGGGAAAGATAACTCTGGTATTCAGCAAGGGCCTATGACAATATGTCAGGCACTATGCCAGGCCCTAGGAGTTCAGAGATCAATAAGACATTTTCAAACGGCTTGCTGTCTACTGGGAGTCAGCCAGGAAGGAGTACAAAGTTGGGGTAGTGTTAGTATAGGAAAGAAGCAAGCACTAGATGCAGGGGTTAGGGGTGGGAGAAGTTGGAGGCAGTCAAAGAACTGGAGGTCATTCAAGGGGATGAAACTAGAGCTGAGTAGTGAAGGGTGAAATAGAATAAGCCACGTGAAGACAAGGGAAAGGCATTTTTGGCAGAGGGAGCGGGATGTACAAAGATGCAAAGACAGGTGTGAACTTGGCACACTTAGTATGGCTAAGCAGACTGTGATAAACGGTTGGGGAGAGAAGAAGCTAGCCAGGTAGGCAAGGCTGGAGCGTGTAGGCCACACTAAGTGCCTGGTACAAAGTGAGGAGCTCTGGGAAGAGTTTTCAAGAGAGGAGTGACATGTCCAGACACACAGTTTAGGAAGATCCTCTGGATGTGTACAATTTAGGCAATTAGATTTCTTGAGATTAGTGATTCATTTCCTCCAATCACAGGACAAAATGCAGCAACTCCCCTCAAAATGTTCAGTTGGAGGGATGTGGAGCATAGCAAGGATAATACACAAGGCTGGAGATGCTTGGGTGCTTGGACTCTTGTCCTATAATGGGGCCATTGTAAAACTTTCCTACCTTGGAGAGAGTTTCACTGTGGGGAGCTTCCTGGAAGAACTCACACTTCTGCCTGTCTCTTTGCAGAGCATACCTCGTCCCTTCCTATTCCTTTGGACAGAATGAAGTTCACAATCAAGAGACCTTCCCTGAGGGCACGTGGAAAAGGTTCTTCCAAAAAACCTTCCAGAACACATTCAAAAAAATCCTGGGACTAAATTTCTGTACCTTCCATGGCCGGGGCCTCACTCGGGGATCCTGGGGATTCCTGCCTTTCAATCATCCCATTACCACAGTTGGTAAGCTTTCCAGTATCTTTGGACCACCCTGGTCCTTGATTCCCCCCATCCAGCCCTCAAGTCCCAGGGGGCCTGGCACACAGCTGGGATGGGCAATAGGAATTCCGGTGGTTGTGGTTGAGGGTAGGGTAGGGAGGACAAGAGTTGTGGCAGGAGGGACAGAGTTCAACTGCTGCCATGAGGGCATCATTATTCACACACGTGCCTTCAGCACTCTCCTGTTTACTCTCATTATCTTAAGCATGCATGAGATTAGGTATTTGGAGAACATGGGACAGGGTGGGGTTGGAGCAGGGAGAAAGAATAAAGGAGGTAGAGGGGACCAAGATACCGAGTTTCAGTATGTGACTTCCTCTGAGCAATGGTAGTTTGAGTTGAGGGGGAAGGTCTGATGCTTGTCTCTTCTCCTGCCCCACAGTTGGGGAGCCCCTGCCAATTCCCAAGATAAAGAAGCCAAACAAGGAGACAGTGGACAAGTACCATGCACTCTACATCAATGCCCTTCGGAAGCTGTTTGATGAGCACAAAGTTCAGTATGGTCTGTCTGAGACCCAGGAGCTGACAATCGTCTAACAGGAGTTGGATTTCCCCATTATTGAACTCCCAAAGCATTGAGGGATCCAAGCAGGGCCACAAGGAAAGGAGAATCTGGGAAGAGGGGAGGATCTCAGGGTTGAATGATGCAGCTAGCCAAGCCAGAAAGTACTTAATGAGTCAGTCTGAGGAAGGAACCAGAGCTATGGGGAAGACTGGGCAACAACCCAGTTTAGCAAGCAGTCTCTTGCAAGTACACAGTCTTGTAAATCTCTGTGTGCCAGTTATTTTGGCTTCCTAATTCCAACTAACTCTGATCAGAGGAATAAGAATCCAAAGAATACCATGTCCTTCCTCAGCCTTAATAACACCACACCATCACTGTTTAGGTTGAGGCTTAGAAGCTTTTGTTTTTTTTAGATTTTTATTTTTACTTTCATTAATTAAAAACCATCTCATTTATGTCAATAAATACTTTTTCCCATCATTGTCAATCTTGTTTCCTATTTTTATGTTTGGCTATTTTGTATTTGTCTATGAATTTTAAACACATACATATACATTTATATGCCAATAGTTTTGTCATTGTTTTAGTTAAAATAAGGATGATGGGATCATATGAAGCATACTTTTCTGAAACTTGCATTTGTCTTCCATGATATTTTGTGGCAATCCACTGAGAAATCTTCTTAAGAACAGGGATGGTTTGTTTCCTTTTAGGCCCTTTCCTTACAATTTAGGGGCTACCACAAGGTAAACTGGTGACCTGAGCTGTGAGTTCCTAATCCAAGCAGGCATGATTCCCTCAGCTGTGATACAGTTCTACACTGGCAAAAAGTTTATTAAAAATTATACCATTTCTTGAACTTCCCGGGAGTCCAGTGGTTAAGACTCCATGCATCCAATGCAGGGGGCATGGGTTTAACCCCTGGTTAAGGAACTAAGATCCTATGTGTTGTGCCACTTGGTAACAGAAAATAATAAAAATAAATTTTAAAATTAAAAAAAAACTATGCTGTTTCTTCTATGAAATAAAGCTCTAGATATATAAACTAGATATAATTATTTCTTAATTACTGTGTATGGTTCACTACTGGGAGTCCCTGAAACCTAACCAGAAAGCTGGCCTGTGGAGAACACTTCTCCTCTTGTGCATGTGTGTATGTCCTCAGTCACTCAGTCATATTTGACCCTTTCGGTCCTATGGACTGCAGCCCACCAGGCTCCTCTGTGCATGGGATTTTCCAGGCAAGAATACCGGAGTGGGCTGCCATTTCCTTCTCCAGGGGATCTTTCCAACCCAGGGATTGAAACTGCGCCGCTTGCATCTCCTGCATTGGCAGGTGGATTCTTTATTACTGCGCTGCCTGGGAAGCCCATTTTATTCTGCACCTGGTAGAAAGGTGGCGGGATGGAGTCAAAACTGCTGCACAGTGTAGGGCACAGGGTAGAACAATGAGGACCTGAGTAGCCCACCTCTCCTGATCCCACATAGCCACCCTGGGTCAGGAGGGAGAGCACTTACAAGATCATGTACCAGCTGTGAGTGTACTTTATGTCAAGAACCTACTAAGAGGAATTCCTTGGTGGTCCAGTGGTTAGTACTCAGCCCTTTCACTGCCAAGGGCCCAGTTTCAATCCCTGGTTGGGGAAATAAGATCCCATGAGCCACGTGGCATAGCCAAATAATAGTAATAATAAAGAACCTACCATGTACCAGAGACTATGCCATCCTTTTCACAGCCTCTGTCTCTGAATGCTAACACCCCTCGAGATTGCCACCATCTCCATTTCACAGTAGCTGGGGCTTCCCAGGTGGCTCAGACAGTAGAGAATCTGCCCTCGGTGCGGGAGACCCAAGTTCAATCCCTGGGTTGGGACGACCCACTGGAGATGGAAATGGAAATCCATTCCAGTATTCTTGCCTGGATAATCTCATGGACAGAGGAGCCTGGTGGGCTACACAGTCCACGGGGTCACAAACAGTTAGACATGGTTGAGTGACTCACACACACACACACAAAAAAAACTCCTAGAGGTGAAGTAATTTGCCCAAAGCCACTCTAAAGCTGTTTCTAATAGAAAACCCACCACACCTCCTATTCCTCATTTCCTAGAGACCTATTAGTCAATCAGCTTCATTTCCCTAAATTAGGTCCCATTACACCCTACTTAAATTAGATCATAAGTGTGGGTAAAATGACATGGATTCTACTCCAAGTGGTCCCAGGTTAAGCCTCATGGAAAATAGTGTATTAATTAAATAAACTTTTTATAGCAACAGAATGGAATCGAGAGTCCAGAAACAAACTCTACATTTATGGTCAATTTTTGCCAAGGGTGCCAAGAAAATTCAATGGTGCAGGGAGAGTAGTCTTTTCAATAAATGATGCAGGTACAACTGGATATTCACATTGAAAAGGATGAAGTTGGAACCCTACCTCATACCATATATGAAAATTAGCTCAAAAAGGATTACAGTGAGAGCTTAAACTGTAACTCTTGGAAGAAAACCTAGGGTAGTTTGCTGGCCTTGGATTTGGCAATGGTTTCTTACATATGACATGAAAAATGCAAATAGTAAAAGAAAAAAAAAACAGGTAAGTTGAACTTCATTAAAATTAAAATTAGGGCCTCCCTGTTCACTCAGTGGTAAAGAATCCAACTGCCAGTGCAGGAGACAGGGGTTCTATCCCTGATCCAGGAAAATCCCACATGCCTCAGAGCAACTAAGCCTGTGTGCCACAACTATTGAGTGTGTGGTCTAGACCCCAGGAGCCACAACTATTGAGCCCACATGCTGCAAACTCTGAAGCCTGTGCACCCTATGCCCATGCTTCCCAACAAGAAAAGCCATAGCAATGAGAAGCCCATGCACCACAACTACAGAGTAGCCCCCCTCTCTGCAACTAGAGAAAAGCTCACACAGCAACAAAGGCCCAGCACAGCCAAAATAAATAAATAAAATTATATTAAAAATTAAAATTAGACACTTTTATGCTTCAAAGGACACTATCAAGAAAGTGAAAAGTCAATACACAGAATGAGAGAAATTTGCAAATAATATATCTGATGAGAATCTAGTATCCAGAACACGTAAACAGCTTACAACTCAACAATAAATGACAATCCAATTAAAAATGGGCAAAGGAAAACAATGGGCAAAGTATTTGAATAGACATATTCCTCCAAGGAAGATAAACAAATGAAAGAAGTGAAAGTCACTCAGTCGTGTCTGACTCTTTGTGATCCCATGGACTATATAGTCCATGGAATTCTCCAGGCCAGAATACTGGAGTGGGTAGCCTTTCCCTTTTCCAGAGGATCCTCCCAACCCAGGGATCGAACCCAGGTCTTGAACCCAGGTCTCCCACATTGTAGGGGGATTCTTTACTTGCTGAGCCACCAGGGAAGCCCATACAAAGATGCTCACTTATTAATAACTATTAGACACAGGTAACACAAAACCTGGGCTTTTTGCATCCCTGGAGGCTCAGACAGTAAAGAATCTGCTTGCAATGTGGGAGATCTAGGCTCAATCCTTGGGTTGAGAAGATTCCCCTGGAGAAAGGAATGGCTACTCACTCCAGTATTCTGGCCCAGAGAATACCACGGACTGTATAGTCCATGGGGTCACAAAGAGTCAGACACGACTAAATGACTTTCACATACCCAATACAAAACCACAATGAGATACCATTTCACATCCTCATTGGACATGACTAACCGACTTCACTTCACTTCTTTACTCCAGGATAATTTTATTTTTTAAATTAATTTATTTATTTCAGTTGGAGGCTAATTATAATATTGTAGTGGTTTTTGCCATACATCGACATGAGTCAGCCACGGGTGTACATGTGTTCCCCATCCAGAATCCCCTTCCCACCTCCCTTCCTATCCCATCCCCCAGGGTCATCCCAGTGCACTAGCCCTGAGCACCCTGTCTCATGCATCGAACCCGGACTGGAGACCCGCTTCACAAATGACAATATACACATTTCAACGCTGCCCTCTCAAATCATCCCATCCTCGCCTTCTCCCACAGAGTCCAAAAGACTGTTCTTTACATCTGTGTCTCTNTATAAGTTAAATAAGCAGGGTGACAATATACAGCCTTGACGCACTCCTTTGCGTTAGTATACTGTTTTGGTGTTTTTCTTTCTGACTTACTTCACTCTGTATAATAGGCTCCAGTTTCATCCACCTCATTAGAACTGATTCAAATGCATTCTTTTTAATGGGTGAGTAATATTCCATTGCATATATGTACCACAGCTTTCTTATCCATTTGTCTGCCGATGGACATCGAGGTTGCTTCCATGTCCTGGCTATTGTAAACAGTGTTGTGATGAACACTGTGGTACTGTGTCTCTTTCAATTCTGGTTTCCTCGATGTGTTNGAGTAATATTCCATTGCATATATGTACCACAGCTTTCTTATCCATTTGTCTGCCGATGGACATCGAGGTTGCTTCCATGTCCTGGCTATTGTAAACAGTGTTGTGATGAACACTGTGGTACTGTGTCTCTTTCAATTCTGGTTTCCTCGATGTGTTTGCCCAGCAGTGGGATTGCTGGGTCATATGGCAGTTCTAGTTCCAGTTTTTTAAGGAATCTCCACACTGTTCTCCATAACGGCTGTACTAGTTTGCATTCCCACCAACAGTGTAAGAAGGTCAGGATGACTTTAATAAAAAAAAGAGACAGTAACAAGTATTTGTGAAGATATGGAGAAACTGGAGCCTTTAAGGCATTGCTGATAGAAACATAAAATAGTACAGCCCCTTTGGAAAACAGCTTGGCAGTTTGTCAAAAATGTAAACAAATTTATCATCAGTCAGTTCAGTCTCTCAGTTGTGTCTGACTCTTTGCGACCCCATGGACTGCAGCACGTCAGGCTTCCATGTCCATCACCAACTCCCAGAGCTTACTCAAACTCATGTCCATCGAGTCAGTTATCATATGATCCAGCAATTCCACTCCCACATATATACTCAAAGAAGTGAAAACACATGGTCACACAAACATTTGTATGTGGATGATTACAGCCCAACTATTTACACAGGCATGCCTCATTTTATTGTGTTTCAATTTATTGTGCTTTGTGGATAAATTTGTATGAGCTGTATTAAAGTTTGAAAATCACAATTAAAAATGTTAACAGTTACTATTTTGAAATGACTGTAGATTCACAGGAAGCTGCAAAAAATAGAGCCCATTTAG